>CM027120.1:19495667-19898130 GCA_015476505.1 Urochloa ruziziensis
TTACAGATTTTCTAATTTTTTACAACCGGGACTCTTAACTTGACTCCTAAAAAGTGAAAAGAAAATTACAAAATGGGTAAAAGAAAAGATACACTTCAGGACTCTACACGATTACTTTTTGAAGCATCTCTTGGTTCTAGGAGTATGTTATTGCTTGGCCTTCCAATGTTTTCAACCTGTAGGCACCCTTTCTTTCTGTCTCGGATACCAAGTATGGGCCTTCCCACTTTGTTTGCAACTTGCCAGTATCCTGTATCTTCTTCTTTAGGACTAAATCTCCTGTCTTCATCTCTTTTGGGATCGTCTTTTTGTTTTTCCATCTTTGGTTCTCGTCTTGATACTCTGCCAAGTTTTGCTGAGCTTGCTCTCTGATTTCATGAACCACATCATTGGTAACTTCCATGTCTTGGGCCTCATGCGGGTCTTCTACTCTCATTGACACCATTTTGATCTCCTCTGGAGTCATTGCCTCTTCGTCATACAATAGCCTGAATGGTGTGAACTTCGTTGCCCTGGAATCTGCTGTATTGTGCAACCAGATTACTCTTGGCAGATCTTCTGCCCACTTACCCCTTAGCAAGTCTGTCAAGTTCTTTTTTATGCCTGTGAACACGATACCATTTGCACGCTCTACTGGTGATACACCAATGCGAAACACAACTTTGTTCCCATCTCAAAGAAAAATTTCCTAAACTCTTCACTGTCGAATTGTTTTCCATTGTCCACTGTCAAATCCCGAGGTACCCCAAAGCGACAAATGATATTTTGCCAGAAAATTTTTTGCACTGTGGCTGAAGTTATTGTTTGAACTGCTTTTGCTTCTATCCACTTCGAGAAGTACTCTACCGCCACGAATGCGTACTTGTAGTTTCTACGCGCTGTCAGTAGTGTTCCTACAATGTCCATGCCCCACATAGCAAATGGACAAAGTGGTGGGATAAATTGTATCTCATAAGGGGACGCTTTATGATATGGGAAATGCTTTTGGCAATTAGTGCATGATTTTACCACGTGATCTGCATCTTGAATAGCGGTCGGCCATTAGAATCCTTGTGTGAATGCGTTGCCCACTAATTTCCTTGTAATCAAGTGAGATGCACAAGCTCCAGCATGGATCTCTTTTAACAACTATTTTCCGTCTTCGATGGTTATGCACTTTAACAGGGGAGCGCATACTCCAGTTTTGCACAACTTATCTCCTCTCATTACAAATGTTCTCGCCTTTAACTGCATTCTTCCCTTTTCTTCCTCACTCTCTGGCTCATAGAAACCTTTGAGGAAAGCAATGATAGGGGCTCTCCAATCTTGACTAGTGATGGCGTTGATGTACTTTGATGGCTCTTCATCAGAATTGATAGACTTGTACTTTTTGACCTCATAAAAGACGTCTGATGCTGCTGCTTTAGCCAACTTATCACTTCATTTATTCTTTCTCTCGGGATGCTCTTCACTGTAAACCCCAAAAGGTATTTTTCCATGGATCTCACTGTTTTCAAATACTTCTCCATTTTTGGATCCCTCACTCTTTAAGACTTCCCAATGTGTCCCAAAAGCAACTGCGAATCTGTCGGTATTTTGATTCTTCGAGCCCCCAATGCACATGCCATTTTAAAACCCAAAAGCAGCCCTTCATATTCTGCCACATTGTTTGTAGCACCCAAGAAATCCAGCCTCAAAGCACACCGCAATGTAATTCCGGAGGGTGATATCAACACTGCCCCAGCGCCAGCCCCGTCTTTGTAATGGGCACCATCGAACATGACTTCCTAATAAGCCTCTGTTACTGTGCCAGTCTGTTGATGTGATGCCAAAGTCCAATCTGCTACGAAACCAGTCAGTACTTGTGATTTTATGGATTTCCTTGTAGTAAAAGTGATTCCATACTGTGCTATCTCTGCTGCCCATTTTCCAATCCTTCCCGAAGACTCTATATTTTCGAACATGTCTTTTAACGGATACGAAGTTGGCACCACTATTGGGAAACTCTGGAAATAATGTTTGAGCTTTCACCAAGCCATGACTACTGCATAAGCCATCTTCTCCATCTCAGAATAAAATTTCTTGGAGCCTGATAGTGCTTCTGACACAAAGTACACCGGCACTTGCGTGAGCTGTCCGTGGACTTCTTTTTCTTCCACCAAAACTGCACCTAGCGCAAACTCTGTGGCTGCTATGTACAATAACAAAGTTGCTTTTGGAGATGGACTTGTCAGAATTGTTGTATGCTCAAGATACGCTTTCAAATCATCAAAAGCTTTTTGCTCTTCGTTACCCCACTGAAACCGCTTGGAAGAACCCAACCGTTTGAAAAAAGGAAGACTTTGCATCGACAGATTTTGAGATGAACCAGCCCAGAGCCGCTGTTAGTCTTGTCAACTTTTGTATGTCTTTTTTGGACTTCCGAACCTGCATTCTTTTTATCGCCTCGGTCTTTTCCGGATTCGCCTGAATTCCGGTCTTTGATATCATGCATCCCAACAGTTTCCCCCTGCTGACACCGAAGGCACACTTCGTTGGATTCAATTTCAGACCAAACTTATAGAAATTTGTAAATGTTTCACATAGGTCTAGTAGATGATCCTCTTTTCTGAGACTTCGGACGACTACGTCATCCACATAAGCTGAAACATTTCTTCCTAACTGAGGCTCTAGTACTATTTGTATCATTCTTCAAAATGTTGAACCTGCATTCCGAAGACCCTCAGGCATTCTTACTAAGCAATAGGTCCCGAACGGTGTTATGAAACTTGTCTTGTCGTCATCTTGCTTGCAGAGCCAAACCTAATGATAACCCAAGAAACAATCCAGCAAAGACATCCTTTCTGATCCTGCTACAGAGTCCACCAGCACATGTATACAAGGGAACGGGAAAGCATCTTTTGGGCATGCTTTGTTGAGATATGTGACATCTATACACATGCGACAATCTCCATTCTTCTTAGGCACCAGCACTATGTTTGCCAGCCATTATGAATACAGGACTTCGCGAATAACTTCGACATCTAGCAGCTTTTGCACTTCGCCCTTTACCATTTTTTCTTTTTTGTCTAACAACACTCTCAACTTTTGTTTTCTTGGTGGATATTTTTGGTCCACATTTAGCGCATGCTCAATAACACTGCGGGACACCCCCCCCCCTCCCCGAGGTCTGATTTATCCCAGGCAAATACATCTTGATTATTTCTGAGGCATTCCAGCAATCTCGCCTCTTCGCTCTACTCTAGGTCTCGTGCTATCACAACTGTTTTGTCAATGACATCCTCACCCAACGGGACTCTCTTAGTGTGTTCTTGAGCTTACAGTCTGCTGACTTCTTTTGCATCTCATTTTTGCTGGGGTGAATCTATGTCTTCTTCCACTTCTTTAGTTATCTGGTCTTCCTGAATGATATGCACTAGCTTTTGATGAGTTCCCGTGTTTCCCTCACGATGTCTTGCGTTTTCTTGTTTAGCAAAGATCGACAATACGCCAGCATTTGTGGGAATCTTCATGCACAAATTTGGTTGATGAATTGCGGCTGCGAATTTGTTTATTAGTGGCTTCCCGAAGATTGCCAGATAAGAATAAGTAATTTCTACTATATCAAAAGTTATCATTTTACTCCTCTGCTGTGGACCCTCTCTGAAGGATACGTTCATCTCAATCGTGCCCCGTGCTTCAATTCTCTTTCCACCTATGCCATACAACAACTTGGTTGTTGTTTTGAGCTGAGAGTCTTCGAAACCCAGCTTCTGGAACAACTTATAAGTGATCATGTCTTCGGAGCTTCCATTATCGACTAAGATGCCCCCTACATCACTCCCCAGCAAATACTTTGCATTTTTCCCCATGTTTGCTCTTATGACAAGAGGATCTTTGTGACGGAACTCCTGGAGATGCATGTCTTGCTCAGGAAAGATGATAGGTATGTGTGACCATTCACTTCGGAAGTGCTTTCCGGAGAAGAGATGTACGACATTTCTGATGTAATATTTTCTCTACCTTTTGGTTTCAAGTATCGGTGCATTGTTGCCTCCAATGATTGCATTGATGACATTGACCCGAAATTACTGTCCTCTTCTTGCTTTGGGGGATCAAGTCTTTGCGGCACGATTGGCTGACTGCATTCGGGCCGCGATTGGCTGATAATTTGACAGATCATAAGGTGGCACTCCGTCATAGTGCCCCCATGACTGAGGCGCTGACAACTGAGGATATGAAAGTAGGTAAGGTTGAGCGAGCATGTAATTCATTGGAACTGACGACTGAGTCGACGGTTGACATGATTGCGAAGTGTGATTCACTATGTTCGCATCTTCAATCTGTAGCCCCTTTTTTCCGCTTCTCTCTTCTCGGCTTCCAATGACACTTGACATTCGCTGGTCCAGTGCCCAGCATTTTCTCCACGGATCCAACAGAATGGCGCTCTGTTTCTACCCTGGCTTCGACCTCCTCGACCTCTGTCAGATTGACCACGTCCTCTACCTGTAGACCCGGATGCGAATCCTTCTGAATGCCCTTGTCGGTCTTCGGCAGATACATTGTTGATAGCTTTGTCATTGTACTGTTTCTGCTGATTTGGCCTGAACTGTCTTTGATTTGACGCATTTGCTAGATGATCAAATTCTTTCGACTACTCTTCGCGTCTTCTTTTGTTCATCTCATCGAGTCTCCTCAAGCGACCTCTATCTGATTTGCAATACTCATGGATAATTTCGTACAATTCTGTTTCTGACTTCGGTTTTACCCGGTCGAGCAACTCTCCACAGAGGCCCAATTTCAAACCGGCAATACAAGCTTCAATGACTGTTACTTCCGGGACATTGGGAGCTTTTGATCTTTCTTTGATGAATCTTCACAAGTACTCATGCACAGGCTCTTTTACACCATGCTTGATGTGATATAGGTCTCCCGAAGTTAAGTCTTGTTGCTGGAAACCCCTGAAATTCTGGCATATTTTTGCTCGCAGCTCTTCCCAACTGCCAATGGATCCTGGCGGTAGCAAAGTGTACCATCTCAGAGCTAGTCCCTTCAACGACATAAGTAATGACTTGGCTTTCTCGGGACCCTTACCCCCCAGCCGCTGATATCATTGCCTCAAAGCGCATCAGGAATTCTTTAGGGTTCGTTTCACCATCGAACTCTGGCAAAGATGCCGGGAGCCTGAACTGACTGGGCCAAGGTGCAACTTCAAGCTCAATGGATAATGGTGTTCTGGACACTGTATTTAGTTGAAGTCTTCGCCAGGCATCTTCTTCTCTGCGACGGTCTACGTTCCGCCAACGACTCTTCCCTAAACGACCAGTGATCTTCCTCATGGACTTCAGCACCAGAATCCGCGTGCCCCTCGTACATCAGGAGCTTGCAATGCTTGAATTTTGTTCTGTATAGAATGCAACATTTGCTCGAGCTGAACGGTCGTGTGACGAATCTGACTTCGCTTTTGCTCTGCCTGGATCTATTCTAGCATATGCCTCTTTCATACGATCTCTTGTAATTCTTGCAGGCAAAGTCTCTCTGCTTCTCCATCAACAGTCTGCTTAGACTTGCCTTTTGCCACAGTTGCCTCCAGCTGTGCCCTTGTTTGCACTTGTGAGGTTGACTGAGTCGCTTGCCTGCATCTTTGCTCGAGCTTCTTCTCTATTCTTCTCAAAGCCTCCAGGTCTTTATCTTCTATGCCTTGATCCATGAGGTTCACATGCAACTCTCTGTCTGCTAATTCATTCACATGACCCTCACTATTATCGTCTCTCAGACCTGTGGGAGTTAAGACCATGTCCAAAGGTGCGTTGACGCTGGCTGACCACCAGCCGTCGTGTCTGTGGGTGGTTTCTTCTTCAGAGGGGCCATATGTGGTACTTGGGACGAAACACGGTGGGCGCCAAAACTGTTGGTATAAAAGACCTACCAGCTCGAAGTCTGGCCAACAGCTATAGGAACCCCCGAACTAGAACTCAAATCCACACTTCGTTAAACTCTCTTCTCTTTATCTCATAATCTTCTAACCCCTTTTCTGATACAGTAGCCCTCCTTTTATAGGGCGGTTATTTTACAACTTTCTTACAATACCCTTCCAACTGCTACATTCCTAGAATGTTCCTGGGGCCTAAAGGTCATTTCTGTTTACTTTCCAGTTACAACTTTACATGTAATCACTTCCGGGAGATCTCTGCTATTCGTCGCTAGCTCGCCTGACTGGATGCTGCACGCGTGCCTCGTCTCCTTTGCACCGACGGCCCGGAGAGGTCCCGAGGAGCACGAAACCCTTCGCAACCTCCATGATTTGGAATCGTCTTGCGGAGTGATCTTCATCACTTCGCGATTCTTGGCCCTGTGATGTCTTCGCGATGTTTATGGAACCACTTCGCAACTCCTCTTGCTCTTCAACGGCTTCCGGTGTTGACTCGAAGTGGTTGGGACCAGTTCGCGGCTCTTCCTGGTCTTCGATGGCTTTCCGGTGTTGACCCAAAGTGGTTGGGACCACTTAGCGACTCCTCTTGCTCTTCGCGATTGTCAGCCCCCTGCTTTTGCATCTAGAAAAGAGTATTTGTTATTTCAACAAGTTAGCATATAGAAACACAAGGGGTGGGGGTTCAGAATATAATTGTGTCTCCCAACATTATTAAGGAGGATTTCCTAACTGGTTCTAAAGGTGGATCGTCCAGTAGTGTGATAGACATACATTATATCAAGATGCGTAGCAACCTATATGAATCTAAATAATTCAGGACGAAGGAAGTAGGAAAAGGAAATCTCCATAATGAAATGGCGTTCCAATAAAATTTTTTTGATGACCACGAGGGCGTGGCTTGTGGGGGGCAGAGGAGCCGCTGAGGAGGTAGTATTAAAACTTGCCACACACTCCGTAGAAGATAATGTCGTCACATAATAACTCTCGATCTTTTTCCTAAGGACTAGGCTAACTTACGGCCGGCCATAATATATGCCGGCCGCACGGCCTCGCCATTTTTAGTAACTTTCCCCCTGCGGGCCGTCCGCCCCACAGCTGACTTCCTTTTTCAGTTTTGTTGGCGGGAAACTGAGCGCGCGCTTGGCGCGAAGCTGAGCGCGCGCCTTTTCCCTGGACCCACAACTGGTCTGGGCCCACCTTTTAATCCCCTCTCGTCCCACAGAAACATGCAAGAGATAAAAAAAGCAAAAAGAGAACAGATCTGGAGCCGCCGTTGATATTTTAGCCTGGAGAACAAGTAGATCGATCCGTCCAGCGGATCCATACAGAAAAAAGTGAACAAGTAGATCGACGGAATCATAGATTCAAGATCGGTGATCAAAAGGGGGAGGGAGAAAAAGCATCAGATCAGTCGCACACGTGAAAAAACAACAGTGCGTGCACAGAACCATGAACAAGCAAAAGTAGTTTTTGCCCTGCGCCCTGCCTATGAATCTACAGAACCATTGTACTTGTTTTCCTGCCTTTCTTCTGTTCTTCTGAACTTGCAACCTCACTGATGGTTTTGAGAGAAGCTTTCCTCCATTGTGCTGCACAATCTGTTTGCTGCTATACAAAAATGTACTTGTGACCCACCTTCTATACGCTTGTGAGCCATCTGCCAAAAGAAGGTACCTATTTCAGGTGGAGGGATTGATGTCAAAAAAATGCATGCATGAGTATTATGAAAAAGTTGGGAAAAAAGTGGAGCTGCTTATGAATATACACTAAAATACTTTCATGTGTGCACCAGAATACTTTCATATGTACACATAACTGCTTATATGAAAAAAAAATTAGAGCTGCTTTCATGTATACATCAGAATACTTTCATGTATGCACCAGAATACCTTTGTATGTACACGGTAACTGCTTATGTCAAAAAAGTAATATCATAACTTCTTTGTGTAGATTGCCAAAGAGAAAAGTATGGATTTGAACGAGTTACCACCGGAATTCGATTCTGATTTCCTAGATGATTCAAGTGGAAATCCATTTTACTACACTCAACCAAGTATGTACAATGTTTCTAGTGTTGGTCAGCAGGGTGGGAGTCTCCAGAATCAGTTTGCAGTTACATACAGTGAGCAGTTTGGAAGCCCCCAGGATCATGATCATGTTACTAATGCTATTGGGGCCAGGGAGCAGTTTGATGCTGGGGCCAGTGAGCAGGTTGCTATTGGGGCCAAGGAGCAGTTTGATGCTGGTGGCAGTGAGCACTTTGATGTTGGCGTGAATGAACATGTTGATGTAACTAATGAAGCTCCTACCCATCAAGGGATCTCTGTTTCAGGCTTTGAGGCACATGGTGGTGATGAAAATGTTGTTGGGGATATCACCACTGAAGATGCTGATGAAATTGATGATGAGATCTGGTCGACACCACCTATTCCATATACTGGTCAGTCTTTTGATAACAAGAAGGAAGCAAGACAGTTCTACAATATGTATGCGAAGATGATTGGTTTCTCAATTCGAACAGGCACTACTAGGCTGGCAGCTATAACGAGAGAGCAACGAAAAGTCACCTATGTGTGCAACAAAGAGGGGCGAGGGCGGAAAGCAAAGGAAGATAAAGCAAATGATGAGTCTGATGAAGACGAATCAATAGAAGAAATTTCAGAACAAGAAGATAATAATGATGGTGCAGGGAAGAAGAGGAAGAAGCTGGATGGAGGTAAGAAGCGAAAAAGAGAGAAGATGCAGCATACAAATTGCAAGGCAAAACTAGTTTTGAATCTAATTGGTGAGCGTTGGCAAGTCACCAATTTCATATCCGAGCACAACCACGATCTGATTTTGAAACCATCTTTGAAAAAATTCCTGAGGAGCCACAAGGGGATCCCTCAAGCTGAAAAGGAGTTCATTATATTGCTCCATGGTTGCAACTTGACCACGGGGCGCATTATGCAGCTCATGAACGAGTTCTATGGCTCTGCTCAGGTAGTCCCATATGTAGGTAAGGATGTGAGCAACTTCCGATCCACTATCAGGAGAAGAGAGAAGTACAAGGACATGCAAGAGACCTTGGACTACTTCATAGAGCTAGAAGAAGAAGACCCTGAATTCTTCTACAAAGTTAAACTGGATGATAGGAAGAGGGTTGAAGGCCTTTTTTGGGTTGATGGTGCTGCAAGGCATGCTTACATTGAATCGTACCATGACTGCGTGTCATTTGATGCTACATACATGACAAACATGTATGATATGCCCTGTGCTCCTTTCATTGGGATCAATGCACACGGCCAAACATTCCAACTAGGGTGTGCCTTTATACGTGATGAGAAAACCCCTAGCTACAAGTGGCTTTTTGAGACATTCCTTATGGCAATGAAAGGCAAAGCACCTCTGAACATTATCACAGATCAGGATGGAGCTATGAGGAATGCAATTGCCTCTGTGTTCCCCAATGCAAACCACAGGAACTGTAGATGGCACATAATGGACAAATTTTCGAGCACAATAGGCCCAATCCTTGACGAAGATGAGGAATTAAACGAGGATTTCAAAGAATGTGTGAACCACACGGTTACACCGTCGGAATTTGAAGAAAAGTGGGCAGCTATGTTAAGCAAGCATCATCTGGAAGGGAATGTGCATTTTCAGCGCCTATATGCAATCAAAAGCAGCTTTGTGCCAGCATACTACATGCACTGCTTCTTCCCTTTCCTGCAGTCAACCCAGCGTAGTGAGGGTTTCAATGCAGTGCTGAAGAAGTACGTTAACCCAAATATGTCAATTCTACATTTTGTTAGGCAGTACCAGAAGGTTCAAGAGAAATGCCTAGTTGCTGAAGAGGGTCAAGATTTTAAAACTGATGACAGGGAGCGGAGAAGATGGTCAAAATACCCTATTGAGAGGCATGCAACAGGTGTTTACACTAAGAACTTGTTCTACAGATTTTCCAAAGAATTTGAAAAAACTGCAGAATATGATGTGAAGCCAGCGGGTGAATTCCAGTATTTGCTGGTGCCTAATAACACAACAGTCTATGGCTATGGTAAGAGGGAATACCTAGTTACAGCTATTGAGGGTGATAACAGCTACTTCTGCGAGTGCAGCAAATTTGATAGATGGGGATCCTATGTTGCCATATCATGAAGATAATGACAAGGTTTGGTGTGAAGACAATACCTGACCGATATGTGCTGAGACGCTGGACTCAAAAGGCAGTTGAAGACAGTGAGAAATGTGCCAGCAATGCACATTTGCAGGCTGATTTGATAGCCCGTGGAATGCCACTGAATAATAGGAGACATTGTGGTTCAGTGTTCTATCTACATCATTTGCTGAGTTGGCGGCTGAGGGTTGTCTCTCAAATGAGAGATACACTATAATGCAGAGACACATCAAGGAGATGCGCTCTGAGATTAGTGCAATTAAGGAAAGAAAGAAAGCAAAAAAGCAGAAAATGAGCAACACACCGGTGCTTAATCCAGCTATTATTGGTCAGGCACAAGTAGAACCATCCAATGTTGCTAATGCGGTTGCACCGACTGTGTCAGGTCTGACTCTGACATACCTCTCCCTTTCCTTATATTATTTGTCCTAATCTAGGAGCTAGTAATGATGGGACTAAACAGATTGAATCTACAAAAATGGTTTTCAGGTGATAATGGTGTTCCTCCTAGCATTCCAACTAGTGCTGGTTCAATGGCAGCAGTTGGCAACCCCCCTAGGTCAAATGTGAAGGGGCGCAAGAAAGAAAAGAGGTTCAAAAAAGGGATGAATGCGGAGCCCAAGAGGAAGAACAAGTGCAGACTCTGCAAATCAACATAACACAATGTTGCAAGGTGTCCGATGAAAGGAGAGGAGAAGGGTTTGGACTTGGGTGGTGTGACTGCCCAGTAGAGTCCATTCCCCGTATTAATAAACCATATATAGTGGTCTAAGTCTGAATAGTGTTGTAACAATGCAAAAAAGATAGTGTGGTTGGAGATTAAGTTAAGCAAATTAATTATGTCTGCAGTTTGGTAGAAAAAATAATTAATTATTTTTAGAGGGCACATAAATGTTGGTTGGATGCTGCTAATGTACCTATTTGAAACTAGTGAAAAATATCTATGCTAATAATTTTCAGAGATTACAAAATGTGTTACAATGTTATTATTTAGTGCGCAGTCACTGGTTTTTTAGTACAATATGTGTTGCTTTTTACAGAAAACTAAATTGCTGGGTAGGCACTGAAGATATACATGTGGGATATGAAAAAAACTGCTTATATGTGCTGAACAAAAAAGGGTGTGTCTGTTGAAACATACCTATGCCAAGCCCAGTTTTGTTTTCCAGTCTGTTCCGTTCTCCTTGTCTGTTAGCCACTTGTATGTCAACAGCTTGCGAATGTTTGGTATGTCCTTCTCCTGGAAATTGTAGATCTTAAACCCATCCCAATGCTCAGCGTGCATGAGCATGTGATACCCACAGTCGCGGCTTAGAAAACAGGAAAAAAAAGAATGAAACTTCAGTGAATGCGATATATGTTGTGCAGAAAAAATATTTTAAGAAGCGGTGTATGTCCGCCAGCCCAAACTTGAGGGGTAGGAGAAAAAAAGTGTGGAAACTTACTCATTGGTTTGTATCGGAACGCCAATGTCAACCAGGCTGTAGTTTTGAACGTCAACATTAGAATTTGGATAGTGGGTTCTCCAAAGTTCTTTTATTGCAGCAACGATGATGTTGCAGCATTCGACAAGATTTTCATCTTTTAATGACCTCATTGAGTCAAGAACTTCAAAGCGGTTGTTACGGATATTCAAAACAAGAAGGAAGTAGTGTGCAACAATGCCTAAGTTTTTATTTTGGATCATTTGTAGCACCGGGAACATGACCTGTTTTTTTTAATATGTTAGTGGTTGGTGTCAGGGGATTTGTGAAAAATAACAATCAAGACAGATATTTATGTGACAAAAAATGTGCCTACCATTTGTCTGTGGTCTAGATGGTTTGTCCCCATCCTTAAGACACGCTTAACCTCTGACCTATTAAGTTGATGTGTCTGCAGATATCCCTTCAAAACCATTTGCAACAAAACAAAATATTTACTAGCTAGTAGCAAAAAGGGAGGGCAGTAACAGGTTGTTGCCTATGCAGAGGATCATAAATGTTAAAACAAGGCATGTGAACAGGTTGTTTAAAGGCACTCACTGAGACACGTAGTGGTAGCACACGCTTGGTAGCCTTTTTGCACCTTTGATCAATGCAATAAATGCCAATCTCAGCAACAACACTATCTAGCTTCCCCCTAGGAGTGACTGATGAGGCAAGCTCCTTGAGTGTGACGTGAAAATCAAAGTAGTTGATTATGATGACGCTGCGATGAAATTGTGTTGATGGGGAAAAAAGTCAAGATATAAATGAGGATGAAAAGCAGATTGGCATGTGGAAAAGAAAATGTTAACAGAGAAAATGTGCATACTCTTTATTGCTACTTGTTGAAGCTTCTTGGCTTGATCTGGTTGAAGATCGTTGGCTTGCCAACACAGCATTATAAACATCGCATACCTCCTTGCTGCACCTGAATGACTTGGCTGCTGTGAAGTCAACATAAGGATATTGCAGAACAGCCGCTTTCCTTAAACGCCTTCTTGGTGCAGGCTGGTAGGCGGGTGTCACAGATGAGTTGACACTGGCAGGCTCTGGTCTCATTGATGCAGGGGTTGTAGCTGTTCCCACTGAAGCAGCTGCTATGTCAGTACTTACTTGCAGTGCATCTTGATCACCCAAAATGTCACCAGTGGGTGCCCTCTCAAGCTGGGCAGATCTGGCCTTCCTCTCCTGAATCCGCTGTATGGCATCCTCTTCAATCAGTTGCAACAAGCCAGCATCAATCTGATCCAGGGAGAAAGCAGAGCCTGGTTCAAGCCCTTGATGGCCAGACTACTTTTCCGGTTGTGGTGTGCACCGTTGCTCTTGAGGCTGAGTCGGTTCATGTTCATTGATGGACTCCATGATGTCAAAATCTGGTGGGGTAAAGTCTAAAGAATCACTCTTGGCAACTGGAATTTCAGTGCTAATGTTGTGACTGCAACCTTCACCTAGCTTGTCCTTCGCAGCGTCAAAATTGGTCCCTGTTGCAACTGGCAGCTTTAGCCTCCCACCGAATCTTTCTTTTCGAATGACAGGTTTGGAGGCTGGGGGCACCATGTCTTCAATGGTTGGTGGCTCGACTTGAAGAGGGATGGGTTCACAAATAGCATCATGATGGGCGGCTGATTGCTCCCCGAGCCTTTGATTTTCAGCTTGCTGAATTGCCCTTAGCCTTGAAATCAGTGGCACACCGTCTAGCTCATCAGTTTGCTCATGTTGTGGGTTGCTCGAAGACATGTGTCCATGGGCCCTGTCAGGTGTGTTCCCATGGGCATCGTTGCCAACATCTTCACCAGTCTTTGGTGTAGTGTTCATGTTGTTGGTGTTCTCAGCATCCATGCTGTGTCCATCTCCATCGTCTTCATAATCTGATTCTTCTGTTGAATCAACCCCAACAAAGTCAGATTCTTCATAATCTGAGTCTTCTGCTTCATCGTCAAAAACCAACTCAGCTTCTTCTGGCTCAGTAGTCCTTTTCCTCTTCGATCTTCTTAAACTTGGTTCATCTGTATCTTTATTTTCAGCACTGAATGCCCCGACTTCATGTAGAAATGTGGTTAGTAATTGTGTAACACCACACATGACATTGCTTACAGCTTGACAAAGTTTCCTCTTCTTCTGCACGAAACAATAAAAAAACATGAATATGTTGTGACCATTATGTACATGGATTTGATTCTTTAATAACTATAGCTAGCATAACTAATAGCCGCTACAACACCAAAATAGTGGGCTGCAAAAGCAGCCAGCAACCACTATCAAAAAAAAAGTTATAGGCAGCTAGTCAGCATTTGCTACAGCTGCTTTGGCCTACAGCCAAGTGTCTAGGATGTGCAGCAGTGGATTTCTTATAAGCATTAATTTGCCCCCAGAAAGCAATTATTTGTTGATATAAAGGCATAATGGTGCATTTGTATAAGCAAGTCATAGTAACAAAAATTTGTACTAATGTTATGCAGATCTACAAGCTGAAGATGGCAGATCATGTCTGCATGGGGGGGGGGGGGGGTGTGATCAAGTAAATGAAACAGCAATGTAAAAAACGGTATTTGTTGTGCGGTGCATGAATCTGTATGCCTATGCCTTTTCAAGCTACTAAGAAAATAGATATGTGCACATACCCTTATCCGAATCATTTTTTGTGGATCTTGTTTATCAGTATATGTGTCAAAGGATATGCTTGTGTAAGCAATAATTGAAGGGAAAAAAAGCTAAAAATTGCAAAAGAAAATGATGTAAAAACTGGATGGAATACTTGGTACAAAACAATACTTTGACAGAAGTATGTCCTACCTGAACAGTCATGCCTCTGTGTGCCTTTGATGATACAAATCTTTGGATGTCATCCATCTGAATAAAAGGATCCTGGAGAACTGAGTGACATAAATTCTTGAGCTGTAGACATAGAAATAGGTGCAGACACCAAAAAAGATATAAGTGTGACCTGCTGTGGAGAGAAAAAAGAAGAAGACAGTTGCTGTGTCAAAAAATACCTTGAGTTTTCCAAAAGACCCGTCACGGTTGGTGTCTTCTTTTATTACAATGTCTAACATCTTCCGCGTCCAAGCAGCAATTCTTGGTTTCGTTGGTGGGGGTTGAACCTTCTGCACTTCTAAAGAATCTGCATACAAAATCTATATATAAAAAAAAATAAAAGTTCTTGTTGGAAAAAATATGACAGAAATCAAATAAAAGGGATGGATTACAACTTACCGCAAGCAATTGAATGCAACCTCTCCCAGAATTTTTCTTGTTGATCTTGCTAGAAGCATCCTTGAGCTGGTCCACAACAAACTGACACCAATTTAAATCCTTCACTTTGGATAAGTCCACTAGTGCTGGGTAGCATCTGGGGCTGATTCCCATGCTGGTAGGAGGGCATAGGAATGTAGAAACTGCCAACATGAGCCACGATCTCAAAAAGTCATCATTTGCTTCCTTGTTTTCCTTGACCCTTTTCACTATTGAACCTATTTTTGGTGCAGAACCCCTTTCCCCATTGTACTTGTCATGGATGAAGTTTATGGCTTCAACATCAAGCTCATATCTCACTGTGTCGCCCCTGTCTGGCAGGCCTAGTATGTCTGCAACGCTCTAAGCTGACACAAGAATTTTGCCCCTTCCTGGGAACACAAGCTGTGAAGACTCAGCATCAAAGCAGTCCATAATGAGCCAGTTTGCAAACTCTGATGGAATTGTAGCACACGCAATGTTCAGGAGCCCTCCGAATTTGGAATTGGATATCATTTTCTTCTGATCATCACTGAGGTGCTTGTAAAGCTTGAAAAGCCTGGAAGGCGATGCCCTGTTCCTTCGGACCTATAAAAATAAAACAAACTAGGATAAGGAAAAAAGATTCTGAACAAAAGTTGTTACTGCAAAAAAAAGAAAAAAAAGAAAGAATGACAACATGTGATGGGGGGATTAGGATTACAGGACGTACCATACTGCAAAAAAAGCCCCATTGCTTGCTTCTGTCATCTAGCCATTTTACAGCTGCTTGTCTGACGTAGCTTGTTTCTATTAAAAATATAACAGTAGATCAGTTGCAAAAATGAGATTAAAAAAAAGATAGCGTCAAAATTAACAAAAAGGCAATTATACGTCATTTTATAAGATTTTGTAAGCAATTCTGTGTGGTATTAAAAGTGATTTAATATGCTATTGTAAGCAATTGTATAGGATAATAAATTACTGTTGGGATCATGAAAAAGGTACTCCTATGAGACAGATGGTTTCTGGCTCAAGCCCATAGTCTAAATGATGTGGGAAGATAGGAGGGAGAAGGGGGTTGGGTTTGAGCCTGGATGTGTGGACGAGGGAGGATAAAGTGCATCTGAGTTGTTGCATCTTGTGCTCTTTCTCTTTTGTTATGCATCTGGGTTGGGTGCCTGATGTGGCAGCTCAAAAGCCAAGTGCACGAATCTTGTAATCCATCACTTCGGTGCATAACATGGTGTGGAAGGAACACATTCTTCAAAAAGGAAGAAGTGCAAGTACTTGACGCGAGACTCGTATTTAATTTGGTTCCTAAGTTTTTTTTTTTGTGAGGAGAGAGTTGTATTGATTACTCAGGAATCATGTTACAATCCTTCGCAATCAAAAACTCAACACAGCTGAGTGGGACGTACGTTTTGCCAGTTGTGCAAGCTCATGAGTTGTGCAAGCTCATGAGCGATCACATTTTGCTCTCTCCTCACAGCTTGGAAGGCTACCTCTGGGAGTGTTCTAGATACAAGTTTTAGATTGTTTATAATGAAAGCTAACTGCGATATATCTCTACCTGATTTAGAAGCTGCAGTGATAACATTGCAGTGATAACATTGGAGCAATTATACGTCATTTTATAAGATTTTGTAAGCAATTCTGTGTGGTATTAAAAGTGATTCAATATGCTATTGTAAGCAATTGTATAGGATAATAAATTACTGCTGTGCTAATAATCAAGGGCGCAGGGAATGCTTACTAACGTAGAATATTAATTCAAGTAAAGGAATTAAAAGGCATATACATTACTAGCTATGCTAATTATTGAGGAAAATACCAAATAGGATAATCTAGTAAGCATTTTATCATGATCTGATAGGCGAATTAGCTGAAGAGCAGTAAGTGTTTAGTGACATACCTAGAGCTCAAAAATCAGTGGATAACCTCGGACAGAAGACATTCCTTTAATGTACCTCGAAAACAAAAAGAAGAAAATGATTAGAAACAAAGAAAAACAATAACAAAAGCAACAGGTGGGTGATGAGCTTGCACGCATCGGGGGGCCCACCAAAACCGGGACTTACAGGGTATCCGGAGTGACCGAATACCACATGCCAACTCCGTTGGATTTTCGTCGACCCCAGTAAAGACTTGTGCATTCAGCACCCACCCGAAAAAAATAAATGATAACTGCAGATAGGATATATAGCATACCTAGAGCTCAAAATCAGTGGATGACGTCAGACAGAAGACATTCCTTTAATGTACCTCGAAAACAAAAAGAAGAAAATGATTAGAAACAAGAAAAATAATAACAAAAGCAACAGGTGGGTGATGAGCTTGCACGCATCGGGGGGGGGGGGGGCACCAAAACCGGGACTTACAGGGTATCCGGAGTGACCGAATACCACATGCCAGCTCTGTTGGATTTTCATCGACCCCAATAAAGACTTGTGCATTCAGCACCCACCCGAAAAAATATAAAATGAAAAAAGTGCAGTAAGAGATTTGAGACAAACCTGTAAGCTTGGCGTCAATCTAGATATCCAAGTAGAATCAAATCCACTGGAGCTGTGCTGGGTGGAAACTGCAAATGTCAAACAAAGAGGGTGATCTGATAAGCATTTTATCATGATCTGATGCGCAAATTAACGTAATCTAGTAAGCATTTTATCGAGATCTGATATGCAAGTAATACCAACAGCACCTATAGTACACAGCGAAACAACCACTGGACAAACTTAATTTTGACAGCTGAAAACACAATCACTACTATATGATAACCATTTTATCATGATCAGCTATGCTAGATGTTTGAAAATTGCAGTAGGAAGTGTGTCTGCCCAATCAGTACTAATGATTGCAGTACATCTAAACCAAATACTGCACACTAACTAGCTGGAAAAAAAACCGAGGGCGCTTAGATCTTGCCAACCAAAGCTGCACACTAAACCAATGTTGTTCTAGCCAAATACTGGTAATCATTCCAGTGCCTCTGAACAGTCAACTACTAGCTGTTTTGTGACTGAAAACAACAACACTGATGCTAGGAGAAAAAAAAGCAATACTGCATGCTCGCTACTAATGTCAACCATTTCATTTGATAACTGTGCGCGACACAAAAAGCTCTGTGAAAAGAGCAATTAATCTATCACATCGGTGTATAATTATCAAGGTGCATAAATACTAACTGAGGAGAGAAAAAAATGTGTCACCTTGTCAGACGACGCCTGGCTCCTCAGCAACCAAGCTCCTCAGCAAACAGGGTCCTGAACACCTTCCAACCTATTCCAAATTCATTTAGAGTTAATATCAACATAGAACAGATAATAAAAAAAGCATATATGAAGTTGGTATATATTTAGAAAAATGAAAACACAATTGTATATGATATTGTAAGCGGTTCAAAATAAATTTAAACACAACTATTTGATAATTTCTTATACTATTTTAGTTCTATACTTGCTATATGCAAGCTGCAAGGGAGTACACATGGTTTCTGCTAATTAAAACGAATATGAATCAAAGTTGTCCGGTTAAAAAAATGCACAATGTGATGTATACTAAGAAATAATAATTCAGATACATACAAGTTCAAATAAATGAGCCATCAACGTGATGGGCGCCTGATAATCAATCAACATTCAGGAGCCACATAAAAAAATTGACCTAACAGCTAGAACAAAAAAGAACAAACAACGCAGCTAGATTTCATATCAGTATTAACCTAAGCCCTGAAATGTGTTAGTTAATTGGTAAACAAACAAGGACCAACAAACAAACATCTATGTCACTTCAGGGAAAAAAAAGTGCACACAAATTCGCTGGACCGTGAGCTTCTCCGACGAAAATGACTCGGCAAATGACTACAGGTAGTTCCCAACCAAAAATCAACCCGAATCAGTAGGCTCCCCGTATTGTTTGCTCCACCAACAATGACTCCAGGTAGTTCACTTGTCTAACAGGACGAGTCTCTGCTTCCACCCCCACCCCCCCCCCCCCACTCACCTCCAAAGTGCAGATGCTCCCCGCCCTGAACTCCCCCGCACGCTCTTGATTGTCAACCGCAGCTCTCGATTGAAGCAACTGACCAGCTCCAATCCTCTGCAAAAAAGGAAAAGTACCCAAAAAAATTAGAGGGGCACCGAAATGGTTGTGCATGCGTGCAAACATGCAGAACTCACCTCACAGTGCACAGATCTCTGCTTCCCCCACCCCTCTGACGTAACCAGAGGGTCTCTGCACGGGATCTATGCTACCCCCCTCCTCCTCGACCTGAACTCCCCAGCACGGTCTCGATTGTACACCGCAGCTCTCGATTCGAGCGACTGACCAGTTCAATCCTCCGCAAAAAGGGAAAGCGAAAAACAAATCAGAGGAGCTCCGAAATGGTTGTGGATGCGTGCAAACTTGCAAGGATTGAGCGGAAAACTCACCTCGCAACGCGCTGTGACACGCATAACTCACCTCATAGTGCACGGATCTCTGCTTCTCCCACCACCTCTGACGTAACCAGAGGATCTCTGCACGGGATCTATGCTACCCCCCTCCTCCTCGACCTGAACTCCCCCGCACGGTCTCGATTGTACACCGCAGCTCTCGATTCGAGCGACTGACCAGTTCAATCCTCCACAAAAAGGGGAAGCGAAAAACAAATCAGAGGAGCTCCGAAATGGTTGTGGATGCGTCCAAACTTGCAACGATTGAGCGGAAAACTCACCTTGCAACGCGCTGTGTCACATCCCCAGCTTCGATTTGGAGCTCGTTCCTGCCAAAATCGGTCGAATCCGGAAGGATTGCAGGCGGATTAAGTCGTGGAGACGGGGGAGGATGAGGAGAGAGACGAACCCTAGAGAGAGAGAGGGGGAGACGAAATGACGCAGCGGAGTAGCCGAGAAGGCGCGCGGCCCGAGGTTTTGAACAGTCGGCCCCGAAAAAATCCCCTCTGACTAGTAGGCCCCGCATGAGTTGGTTTCGGTGGGATCCCTGGACGTCGGATCGGGGGACGGTGGATGCGCCCGGCCGTAAACATTGTCCAAATGACGGCTGACCGTATACTAGTCATTACCTTTTCCTAATACTAGTAACCTAGCTACATCTGGAAAAGTAATGCCTGGCCGTTGTATGGAGATCAACGTCTAAATGCGTAAAAGGATAAGTTCAAAAGTTCAGACCATTTCAATCACAACACATGCTCGGTCGGGCATGGTTATTTCTTTAACGTCAAATGCATCAACCATTTTCATTGCATTAGGTAGCGTTCACTGCACACCACGAGCATTTTATATTAAGAGGCAGTGCACATATAATCATCCTGCAGCTCACAGCTGAATGGGACCGGGGTCGTTAGAACTATCGCTGTCCGCGTGACAAACGCGAGGCTAAATTATTATTTGCTGCTTCTAGAACTATCACAGCCCCATTATATTTGTCAACAGAGAGCATGTACTACGTCGAGTCCAAGCAAAACACACTCCATCCTACATCGGCATCGCAAAATAGAGGAATGGCGGCTGATTCCACAGCACTCCCCACCGACGCTGAGCTTCTGCAGGCCCAGGCTGACCTATGGCGCCACAGCCTATACTACCTCACGTCCATGTCACTGAGGTGTGCCGTCCAGCTCGGCATCCCTACAGCCATCCACCGCAATGGTGGTTCTGCCACCGCACAGGACCTCATCACCGCGCTTTCCCTCCCTTCGACCAAGCTGCCATTCCTTCGCCGCCTCATGCGGCTGTTGGCTGCGTCAGGCATCTTCACCGTTGACAACTCCGGCGACGAGAGCATCTACTCCCTCAGCCCCATGTCCTTCCTGTTGGCTGATGAGATCCCACATGATGAGCACATCAACCATTCATCTATGGTGCTTTCTGCGACATCGACTCACTGCGTCCAGGCAGCACTGGGCCTTGCCGACTGGTTCAAGAAGGACGTGGCCACACCGCCATTTAAGGAGTTGCATGGAGTAACACTGTTCCACGAGAGTATGGAGAGCATCGATGAAGAGTACCACAAGCTGGCAAATGAAGCGCTCGCATCCCATGATAACTTTGGGATCAATATGGCATTGCGCCAATTCAGAGAAATTTTTCAAGGGATACAATCCTTGACAGACTGCGGTGGTGGCGATGGAACCACGGCAAGGGCCATTGTGAAGGCTTTCCCACACATAAAGTGCACTGTGTTGGATCTTCCAGATGTGATCGAGAAGATACCTGCGGATGGCGTTGTTAACTATGTTGGAGGCGACATGTTTAAGTTCGTCCCACCCGCTCAAGTTGTGTTGCTTAAGGTATAATTGGGAAACCTAATTACTTGGCGTAAGTGCTTCATACATCTGTATAAGCAATTAGTACGTACTTCAAATTTATTTGCATTTTTCCTCGTCAATATAAAAAGATGAAACTATGACCTAACTTCTTAGAACTCTTTTTTTTTCATGCTAGCTTGTGCTGCACCACTGGAGTGATGAGGAGTGTGTTAAAATTCTCGAGCAGTGCAAGAAGGCGATTCCTACACGAGAAGAGGGAGGGAAAGTTCTTGTTGGAGATATAGTAATTATTGGCTCTTCTCCAGGGCCTATGTTAGAAACCCAGCTTCTAATGGATATAGCAATGCTGACAGTGTCCAAAGGCCGGCAGCGAGACGAAAATGACTGGCATGAGATCTTCATGAAAGCGGGGTTCAGTGACTATAAGTTGGTCAAGCAGTTTGGTGCTCGAGGCGTCTTCGAGGTCTATCCGTGAGACTGCGGCCACACTGCCAGAGATGCCATTTCTTATTATATTCCGGTTTGGTATTTCCTATATGTTAATAAACAGCTTAAGGTTTATTGTTCGTTTCCTAAACGGTTGTTTCACAGATCCTAAAATCTATCCCATATGGTTGCTTTAGGGTCTGTGTAATTTCCGTTTAGAACAACATCAACACACACTCAGTGTGGTTGTATTGTAACCTCCGGGCAGTTTGGCCATTGATATTTCGGGCACTGTACGTGCTTATACAATATAATGTCCATCCAATGTAGAATAAAATGTCATGGTAATGTATCCTTGTTTTTGAAATATATCCATGGTGAATAACTTTACACGGTGCCTGTATTCTATGTATACATCATAGCTGATTAATAAAATGGAGAGTATCTGCCTTCTGTTTCTCATAATCCAACACATATGCGTTAAGGGCCCCTGTGAATTTAGTAGACAAAATCAAAATATATATATAATAGAAGCATTATGCTTTCTGACATAATTATTGGCATGATCCCGTAGCGTAAATCTTTGGTTCTGTTTCGTTTGGCCAATCAGGTGGAATGTGTTGAGTGCTCGGTGTTTGATGTGACACGTTATTGCAACGCCGGCTAGAATGAACTCAATCGCCGTAGAAAGAAAAGAAGAACAACAGGATATGGGTTTTAATAGAGCGTTTGGGAAAGGCAAAACCTATAAAAAGTAATGGTATTATGTGTTTCATTGATTGAATATATATCCCCAATTGGCTGGGACGGCGAAATTTTCATACTAAATCTTACTGTTAGAGGTACGACCATGGGCCCACAGGGATGCATGGATTGTCTCCAGACAGAGTCGTACCAGGCGTGAAGAACACGAGTAGAGTACTGCAAGGACTCTTCTCGATATGGAAACTAGTCGTATGACTTGTAAACTACTCGGATTGCCTTGAAAAGCACTCTCCGAGTAGTAATTGGTTAGGATTCTACTCGAAACCGACTTTGTAACCCTGCCCGCCGTGTATATAAGGCTGGGCAGGGACCCTCTCCAAAAAGGGCGAAGTCTCTCAACAGAGAAGACGATCTCATCAATACCAATCACCACACAGGACGTAGGGTATTACGCCTTCTAAGCGGCCCGAATCTGTCTAAAATCCTGAGTCTCTTTGCCTTTGCGTTCCTGATCTCGGCGAAACCCACCTGAAACTCTACTACCTCGGGATACCTCTCGGTAGGATCGACGGTAGAACCCCGACATCTGGCGCACCAGGTAGGGGTTTTCCTCAAAGATCCCATGGAGAACGCAATGGTGACCTACATTCAAGCTGAAGCGCCTCAGGAGGGCACAACGTTCCACTTTGGCTCGTGGGTCTACGTCGCCGACGGCTCGGGTGGTTTCTACAGCTACTACGAGACGTTTGTCGAGTTGAAGCAGGAGCAAGCGCCCCTCGTGGAAGATTTGGCCGAGCAACTCGGCGAGATCACGCTCGCGGACCTCATCCGCGGGCAAGAGTCCGAGTCGATCACGACTACGGAGAAGAAGACAACCCTCCCGCCCCAATTCCCGTTTGGACTCCGTAATTCGACCCACGCATATTGTGAGGCGTTACGGAGCCAGTTCGAGTCCGTCATGGACTCGGAGCGGGACGTCCCAGTCCGAGTCATGGCAGGACACGCCAACTCTCTGAGCCAAGCGGTCCCCGAATGCCACTCGGACTCGGGCGAGGAGATACTACAAGACGATGGCGAACACGACCTCGTGATCTACGCCACGCCTGAAGGAATATCAGTCTACCAAAGAGACAGGATCCCACGGGGCGTCTACGAGTCCCGCCAGATCTTTGTACTCTTTGGGTCGGACGCTACTGACGACATGTCGTTCCAGCACGGCACACCACTGCTGCCAGAAGAGGAAAGCTCTACAGAGCTCATCACCCCAAACTCCAGCGACTCTGTCGAACCCAATCGACAAGTCTTCATGGCTGGCGCAGCAGCAATTGGTGACGTCGACAACGACCCGCGCTACGCGTTCGAGCTAGAAGGAGATATCTCCGCAAATGAAGACGCACCCGCGGGCGAATCCACTCAAGTGGCCGCGGACAGAGAAATCCGGAACAATAGGAGGGCTCAGCGCCGCCTAAACGCTCGCAATCGTGTCATGCCTGGTCGCAACCTCGCTCAAGAGTTCGCGCGAGTGGCACGCTACGACTCTCCTATGGCTAACGCCACGGAGATTGCCTACCACGTCCGCTGCCTGCCAAGAACCCCAGAGACGGCAGCTGCACTCGAAAGGATCAACGACATGATCTGCACTCTCGACAAGGCCATCGCCGGCGCACCATCGCGCAGCAAAGAAGTCGAGAGTAGCGGACGCCAACATCCCTGCGACAGGAATCATCCCCCAAACCCCAGCCGACTGGGAGAAGCCAACCGCGCAGAAGGCGCACCCCCACACCAACCAGAGGACGATCGTCAACGAGGCGGACGCACTCACCGCAACGACCCTGCTACATCATCCCACGGGCCGGCACACACTGTCGACCTCCGGCAAACCATCAACGCCAATCGCGACGCGCGCTCCATCCTTGAATCCAAGAGGCGTGATGAAGCCCAGGGGTACAAGGAAGAGGACAACGAGTATCCAATGTTCTCCAGGGACATCCGGATGGCGGTTTACCCGCAACCATTCAAACCAGTCGGCTTCGAGAAGTACAACGGCAAGACCTCCCCTGAGTCGTGGTTGCGTATCTACTCTATGGCTATTGAGTGTGCGGGTGGCAACAGCGCCATCAAGTGCAGGTACTTCCCAATGGCACTCGAGCCCGCGCCACTCACATGGTTTGAAAACCTGCCACGACGCTCCATCGACTCCTGGGAACGCCTGAAGAAGATCTTCGTGTCGAACTTCCAAGGCACATACAGTCGCCTCAAGACTCGACACGACCTCGCCATGTGCAAGCAGCACAAAAGAGAAAGCGCGCGCGACTACATGCGCCGCTTCATGGAAATCAAGACTCTGGTGGTGGACGTCTCTGATCGCGACTGCATCGACTTGTTCCAGAACGGCATCACCAACAGGTTCTTTGACAGGCAATTTGGCCTGCATCGACCAAGGACTCTGGATGCACTGCGTGACCAAGTTGAGACGTGGTCTGAACAAGAAGACCGCGATCTCGAGAAGTATGGCCCTCCCCAGGGTAGGGAGAGGCACAACAACAAAGGTCAGCAGGGCTCCCAGAACAACAAGTGCAAGCCAGACGACACAGTCGCGGCTCTGGAGACTGGCATGCGAAGCCAGAAGAAGAACTACCCCAGCAAGAACGACGTTGAGAAGATCATGGACAGGCCGTGCCCAATGCACCCGAAGCAGAAGCACACTATGGGCCAATGCTACGATCTCCAACGCATATACGCCGAGAAGGATCGAGAGACCAAGGCCAAGAAGAAGACGGCAAGGGAACCACTCGATCCTGAAGCCAAGAACAAGGACAGAGCCGACGACGAAGAAGAAGACGACGACGAGGACCAGACGCCCAAGTTCCAAAAGCCCAAGAATGTACTCATGGTCATCATGGGGGGCGACTATGGTTTCCCCACTCGGAGGAAGCATAAGCTCGCTCTACGGCACATAATGGCAATTGAGCCAGCCGTCCCCAGATACCTAAAGTACTCGGAGGTTCCAATCACCTTCTCCAGGGCAGACCAATGGAACAGCTACGACGAACCAGGGCAATTGCCACTCGTCCTGGACCCCACGGTGGCAGGATGACAACTCACCAAGGTGCTCATCGACGGCGGGGCGGGGCTGAACGTGCTATTCTCTGGCACCCTGAAGAGGATGGGACTCGACATTGAAAAAATGTTGACTCCCACCGATTCCCCGTTCTACGGCATTGTCCCTGGTAATGGCAGTCTTCCCCTCGGTCAAGTCACATTACCAGTCACATTTGGCACGCAGGAGAACTACAGGACGGAATACATCAAGTTCGAGGTGGCGGACTTTGAGACTTCGTATCAAGCGATCCTGGGACGTCCTGCGTTGGCCAAGTTCATGGCTATCCCACACTATGTCTACCTCATCCTCAAGATGCCAGGACCCAAAGGCGTCATCTCTATCCGCGGCGACTTGCGACGATCATACAACTGCGACAGAGAGGCTGTGGAGTTTGCGGCTACCACTCAGGTACCCAACGCCATGGCCCAGATCTTCGCAGCAGCCCAGAAGCTGAAGCAGACAGAGTATGAGGTCCCAAGCAAGGAGCCCGGACCACATAAGGCGGCTATCCCTGAAGATGTGGCAACCAAGGACGCACCACTACTGGAAGGAGACCAGTCAAAGACCACGAAGATCGGGGCTGGCCTAACCGCGAAATAGGAAGGTGAGCTCGTCAGGTTCCTGCAAGCCAACCGCGACATCTTCGCGTGGAAACCTGCAGATATGCCAGGAGTGCCAAGGAACCTGATCGAGCACAGCCTTAATGTTGATCCCAAAGCTACACCCAAGAGGCAACGGTTGCGACGATTCGCAACCGACAAGCGAGAGGCGATCAAGAAGGAGCTGGCGAAACTACTCGCCGCAGGATTCATCAAGGAAGTCTTCCACCCCGACTGGTTAGCAAATCCAGTCTTGGTGAGAAAGAAGAACAACAACGAGTGGCGCATGTGCGTCGACTACACTGATCTCAACAAGCATTGCCCGAAGGATCCCTTCGGGTTACCGCGCATCGACCAGGTTATTGATTCCACGGCTGGTTGTGCCTTACTTTGCTTTCTTGATTGCTACTCGGGTTATCACCAGATATCTCTAAAAGAGGAGGATCAAATCAAGACGGCGTTCATCACCCCTTACGGTGCTTATGCTTACACCACGATGTCATTTGGGCTGAAGAACGCTGGTGCGACTTATCAACGCGCAATCCAACTCTGCCTCGAGAAGCAACTTCATCGCAACGTGGAAGCCTATGTCGATGACGTGGTCGTAAAGACCAGAAACCCAGAAGACCTCATCGCTGATCTGGAGGAGACTTTCGCATCTCTGCGAAAGTGGCAATGGAAGCTTAATCAAATCAAGTGTGTCTTTGGAGTACCCTCTGGGAAACTACTCGGGTTCATCATCAGCCACCGTGGCATCGAGGCCAACCCCGAGAAGATCAATGCTATCATAGCAATGGAAGCTCCAAAGACGATCAAAGACATCCAGAAACTCACTGGGTGCATGGCGGCGCTACATCGATTCATCTCGCGACTTGGAGAAAGGGTCCTCCCCTTCTTCAAGCTACTCAAGAAAGGCGACAAGTTCCAATGGAACGAAGAAGCAGCAGCAGCATTGGCGGATCTCCAGCAACATCTTTAAAAACCGCCAATCCTGACTGCTCCGCAGGACGACGACAAGGAATTGCTGTTTTACATCGTAGCAACGACTCATGTGGTGAGCACTATCTTGGTTGTCGAGCGCGCCGAGGACAATCTTGCATATCCTGTGCAGAGGCGGGTTTACTTCATCAGTGAAGTACTCACGGAGTCCAAGGTTCGATACCCAGCAGTGCAAAAACTACTCTACGCCATACTCATCACATCCAGGAAGCTGCGCCATTACTTTGACACGTACACCATCACGGTGGTGACTGAGTTTGGCTTAGGCGACATTCTACATAACCCGGACACGACCGGGCGAATTCCAAAGTGGGCCATCGAGCTTGGCACCCTCAGCATCGAGTTCAAACCCAAGAAGGCCATCAAGTCACAGGTGCTGGTAGACTTCATGGCAGAGTGGCGCGAGAATCAAGTAGACATCCCCGTCGGCAGACCGGAGCACTGGACCATGTACTTCGATGGCTCCCTGAAACTCGAAGGCGCCGGAGCTGGAGTACTTTTTATCTCGCCCAAGCGTGATCAACGCAAATACGTTCTACAAATCTTCTGGAAGGTGTCCAACAATGAAGCTGAGTACGAGGCCTTGCTACATGGCTTACGACTCGCAATTTCTCTGGGAATCAAGAGGCTGATGGTGTACGGCGACTCCTCTGTCGTCATAAACCACTGCAACAAGGATTGGGATCGCCAGAAGGACAACATGGACGCTTACTGCGAAGCTATGCGCAAGCTAGAGAACAAATTCTCAGGGCTTGAGTACCATTGGGTGGTCCGAGATGACAACGTCGCTGCTGACGTACTCTCCAAGCTCGGATCCACTCGTGCAGAAGTTCCAGCAGGAGTTTTCGTCCAGGAGCTCCACAAAAGAACCATCGACTTCGAGAAGTCCACACCGTCACATGACGGACATGGACCAGATCAAGAGATGTTGATGATTGAAGAAGACTGGCGTGTCTCGTTCATCGAGTACATCAAGAACAAGACCCTGCCTTTGAACAAGACTGAAGCTGAACAAGTCGTCCGGAGATCGAAGAATTATCTACTCATCGGCGATCAGCTCTACAGGCGAGGACTCTACACTGACATTGCCATGAAGTGTGTCCCGAGAGCAACAGGCAAGGGTATCTTGGAAGAAATTCATGAAGGCACGTGCGGGAATCACGCAGGATCAAGAACAATGGTGGGCAAGGCATTCAGAGCAGCTTATTATTGGCCCACGGCTCTGCAAGACGCGGAAGAGATCGTCCGCAAGTGCCCCGGGTGCCAATTCTTCGCCAGGCAGCAACACGTGCCTGCTCACAACCTTATTGCTATTCCTCCCTCTTGGCCGTTCGCATGCTGGGGGCTCGACATGATTGGTAAGCTTACGACTGCTCCAGGCAACTTCACACATGTGCTAGTTGCGATCGACAAGTTTACCAAGTGGATAGAAGTCAAACCAGTCACGGACATATCTGCGGCTAAGGCTAAGGGGTTCATCAGTGATCTGATGGTCAGGTATGGCTGTCCTCATCGTATCATCACAGATTTGGGTTCCAATTTCAACAGCCACGAGTTCAAGGACCATTGTAAGAGGAACGGCATTGAAGTAATTCACGCATCAGTAGCTCACCCCAAGGCCAATGGACAAGTCGAGAGAGCCAATGGTTTGATCCTTGATGGCCTGAAGAAGCGACTGTACGAGCACGACAAGAAATATGGCGGCAAGTGTATCTACGAGTTGCCACAAGTAGTCTAGGGGCTTTGAACTCAGCCTTGCAAGCCAACCGGCCACTCGCCATATTTTCTGGTGTATGGATCTGAGGCTATCCTGCCAGTAGACCTGATCTACAAATCCTCAAGAATAGAGCAATATGACGAAGGAGTTGCTGATGACACAAGACGACTGGAGCTTGACTTTATCGAGGAGAAACGCTGTGCAGCTTTGTTAAATTCTACTCGATATCTCTAGGGAGTTCGGCGCTATCATGATAGAAACGTCCAAGAGCGCTCGTTCAACATCGGCGACTTAGTATTGCGAAGGATACAGAAGACCACGGGTATGCACAAGCTTATGTCCCGCTGGGAAAGACCTTTCATCGTACACAAGGTGACAAGACCCGGGTCGTATCGATTGAAGAACAGTGAAGGAGTCGAAGAGAAAGATTCATGGAACATTGAGCATCTACACAAGTTCTATGCTTAGGATCTTTGTCTGAGTACATCAAGAGTCTGTACAATACTTTGAAAATTTCATCAATAAAGTGCAGTATTCTCAGCAATTGATCCGCAATCTCTTGGCTTCATTCATGCTTTGGTGTCTCATAAGACTACCTTAGCTCCTAATACTTCCGGAATTCCCTTTGATACTTGTTGATTCAACAAAGTATACATCGGTCAAAATCCGAAGAGTAGATCACATGACTACTTTCCAGGATCCCTGAGTACTTAGATTTAACTAAGACCAGGCTGAACACCTGTAGAGGCCAGCTAGCCTTATAAAGCAACTACCCTCGAGTGGTAATTTCAAATCTTTGAGTACTTATTTGAAAGTACTACAGAGTCTACTCGGCAAGAAGAGTAGTAATCTCAAATCTCTGAGTACTTATTTGAAAGTACTACAGAGTCTACTCGGCAAGAAGAGTAGTAATCTCAAATCTCTGAGTACTTATTTGAAAGTACTACAGAATCTACTCGGCAAGAAGAGTAGTAATCTCAAATCTCTGAGTACTTATTTGAAAGTACTCTAGAGTCTACTCCACAGTATGAGTAGTGATCTTCAAGTACCAATTATCAAGTGCTTTGAAGTATAACTCGCAAAATGAGTACAACTTGCTGGGGGCTTCCTGAATACACTACAAGAGTGGTTTGGATGACTCTTCGGGCGCCTCATGATCAATGAAATTCATCAATGTGGTGGTCGCCTCAACCCGTTGCAAGTTATCAAGTCAAAGTTCAACTTCAGCTTGTGCCGCGGTACTGCCGCATCAGCAATATGCTCGTGATGAACTCAAACTAGTCGGAATCAACTCTGACTAAGTCTGCTTCATCGACAAACGGCAACAAACAAGTTAAGTTACTTATTTCAATTATTTTTATTTTATTCTAACAAAATTGGCCAAGCGCCGAGTACTTTGTTTGGATGACAACTTTCTAGGCCGCACAGCGTGCTATCACATCTTCGCCAGCTTCCAGGCTCGGGGGCTGACGCTAAAATTACAACTCGGTTAGCCATCAAGCTTACCTAGTTTTCTTTCTCCAGCATATTTGAGTCGCCAAGTACCAATGATGGAGCCACGACTACATTGGCACCTGACTCCTGTTTCTGGGGAGATCGCGGCGTGACAAGTCAACCACGACCTCCTCTGTTTCGCTACTCTATTGATGGTGGCTATTTCGACTACATACTACTCGATGCATCTCCGCTGGCTCCTATGCTCGGGGGCTGGATACAAGAAAACCACTCGGATGATGATCTCCAAGATGATTCGATGTGACCACTATTTCTGGGTGCAAATTACCACTCGGATGATGATCTCCAAGATGATTTGAAGAACCCTAAAGCTCGCTGGACCCTTGAATTGATCATTCTGAATCGTTTCAAGGCTCGGGGGCTGATAGGCGATATACATCGACTGCTGATTTTATTTTTTCTGAAGACTGAAGACTTAAATCAAGACCCTCGGCTTGATTCTCCGATTCAACCCAAGGCTCGGGGGCTACTTGATATCAAGTGCAATTTTTCCAAAATTGCACATTTCAAGAACAAGATGAAGATTCAAGATTCTGTGGACCCTCAACTTGATTCTTCGATTCAGCTTAAGGCTCGGGGGCTACTCCATATGGAGTGCGATTTTTATCGCACACCATATAATATTTTGAAGACCTACTGATTTAATCAGAATAAACGGGCTTAAGCACCTCATGGCCTCATGACAACCAAGATCTGTCCAAGACTGATCAAGCACTCGAAGAACTCGAAAAAGCGCTCGATTGGCTTGGCAAGCACTCGGTTGATGATACTCGACGATGAAGCGCTTGGGGGCTTGTTGGAGGTACGACCATGGGCCCACAGGGATGCATGGATTGTCTCCAGACAGAGTCGTATCAGGCGTGAAGAACACGAGTAGAGTACTGCAAGGACTCTTCTCGATATGGAAACTAGTCGTATGACTTGTAAACTACTCGGATTGCCTTGAAAAGCACTCTCCGAGTAGTAATTGGTTAGGATTCTACTCGAAACCGACCTTGTAACCCTGCCCGCCGTGTATATAAGGCTGGGCAGGGACCCTCTCCAAAAAGGGCGAAGTCTCTCAACAGAGAAGACGATCTCATCAATACCAATCATCACACAGGACGTAGGGTATTACGCCTTCTAAGCGGCCCGAACCGGTCTAAAATCCTGAGTCTCTTTGCCTTTGCGTTCCTGATCTCGGCGAAACCCACCTGAAACTCTACTACCTCGGGATACCCCTCGGTAGGATCGACGGTAGAACACCAACACTTACACGTTACTTTTACCCCTCCAACACCATCAGATTTTATGATCACAATTGAATGCTTTAGAATAACCTAAAGAGTCCAAGTTGACTAGATTATTACTACACCATCTGATTTTATGATGATCAAACGCTTTAGTTTAATCTAAAAAGTCTATGTTGACTACATCATTAATTAAGTAATTTTTCAAAACACGTGCCCTTCTGCTATATTTATAAAGTGATGAGATCTTGTCCCGTGAAAAGTCCATGTACATCATGAAACACCGATTGTAGATTCTGAAATCACCCTAACTTCATCCGGAGTCAAAATTGGACAATCTATATATACGTTTCGATCACTTCGATGAGCTCTACACAATGGTGAAGTCTAATTTGTGATTAAATACTTCTTAAAAACTAGAGTCTCCAGTGCCGGTTGTCTCCTTATATTTACCTAGTTGTGTTAATATTGGTCGATAACACATTTAGTAGGGAAATGAATAGCAGCAACGCCATGAAGGAAGGAGAACCAAACAACATCGATTAGACCGTTACAGCTCAGTTCGGTCAGATTGAACTGAACATGGCTCACTATGGGAAAAATTGACCTTTAGTACCGGTCACAGGACGGGTTAGTATCGGTCGCTGTGGCCGATACTAAAGGTCCGGTACTAACGTGCCGCACGTTAGTACCGGTCACAGCTAGCCGGTACTAACGTGCCTCCATTTAGTACCGGCTGATATTATCCCCTAGGAGCCCCCACTGCTGCCTCCCCCTTTTCCTCTTCTTTTTCTGTTCTTTTATTTTTCACATTTTCCCAATCAACAAGAGCAAGGATCCCATCCTCCGCCTCGATTCGCGCCCACGCAGGCCCGCGCGCCCGCCGGTTCCGCGCCCACCACGGCCGCTGCCGCCAGCCCGCGCGCCGCCACCTGCAGGCCTCCACCACCTGCACGCCGGCCGGATCTGAGAGATGGGAGAAGAAAGATATAAGGTAGGAGAAGAAAGAGAGGAGAGGAAAAGAATAGAAGAGAGAAGGGAGCACGGCAATAAAATGACTTAGGGTGGTTGGGAGAGTGCGCTGATATTTTTAGGACACGTTAGTACCGGCTGAGGACACCAGCCGGTACTAACGTGCATCATTTAGTACTAAAGTGGCGCACCCATTTAGTACCGGCCAACAACACCAGCCGGTACTAAATGGCGCACGTTAGTACCGGCTGATGCCCTCGACCGGTACTAACCTGGCTTTGCGGGCACTGTTGCTTGGAGCCGGTACTAAAGGCCCCCTTTAGCACCGGCTCCGCCCAGCCGGCACTAAGAGAGAGGGATGGAAGGTCCTTTCTCCCGTAGTGGCTGGGACAAATGGTAAATTAATTATTAAGATAGTTTAATTAATTAAGCATACTTTGAGGTTTGAGTGGGTTATAGGAAAGTCTCTGCTGGAGTAATTCACCCCAAGACAGTTAATCTTTGTTTGCCTGTACTGGTTGGGAAACCCAAAAAGTAGATAGGGGAGAGGAAGAGAGAACTAGATAAGATAGAGATATAGAGAGAGGACAACGTGAAAAGATATGACAAAGAAGGGCACGGGCCTTGACATTTGCCGATGCATTTTCTTTTTCTAATCAGGAATTTTATAGCCGACCAATCTAATGACCTGGTCAAAATCAAGGTTACTTTTAGCAACCGGTGCTGCTCTGCTCGGATTCAGCAAATGATTCTTTTTGGGCGGACGAATTGCTACAATAACAACAAAGTAACAAAGATAGATAGCGTCGGTCGTTTCTTTCCTGTCAGCTCCTAAAAATAAGACCGGCGCTTCTAAAGTTTGTTTTTATAGCATCATGCTGGTGTGTTGTTACGGGATAAAAAAACTTTTGTACTAAAAATACATGGATCAGATGATAATATAATAATCATGTGAAATTTAAATGATGGACAAAAATTCTGGAAGATACCCCAACATTCTTATAAACAAACTGCATGTTGTATCAATAGGAAAGTAAAAATGCAGGCATGTATCGTTTAGCATATGTCAATTGTGGTTTCACAACTAAATTTTCCTATACTCCCTCCGTCCCAAAAAACAAGTCATTCTAGATGTTTTAGAACAGATTAACAAAAATGTAAAATGACCTTGATTGCCCCTATGTTTTAGCCAGATTTGGTGTTAACCGACTGTTGCATGCATACATGCACATGCAAACCTGCCAAATCGGGTAAAACGACTTGTTTTTGGGACAAATTTTGAAACCCAAAACGACTTGTTTTTTGGGACGGAGGGAGTATGTACTTGGCAGATATATTTGGGATAAAACTGCTCGAAGCATGTAAAAGATTAGGAAGCTCTTCGTCCTGACAAAGAAGCACAGCAATGAACTTCTGTCAGGCGTCAATAGATTGGGTCCATACTCCGCTTCGACAATCAATCTACAAGTCATCTAGCTCGTTCATATGCTCCTCTTCCTCCTCTGAACTTCTACCGGCGCCGCTGCAGCCCATACATCCTCTTTGCCGCAGCCCATGCATTTTACATCCAGGAAAAAAAAACATTCGACAATGATTGCTTGAGATGAATTTCCTGTTAATTCGAACAATGAGGCCTTGAGGAAAGAAGAAACAAGTTACTGGAAATTCTAAGTATGTAGAATGGGTAAATTGCAGTGAAAAATTATTCCGTCTTAGAGCTCGTTAATGGAAGACAATAGAGTGTTGTATCAATAAGAAACATTAAATGGAGTTGTGTGACTAAGAAGTTTGTGACAGTGCCCGGTAGAGGTGTGGATAGGGAACTTGATGTGTACTGGAAGGACGTGACTAGAAGAACTAAGAAGTAGAAGATATGGGAAGAAGAGTAAGGCAGAGATTAGCTTACCTTTTTCGACCTGAAAGTAGGAATTTTTTAAATTTTTAAACTTTTTTAAATTTTATTTTATTATTAACCCCTCTGGAACAATATTTCCATCACACTACCCTTTTGGCCGCAACGAAGCAAAAGTACTTCTTCTCTTCTCAAGAATACTCGCTTTTGGACTGAAACCTTCTAGAGGCGTGTCATACACTCATGCCAAGAATCATCAACCTCAAACATGTCTGTGTCCAGAAGCACAGTCTTCTAGGCCACTTCAAGACATCATGTAACATCTTTAGGCCTTGTTCAGTTCCAAAATCTAAAATCCAAAATGAATATTTGGACACATGTATTACGTATTAAATGTATTTGAAAAACAAATTGCATTAGATAGATGGTCTGGAAATCACGAGACAAATCTAATGAGTCTAATTTAGGCCATGATTAGACACTAAATTGCTACAGTAATGCTACAGTAAACATGTGTTAATGACAGATTAATTAGATTCATTAGGTTCGTCTCGCGAATTCCAGACGTAATCTGCAATTAGTTTTTTTATTAGTTTATGTTTAATATTTCAAATGTGAAAAGATTACATTTCAAAATCTTTCACCAACGAACTAAACATGGCCTTAGTTTCTAAATACACTTTATGGGCTACAGTGCCAGGACTTCCTTGCGGCCATCGAACAACGCGGCCACGAATGCACGCTCTGTTGACAGCACAGCACGCCACCGTAGGTATGCACTGTAGAGACGTCAGTATTATAATCTGCCCCTCAAACAAATGATGAATCACAAATTTTCTCTTTGCAATTTGGCCCTCCACCACTATTCATTGCCACAGTACAACACAATACTGTTCATGCTGGTTACTACGGTGCATTTCCTCTCTTTTCCCACCAAATTTAAGTTCTCAGACTTAATTTCAACAAAATATATCAATACAAAACATATCAAAATAAATCCATTTTATACTAATAAAAGACAACTACTTCTAAACTTTTTTACACACGCTCAATTTCACAACCAAATAGAAAATTTAAATTCCCCAAAAGTACTCAAATTACATTATTCTCGAAATACTTCCACCAGTAATTTCTACAAGCAAGGATTCCATACAAATATTTAGAGTCCCTTCACAAGCTGAAAAAAACCTTCTTTCAATATCTAAATCAAATTAAAAAATCAACTCAAAAATATATTTGATTTCTTTGACCCGTGCAACGCAGGGTCCCCCTAGTCCCTATCAATTTCTGATTCATCTCTGCCACTGTTTGTGTCATTGGCCGCGTTTAGATGTCTTCCGAAAAAAATTTACAGTATGTCGGGCACACATTTAAAGTGTTAAATATAGACTAATTACAAAACTAATTACAGATTCTGTCAGTAAATCGTAAACGAACCTAATGATTCTAATTAATTCGTCATTAGCACATATTTACTGTAGCAATTTATTGTCTAATCATGACCTAACTAGGCTCATTAGATTCGTCTCGCGAAGTACACTCCATCCAAATAATGGATTATTTTTTTCGACTACATTTAATATGTCATGCATGTGAGGGAACATACTCGAAAAAAATTTCGCGAAAAATCTAAACAGGGCCATTGCTGTATTGTTTCTCGTGGAGCGCGTCAGGTAAAATGATGATTCCTGCCTTTCAAACTGATTTAGAATGGTACAAGTCAGTACCGATAAAAATTAACAAAATTATGTGCCTTAAATGATAGCAATTTTGCATTATATTACAGTGGACATAGCTCACCTGCATTGTCTACTTCTGATGTGCCTGAAGAAATAGCTTCTGCCGCCTCATCCGGTGCAGCACAACAAGCCTCAGCGGACGCACGCCTTAGTGACTCCCTTGCCGCCTGCCGCATGCAGTGGCGCGGCAAGGCAGGCCACGTCGTCCCGCCATGCCATGTTGGATTGTTTGCCGCGTCGGGTCGGCGCATGCGGCGTGCCAACTTTATCTTGCCGCGTCCAAGATGGCCGGCGCGGCCAAAAGGGTCCTGAGATAAAAATATTGTTCTGCAGGGGTTAATAATAAAATAAAACTAAAAAAGGTTAAAAATTAAAAAAAAATTGCAAGTGGCTGCTGCCGTTGGGGTGCTGCCTGTTGGATATATGCCCTACAGCCAATTGGATTGGATACACTAATGGGCCTATAAAGTGGAAGCCCATTAGCATGGTCATTAGTACTAGAGAGACTACACCATCGATTAGTCCCATATTGCTAACGTACGAGGGGATGAGAGGTCTTTTTCCCCATATATACGTGGGAGGGAAGGGGCCCCAAAAGCCATTTGTGTAGCCACAAGCCCTAAAAGCCCTTCCCTGGCCGCCGCCCTCTCCTCTCCCGCCGCGCGTGCCCCGGCGATGGCACACCGGCGCTCGGCGTTCCATCCTTGTACGTGTGGATAACTCGGAGGTGCTGCACTTGGAGCACTCGGACGAACCGCACGTGCTGCAGGACCAGACGGACGTTCGCAACTTCACAGCACTGCCACTTCGACGCGTTCGTCTACATCGAGACGTTTCCGCTGCGTCTGCGCGTCCAGTGGTAACGATCTGAGATCTATAATTGCAGTTGTTCTTGTTTTTCGGGGTACAGATTTTTGTATTGCGCTAGCGTAGCCTCCCCGAATCCCTTCAGTGGCATCAGAGCCATAGCTGCTTCGTTATAGGTTCGATCATGGGCATATGGAGATATGCGTGGTTGTAGATGAGTCTCTGGTCGGTTCGTGATCTTTGTCGTGATGGTCGTGTAATGAATTGCTCCTACCGATCGGTTTTCCGCCATCGGAGCTAAGTGATACTCGTAAACCCATCCATGGTGAGATGTTGATCAATTGGATTGGTTGAATTGAACTTAGGTCAATGGCCAGGCGCATGGGATGTGTGCCGGTGAAGATTGGATCTGAAACCGGGCCAGAGAAAGATGCGAAAACAAGGTGTTCGGTAAAACATCCATGACTTTCGCATACGGTCTCGGACGGAGACATTTTTAATATGAAAATTCATCTACGGAAAAACTTATGCCTGATTTCGACTGTCGGTGGCAGTTTCGCTGAAATCCGATTTGTGAAATTTAGCCTGGAAGGTGGTGATTTTTGCGATTTAAGTTTTGACGTCGAAATACGCCTAACTTGTTTTTTGCAGAAATTCATGTGATCGGTATGACCCTTATGTGTATGTGAGGCATGTGTGTAAAAGAATCACGAGCTGCATGTGATGATCTAAACGCGACTATGTAATTATTTTACTTCTATGCGCTAGATGGTAGTTCTTGGAGGACTCATCACTAAAGGATGACATACATGGATCATGGTGATGGAGATCAACATGATGGACTACACAATGGAGATGGAGATCTACTTGTGATAATGGGCCAACAGTATGATTATTGTGTGAATGCCGTCCTTAATGTTCTACTATTATATACATGCGATAATCGTTATTTCTCATGTATGTGACGATAGAAGTAGAACGATCCCTCAGCAATGTTTGAGTTTACGTGCCCTCCCAAACCTTGCACCATCATGTCTTGTACGATCAGTGGTGGGTCTATAAAATTAGGGTGCTACTAATTTTACTCGACTAGATGGGTTCGAATTGGATACTTACTCGCACGAGGTTTGATTATCTTGAACAAAGTCATCTTAACGGTTAAGTGCTTTGGGGCACAAGCCTTGGGCGCCGAGATATAGAGATGTCACCCAACAACAGGAGTCATATGGGATACGATTAGCAAAGAGTTGCTTACCGATCTACCATGTCTTCTAGCGGTGATGCTAAAGCTCACTAGTCAACTTGTTAGTTGTGAATCCTAAATCACTAGTTATCAATGGAGGGATATTGATTTTAGTGGGAGTAGATTCAGTTAAATGTCTAATTTAATTTACTCTGTCATGGATACATTGTCTTAGTATTTTGCATTATTTTGTTGTAGATCAATGGCTGTCAATGCACCATTTACTTTACATTCGGTCCTTGAGAAAGAATAGTTGAATGGAACAAACTACGTGGATTGGATCCACAACGTGAGAATTGTTCTTACGGCAGAGAAAAGGGAGGATGTTCTAGACACCCTTTTACCAGACGAGCCTACTGAAAATGCAACTACTGCTGTGAGAAACGACCACCAGAGAGTGTTGGACGTTGACAATCAGATAAGCTGCCTTCTACTTGCTAGTATAGAACCTGAGCTGCAGATGCAGTTTGAGGGATATACTACACACAATATGAACGTGTCCAAAGCTTTTGTGGAGACAAAGTTGGCAGAAGGTGCAGCAGTTGGGCCACACATGATCAAGATGGTTGGTCACACTCAGAGATTGGAGAAGCTAGGCTTTCCAATAGGTCCAGAGTTGGCCACTGATTTTATTCTTGCATCACTTCCACCAAGCTATGGGAGCTTCATCTCGAACTACCATATGCATATGGCAGAGAACAGCTTCAATGAGCTGTGTGACATGCTTAAAATAGCAGAGGCTGACATTAAGAACAGCAATGGTGGCGGCCATATGATGGCAATCCAGAACAAGCCCAACTTTAATAAAAAGGGCAATTGGAAGAAGAAGGGCAAGTCTAAAGATGTAATCAACAAGCCAAGCTCGGATCCCAAACCTGGACCAGCGCCTGATAAGCCATGCTTTCACTATGACGAATTAGGTCACTGGAATAGAAACTGTAAGCAGTACCTAGCTTCGCTGAAGAACAAGGGAAGTAAGAGTACTTCCGGTTCAGGTACGCTTCAGGTTTGCTTCAGGTTTATATTACAGATATCTTCCTCGCTAATTGTTTTATCAATTCTTGGGTATTTGATACCGGATCGGTTGCTCATATTTGCAACTCGATGCAGGGAATAATAAGAAGTAAAATCGTGGAAAGAGGAGAAGTTGATTTTCACGTGGGAAACAATGATTGTTATTATGTTCCCAGTTTAAGTCGAAACATTGTGTCCCCTTCACGTTTGATGAAGGATGGTTATTCTTTTGCGAGTGAAAACAATGGTTGTGTGATCTCTAAGAATGGCATGTTTGTGGATTTTGCATCCATTATGAATGGTTTGTTTATTTTAAATCTTGATGATGCGCCTATCTGTAATGTAAGTGCTAAAAGGCCTCAGCCTAATGATTTAAGTCTGACCTATACGTGGCATTGTCGTTTGGGTCATGTAAGTGAGAAACGCATGAAAAGGCTCCATTCAGATGGGCTTTTAACTTCGTTTGATTTTGAATCATACAAGACATGCGAAGCATGTTTGCTAGGCAAGATGACCAAGACGCCATTCACATGTTTTCCAGAGAGGACACATGACTTATTGAAACTCATACATACGGATGTGTGTGGACCGAGGAGCACGACAACTAGAGGTGGATTTCAATACTTCATTACCTTCACTGATGATTTTAGTAGATATGGCTATGTCTACTTAATGAAACATAAGTCAGAAACCTTTGAAAAGTGCAAGGAATTTCAGAATGAAGTGGAAAATCAATGTGGCAAGAAAGTTAAGACCTTACGATCTGATCGTGGAGGCGAGTATTTGAGCCACGAGTTTAGCAGTCATCTAAAGAGTTGCGGAATTGTTCCACAACTTACGCCGCCTGGAACGCCTTAGAGAAACGGCGTGTCCGAGCGTCGTAATCGAACTTTGTTGGACATGGTACGATCAACGATGGGCCAGTCAGAGACCTACCGTTATCGTTTTGGGAATATGCTCTAGAAACAGTAGCTTTCACACTTAATAGGGTACTGATAAGACACCATATGAGATATGGACTGGCAAGACTCCCAGTTTGTCTTTTCTGAAAATTTGGGGCTGTGAAGTATATGTTAAGAGACTACAGTCAGACAAGCTTACACCCAAGTCGGACAAGTGCATATTCATGGGATATCCCAAGGAAACTATTGGGTGTTATTTATACAACCGATCAGAGGGCAAAGTGTTTGTTGCTCGAAACAGTGTTTTCTTGGAGAAAGAGTTTCTCAAAAGCGAGAAAAGTAGACAAAAGGTGTTTCTGGAAGAAATTTGAGATGAGCCTGCAAGGCAAGACTCTACTAGTGATGCTAATGTAGCAGAACCAATGGAGGCACCGGTGGTAAGAGAAGAACCACCACAACCATGAAGGTCCGAAAGGGGCCACGTCGCGCTACTGATAGAATGAATCTCCTTATTTACAGGAGAGCGCGCCATATTGTTGATGGAAAACGATGAGCCTAGGACATATGCGGAAGCAATAATGGACCCAGATTCCGATAAATGGCAAAGTGCCATGAGATCCGAGATAGATTCCATGGGACACAATCAAGTTAGGAACTTGGTTGATCCGCCTGAGGGTGTTAGACCCATCGAGTGCAAATGGATCTTTAAGAAAAAGATAGATATGGACCGAAATGTTCACGTCTATGAAGCACCGCTTGTTGCAAAAGGTTTTTGACAAGTTCAAGGATTGACTACGATGAGACATTTTCTCCGGTAGCGATGCTTAGGTCTATTCAGATCATTCTAGCAATAGCTGCGTATTTCGATTATGAGATATGGCAGATGGATGTCAAAACGGCTTTCCTGAATGGAAACATTGATGAGGACGTGTATATGATACATCCCGAAGGTTCTGTCGATCCGACCAATGCTAGAAAAATATGCAAGATTCAGAAATCCATTTATGGATTAAAGCAAGCATCTCAGAGTTGGAATACTCATTTTGATGAGGTAGTCAAAGGGTTTGGCTTTCATCAAAATGTAGAAGAGGCTTGTGTTTACAAGAAAGAAAGTGGGAGCTCTGTAGTATTTCTTATCTTATATGTGAATGACATATTATTGATTGGGAATGACATTCCTATGCTGAAATCCGTAAAGACTTCACTGAAAATTAGTTTTTCTATGAAATACTTAGGAGAAGCAGCATATGTTCTGGGCATAAAGATCTATAGAGATAGATCGAGGAAGCTTATAGGATTAAGCCAAGATACTTATATTGACAAGGTGCTGAAACGGTTTAGCATGGAGCAATCCAAGAAGGGGTTCTTACCTATGTCACATGGTGTACACCTCAGCAAGAATCTGCGTCCTCAGACAACTGATGAGCGAGAGCGCATGAATAAGATATCGTATGCTTCGGCAATTGGGTCTATCCTGTATGCCATGATAAGTACTCGTCCAGATGTCTCATTTGCTCTAAGTATGACGAGTAGACACCAGTCTGATCTGGGTGAGAGTCACTGGACAACGGTGAAAAGTATACTTAAGCACTTCAGAAGGACTAAAGATATGTTCCTAGTCTATAGTGGTGAGGAGGAGCTCATTGTAAATGGTTACACCGATGCTAGCTTTCAAACTGATCTAGATGATTCACAGTCTCAATCAGGATTTGCATTTACTTTAAATGGTGACGTTGTAAGTTGGAAGAGTTCCAAGCAGGAGACCGTGGACGATTCTACCAGAGAAGTAGAGTACATCGCAACTTCTGAAGCTATAAAGGAAGGTGTTTGGAGTGTTTTCGAGTGCGTCTAGCCCATTGAACCTCTACTGTGATAACAATGGGACTATTGCGCAGGCTAGGGAGCCAAGGAATCACTCGAAGAACAAACATTTACTCCGGAAGTTTCACCTCATTCGGGAGATCGTTAGACGAGGTGATATCAAGATATGCAAAATACATACGGATCTGAATGTTGCTGATCCTTTGACAAAGGCTCTTCCATAGCCTAAGCATGAGTCACACATGAGGGCTATGGGTATTAGATATCTTCTAGATTAGCTCTATTTCCAGTGGATGATCATAGGGATGGTCGTATTATATCTATGACATATTGTTTATTCATTAAATATCCATGAAAGGTAACTTGTATTGATCAGTAATTGTGTGAATTATTTGTGAAATTCTTTACTTGTATGGTTATTCATAAGATGTCCCTAATCTAAGTTATTGATTAGCACATGTATTAGTTGATGACTATATTTCATAAGTCATAAACATAGAGATGTCAAACTAATAATGTGGGCACATGTATGACATGGACTGGATTGACCCAACGTGAGATGTTGTAATATTGTTCTCTGTTTTCAACGTGTACGCTTTGTCCTAAGACCTGAGATTATCCCATGTACTCAAGATGTGAATTGACTTACTTAGGGGCTATCGAACGCTACGCCGTAATTGGGTAGTTATAAAGGTAGTTTTCGGGTTTGTCAGGAAGCATGCTGTGAGACATGGTCAATCAAGATGGAATTTACCCCTCTCTATGTGAGAGAGATATCTCTGGGCCCGTCGAGTGATCGGATCAAGAAATGCATGGCCGTGCTAGGTTAATTATTAACCTTTTGAAGGATCTAACTCACAGGTTCGAGAAAGAGAGGTCAGGTTGGAGAAGCTGGACCAAATATCATGAGGCAAAGGGAATAGCTTGTAAATGACGTTGTGTTGGTTTGTCTGATATGATCCTTACGTGCGCATAGGAGTTGACATGTCTTGCTAGAGGTTGCTATCAACTATTGGTCGAGTAGGAGTACTCGAACCATGTCTATATATGTGTACGTGAACCCATAGGGTCACACACTTAAGGGGTTTGAAAAATTGAAAAGCTTGACTAAGAGATTGTCTCTAGTGCAAGTGGGAGACTGTTGGATATATGCCCTAGAGCCAATTGGATTGGTCCACTAATGGGCCTACAAAGTGGAACCCCATTGGCATGACCCATTAGCACTAGAGGGACTACACCATCTATTAGTCCCGTATTGCTAATGGACGAGAGGATGGGAGGTCTTTCTCCCCATATATACGTGGGAGGGGCAAGGGGGGCAAAAAAAACGCACATTGTGCCGCCCCTTCCTGGCCGCTGCCCTCTCCTCTCCCGCCGCGCGTGCCCCGGTGCTGGCACACCAGCGCTCGATGTTCCATCCTTTTACATGTGGATACCTCAGAGGTGCTGCGCTTGGAGCACTAGGACGAACTGCACATGCTGCAGGACCAGACGGACGTTCGCAACTTCACGGCACTGCCACTTCGACACGTTCGTCTACGTTGAGATGTTTTCGCTGCATCTGCGCGTGTAGTGGTAATGATATGAGATCTATAACTGCAGTTGTTCCTGATTTTTGAGGTACACAATTTTGTATTGCGCAAGCGTAGCTTCCCCAAATCCCTTCACTGCCGCCCCTGGCGGGCGGTTGGCGGCCGCTGCCGCCTCAGCGGGTGCTGTTGCCGCAGCGGCTGCTTGAGCCTATTGTCCGCGTTGATGAGCCTTTTCGAGGTTCTCCATCTTGGGTGGACAGGTCCTTAGATACAAACACCTCACGCTGCGGGGGCGTGCAGTAGGTCTCCATGTTGGCCTGATCAGGCAGTTCTGGCGGCACTTGGAATTTGCCGCCATCTTTGAACTGGGTGGGCTGGGGTGGGTTTTCAGATGGATCTGAGTCGGCGGCTTCCGTTGGTGGCCCGAGTGACTCGTGGAGTGTCTTTTGACATGGCAACACACTTAGAGAGGTTGCTTTGGATGCGGTCTAGCCCGACGACGATCTCGTCCGGCGCTGGGAGCCTGTGCCGAGGTAGCAGGTCTGGGATCCTGTCCCGTAGAGCCAAACCCGATTGGATCTGCCGATGCGTCGAGCATTGGGTCGGTTGCGACGTTGCCGACCGAGACGGAGTCGGACGTGACGCTGCTGTGGATCTCTGCGAAGAAGCTAAAGCTCTCAAGGTGCTCTGGGATCTCCTTGAGGTCCTTGGGGAAGGTGACGTCACGCGAAGGGGCTGCCATCGAGGTAGCTGTAGATGCTCCGCGATCTCCCCTACCTGGCGCGCCAACTGTCGGACTTGGGATCCGGCAATCCACTAGGGATAACAAGTGGTAGATTTGTAGGCGGGGATGATCGCGAAGTTAGGGAGCTCGAGGTAACACAGGAGATGAGAGGTTTATAGAGGTTCACGCGGCCGGGAGGCACAAAACCTATGTCCTGTGTTCGGTGGTGTTTCTGTATTGATCTGTATAAAGTACAATGAACCATGCCCTTAGGGGTTGACCTTTGTAATCTTGTGTGCCAAGTCCGGGGTTTCCTGTGGGTCGGGCCATGGGTCGGCCCACATTGCTGTCAGACGTGGGCCCAGGCTGACTGATATCCTGATCGGTGAGCGGCCCATGGGTACCTATATCCCACATACCCATCCTAGGTAGCTTGTTTGGCTTGCATGCTTATCAGTCATGGCTTCTCGTTTTCTTTTCTGATGAAGTTGGACGCGAGCAAAGGAAGGGGCAAAAAAGTAGGGGAAACATTATTATAGGAAGACGGGGAAAATATTGGAAATAGAACTGCTAAACACGAAGAGAGAAAACAACGGGAAAAAGGAAACAAATAAGAAATAAAAGGTCAACCTGTCAGGCATCCTTTTCCTATCGATATTTTTTTTGAACAACCTTTTCCTATCGATATAAGCAGTAATAATATAAAGGAAAGGCAATTATTTCATATCCTTAAAGAAAGAAGTACTATGCACATCCAACGCAAGTTTATTTATTTTTGAGTAATTAACCTGTATAGTGTGCTAGTAAACAATTCAAATAAACGCTGGAAATATATGCAATTGATATAACCATTTGCCAGGCTCAACAGAATATGCTTCTTGTGTCCAGGAAATCACAACAATGGCAGAAGGGCCTTGTCGGTGATATTATCTCCGGCAGTCTTCCACGGGGTAGCCCACGGAAGTGATTTGTAATGCAGAGAAGATCGCAAAGATCGGAAGCAGGATGGTTAAGATGGACAGACACAGGGGTTTATACAGGTTCGGGCCGTCGACTCGACGTAATACCCTACGTCCTGTTTTGGGGTGTTGTATTGATTGTTGAGAGATTTCGAGCTGAGACTTCCTGTTTTTGAGGGGGTCCCTGCCCGCCTTATATATCGGGGGCAGGGTTACAAGTCGGTTTGTATCCGATCCTATCTCTAGAGAATCCTTTCCTTCTTTACAATAATTCCTATTCCAACTAGGACTTCTTCTTCCAGATCCTTCCTCCGTGCGCCGACTTGTCCCGCACGTCTTCAGGTCCAGAACGATGAGGTGGGCCGCCCCCTTTTGGTGGGCTGCCAAGCTTGCTCGTGAGGCACCCGGGTACTATATCCCCCACAGTAGCCCCCGAGCACTTCTTGACCGATCGTTGGCTAGTAATTGATTCGTCTTTTCTTGCGTATCGAGTGCTTCCAAGTTGTCTAGATCCTCATCCGAGTGGTTTCGAAGAAGATCCGAGTGGTTTCGAGGAAGATCCGAGTGCATGCTCAGACGTTCCTGAAAACAATTCTTCAATTATAGTCATAGTGAGGGGAAGGAGTGCTCTTTTTCACGACGCGACAGCGAAGTGAATACACTTAGCCCCCGGGCTTTGGGCAATTTTAGTATGAAATTGGCCAAAGGTCTTCAATTTTACCCATCTGTATCTTGATCTTCAATGGTGTGCACCTCCAGGTGCACCCATTGGGTGTAGCCCCCGAGCCTTGAGCAGAATAGAATATTCTGGTCGAGGGTCAAAAAGCAAATATTATGAATCTCTTTTAAACTTAATCCATCAATGGTGTGCACCTCCAGGTGCACCCATTGGGTGTAGCCCCCGAGTCTTGTTACGACTCAGCATGATCGTGTCAAGACTCTGAAAGCCATGAATTCCGACTGATCTTTTCAGCCCCCATGCCTCTGGACATGGATTTTAGATAATCTTTTCCTTCAGGGGCTTTTTTGTTTCCCCTTTATAAGGATTTTGTCCTCAAGTTCTTTGAACTCGGCATGACTCCCGAGTCGTGTCCCACGACCCAGCTTGACCATATAGTAAGCCATCTTCTCACAAGATTATACTTGTCAGCATTTGACCCAGATCTCTGAGCGAATGTAACGATAGTATCGCATGCCTTACGTAAAAATCAATTGCAAGGATGCAATATTAATTGCAAAATCAAGTCTGGTCGTCGACTAATTTTAGCCTCACGACCGAGTGGTTTCTGCCCCTGAACCCTAGCTCAGGAACCCACAAATTTATTATCGTAACAGAACCGAAAGGTCGTGTTATATTTCAGCCCATTTAGGCCCACTACTCCGCAAAGTCCGTTGCATCCCTAACGGTTGCTTTACGGAAGGCGAAACATCGCGAGATATCGCGACTCCTTACCGCATCTTTGAATTCAAAGCGACGGGACGTGCCTGCGTCGGTTGAGTTTCCGAGACACGCATCGCGCCGCGCGCGGGAGGAACGGTTCATTCCTTTATAAGCCATCCCCGCCGCAATCTTCTTCCTTTACTTGCCATTTGCCTCCCCGACGCTCCAGTTCTCCTCCTCGCGCAAGAGCAAACCCTAGATCCGCTCCCGCAGCTTTCCTCCTCAATCTTCAGCCCCGCTCGTCGCCATGGCGCCCAAGAGGAAGGAAGGCCCGAAGCGGAAGGAGAGGTCGCCGGCAAGGGCTCGGTCGTCCAAGGCCAAGGCCACCGCCGAGGTCGCCGTGGATCGCGCCGCCGAGTGGAGGGAGTCCATCACCACCACCAGGCGCCTCGAGCAACACGTCATCGACGGCATCCTCCCCGACCAGCAAACCGCCGAGTGGCGCGCCGCCGCCGGTGAGTCTTTCCCCACCCCAAACTCTTCTGATTTGGTGGTGTTCGAATCTTTCTTTCTCCGTGGCTTTGGCGTGCCCGCGCATTCTTTCCTCCGCGGGCTGCTGCATTACTATGGGATCAGTCTCTGCGCACTGAATCCCAACTCCATCCTTCATATCGCCATTTTCATCAATCTCTGTGAGGCCTATCTTGGGATAGAGCCTCACTTCAATCTTTTTCTTCATCTTTTTCTTCTTAAACCTTATCCCCGAACCGACTGCCCACAAGTAGTCGGGGGCGCCGGACTCCAACTCCGCGAGGGTCGAACTCGGGAGTATTTTGACATCCCTTTCCTTACCTCCAATAAAGGGTGGCAGTCCGAGTGGTTTTACGTAGGAAACCACTCGCCTGCCATCTCTCCAGAAATTGATTCTCGTCCTGTTCCCTCCCAATCCTGGACCGCTCTTCCCAAGGAGAGTGAAGTGGATCAGGTTCGGGAACTCCTGGGTCTTATTTCCCAGTTGAAGGACAATGGGTTGTCTGCCGTCGGAGTGGCAGCCAACTTCGTTCTGCGCCGGGTCCAGCCCCTCAAGCAGCGGGCTCACCCGGCGTATGAGTATTACGCCGAGGGGGACAACACGCGCGAAGCCCCCGAGCGCGTCGACAAAGTCCAAGCCGCCGCTCGGCTTGGCAAATTCTTCGCGACTGGAACCTCCCTGAGGACCACTGACTGTCCTCCGGCGTTCAACTTGGGAAATCCACGCCCTGAGGTATTTAGTCAATCTGTTGTTGATTTTATTTCAATTCCACCCATTGGGTGTAAGCTCAGAACTGAACCCAATATTTGCAGGGTCGAGCTGCCTTTGTATCCCTCCCTCCTTTGCCTGAGATGCCAAAGGGAGTGGATCAACCGGCTCGGCGCAGGGCCGTTGGATCTGAAGAAGCAGTCGGGGGAAGTGAGAGTGATCTGCGCGACTCAGATATCACTCTGTCGTCCTCTCCTTCTCCCGATGTGCTATCTCCGAGTGGTGGGAAGGCTGCTCCTGCTCTGAAGAAGCGGAAGATCTCCACTGGGATCGTGTTTAGGGATGCGCCAAGCCGCCGCCAACTCCTTATCTCTGAGTCGTCTGACTCGGAAAAAGATGAAGCTGGCGTCGCCGAGTCGTCACTCCAACCGCCAATCACAAGCTCGGAGCAGTCTCCCCTTGCAGTAATGCCTCTGAGTGCTGCAAGTCCGAGGGACCTCCCTTCCCCTACTCGGAAAGGAAAGCGCCTGAGAATGCGCATTTCTACTCTGTAAGTATCCTTATCATCTCTTGATTTCCTTTATGTTCTTCTATTAGTGATCCATATATGCTTTATCCTGTAGCACGCCGTCTGAGGTCCCCTTCTCGGGTCCTTCGCCTCAGTCGGCGGTTGAGACCGAAGCCCCATCAATCCAAACTCCAGAGGTGCCGATCCACTCGGCTGATCTTCTCAGCGATCAGCCTGTGGGTCCGCCACCAGAGTCGCAGCGGGAGCCAACCCCGCCTCCGCCGAGTCCTACACCGGCGTCGCCGACCCCGCCGCCAGTTCCTCAAGGCAGCCCCCAGCATGCTCCTGCGGTTGAACCGACTGCAGTAGTGGAGGAGCCCCAGACTGCGGCGGTCGAGATTGCTTCTGCGGCGGTCGGCGTTATGAGTGGTGGTGCTCCCCTGACTCCTCTGGAGGAGTTCATGTCACTCCATCTTCGCATGGGCCACATAGCCAAGGTATTTCCCGAGCTACTTATCTTGTTGATATCAAGTACCGAGTGGTACATTAATTCATATTGTCATCTGACTTATTTTTGCAGGACTTAGCTGCTGATGCCGAGGCCAAAGCCTCGGTTATTCAAGAATTATCTTCTGCAGTTGCTAAGGCCGACTCTTTGGTGGCCCGAGTGGCTGAGCTCGAGGCTGCTGCGGTCGAGCGCCAGGCTGAGTTGGAGGAAGCCCAGCGTACCACCCGCGATTTATGCGGGGAGGTAGAGCAGGCTAAGCTCAACGAGGCCCAGGCCGTGCACGAGCTCAGAGGTATGTTCTTCCTTGTTTGTTTTTCTGTCAGACGTGAAAATATTATTCAGATCTAACTTTCTGTAGATTATCGATATCGGATTATGTCCCAATTCGCAGAGCTCACTGCCAAGGTGGCCCGGCTGCAAGGTGAAGCTGAGGCGCTGCGCACCGAGAAGATAGCGCTGGAGGACGCTATCCGAGTGGTGGCGGAGGAGATCGAGCCGGAGGCGTCAGCGTCTTCAGCTTCCATCCTCGACCGCGTTCGGGCGCTCCCACGCTACTTCCGGCGGCAGCTCTGCTCCATCAGCCAGGCCAGCTGTGGCCATGTCCTGGCGGTGCTCAAATCGCTGTTCCCGGCGTCAGACCTGGAGCCACTCGGCCGCGGGTATGCTGCCGGCACCTCTGAAGACGACGTGGGCAGACTACTCCATGAAGTCGAGCCCATCGCCAATGTCCTGTCCAAGGATGTTGTTGATGACTCGGATGAAGCGGCCCCGTCTGGTGCTGGTGACCCTGCAATGTAAATAAGATATTTGTAGTATTTGGTCGAACTAGTACTGTTTGAACAATGTTTGAATTGTCATTATTGTATATAATTTTTTATTGGTCTACAACTCCCTTTCTTTCTGCGCTGGCCTTAATTTCTGAGTGGTTGACCTGTTACGGAGTAGATTAGCCTCGTTGGTCTCAGTCTCATGCCGCAGAGTCTTTGTCGTACGTTTAGAGCTTTGACTTGGCGAGTACTTTCCCTCTCGATTTAAGGTTTGTTCCCCTCATACTTTATGTGCGTGACGCGAAAGAGGAAATGCGAGTAGTAGAAATAGATGAAAGATGAAATCAACTTTATTGATAACTCATTGTGAACATGCCGAGTCGTAACTGGGGGTGACTACCCTCCAAAATCACTCGGAAAAAATAAATCTAAAATAAAAAAGATAAATACATAACTGATTCAGGCGTAGAAACGCTGTAAGTGCTCGATGTTCCATGGATTTGGGATGTAGGCGTTCTATTGTGTCCAAGGTCAATTGATCCATACGCGCTTGAATTGTCCTCTGGTAGATCGCGCCGGCGTTTTTCAGACCGAAGGCTAAAGAAGCACCGAACGGCGTGATGAACGAGGTCTTCATATGATCTTTCAACTTCAGGCCTATCTGGTGATAACCTGAGTAGCAATCTTTAGGCTTGGGGCCTGTCTGGTAATAGCCTGGATAGCTATCGATAAAGCAGAGCAGGGCGGGGCCTGCCGCGGAGTCTAACTCTGCCCCGATGATGGCCGTCTTCTTCGGGTCGTCCGGGTCCAGAGAGATCCTCTTCAGCTCCGTCTCCTTGCTTGGCGCGATGGCTTCTCTCGCTGGCTTCTTGGTGGGGATCTCTAGAGCGTCCTTGTCCACCTCCTGTGATGCAGCCAGTATTTGTTCCATGCGCTTGGACATGTCCAGGGCGGCTGCCGCGTTGAGAGTTTCCTGCTCGCATGTGTATGCGACTCGGACGTCTCCCAAGACGGTGATTACGCCTTTAGGTCCTGGCATCTTGACCTGCAAGTAGACGTAGTGAGGAATCGCCATGAACTTGGCGAGCGCCGGCCTCCCGAGGATGGCGTGGTATGCAGTTTCAAAGTTCGCCACCGTGAACTGCATGTGCTCGGTCCGGTAATTGTTCCGGTCTCCGAAGGTGACGGGCAGTGTGATGTGCCCGAGTGGTTCTGCCCCCTCTCCCGGTATCAAACCGTAGAATGCGGATTGGGGGGGACTCAGGTCGAGAGTAGTCAGGCCGAGCTCCTTCAATGTGTTAGCAAAGAGGATGTTCAGGCCACTGCCACCGTCGACTAGTACCTTGGTGAGCCGAACGTTGCGAATCGTCGGGGCTACCACCAAGGCATGGGACCCGGGCTTCGGTATGAAGTTTGGATGATCCTCCCGGGTGAATGTGATCGGAACTTCCGACCACTTGAGGTACTCAGGTACCGGTGGCTCCCTCGCGTGCATGACCTGGCGATGGGTGAGCTTCTGCTGGCGCTTCGACTCGAACTCTGGTCCGCCATAGATCATGCGGACCACTCGGTCGGCTTCCTGAAAGTCATCGCCGGGCTCGTCGTTTCGCCTGTCGTCTCGCGGGGAACCATCGTTCCTCTTTCTGTATGGAGGGCCTCTGTTGCCCCTGGTGAAGGCTCGCTTGAGCCCGTAGCACTCTCGCGCCGAGTGCTTGTGTTTGTGGTAAGGGCATTGCTCATCGAGCATGCGCTGGAAGTCCTCTGGAGTTACCCGGCCTCTGGACCGGTCCAGGGCGGCGACCATGTCTCCCTCGCTCTTCTTCTTGCGAGGTTGGCTGTCATTGCGCCGATGGTCGTCGTGTCGGTCTTCGTCCTCGCGGCGGTCGCGTTTGCGAGTCGTCTTGTTCTCTTCTTCCAAACGACTTCTGATTTCGCTGAGTTGTTCTTTTTCTGCGATCTCTGCGTCCGCCCACGTGCTAGCAACCCGGAACATGTCATTGACAGTCGCGGGTGGCTTCCGAGTCCACTTGTGAATCAGTCTCCCGTCGGAGATGCCGCGCTGGAAAGCTGACATCACCTCCTGATCCGTGACGTCCGTGATGGAGTTGCGCTTTTCTGAGAACCTGCGCACGAAGTCGTGCAGGGTCTCGTTCTTGCGCTGCCTGATCTGACCGAGGAGCTGCTTGCTCCCGGGCCTCTCCCAGGTACCGAGATAGTTACCGATGAAGAGTTCGGTAAGCTGCTCCCAGTTGTCGATGGCGTCCTGCGGGAGTCCTGCCAGCCAGTTGCGGCAGTCCTTGGTGAGCATGATGGGAAGATAGTTTGCCATCACGTCCTCGTCGCCGCCGGCCGCTTGTACGGCGGTGTAGTAGATCTGAAGCCATTGAGATGGGTCAGATTTCCCGTCGTACTTGTCGATATCCGACAGCTTGAAGCCTCTGGGCCACGTCACGCTTCTCAAGCGCTCGGTGAACGACTGGAATCCGCCGATCCGACCTCTAGGGCGGGAATCGCTCGGACCCGATCCGTCAGCTGCTCTTGGGGGTGTGCTGTCCCTCCTGCGATCCCGGTCCCTGGGCGGGGAACGGGTCCTCCGATAGTTCCGAGTCCTGGGTGGAGTTCGGTCCTGTCGGTAGGTTCTGCTGCGCGGTGGAGTTCGATCTCTCGGCGGAGTCGGTCGCCTGGGTGGTGGAAGCACTCGTCCTCGTGGCGGAGTGCGACCACCATTGTTGCCGCGCCTTGGGCTACCGGAGAGGTCAGAGTAGTCTGACTCCGTCGAGTAGCCGCTCCTGTTGGGGTTACGACGGGGATTTCCATGATCCCGATCGTACTCTTCGCGCCGTCGGATTTCATCACGGTGACGCTCTTCGATGCTGTTGGTGATGACGTCCCTCGCATCTCGATCTCTGTTGATCGTGGTGCGGAGGTCTTCATCACGACCCGATCCGCCGCCGGCCCGGTGTCGAGACGGTCCGGGCTCAGGAGCGTCCGTGGTCGTTCTGCTTTGCATCTGGTGAACCTGGACGGAGGCGGCCTGCACGAGAGCCCTTACCTTTTCCAGGCCCGGAGTGTTAGGTGGCAGCCGATTGATTTCCTCGTTGATAGTAACGAGGTTCTGGACCGGTGTCTCGTAGACATCGTGTCCGTTGAACTCGAACATGCCGTCGCGCATCAAGTTCCGGGTGCTCCTCCGGTCGTGTTGATCCCGTTGGCGACGATGGTCTTCAGAGCATGGCTCCTGGAGTCGAGCAGTGCCAGATCCTGACGCGGTGGCTCCGTGCGGTCGTGCGGCTCTGCGAGTCGCCCGACTGGCGTTGCGTCCTCGACGCTGGTTCCTGGCTTCAGTCGTCTCCTCTGCAGGAGTGACCTCATCTTCTGAGACAGGATTCGTTGGCGTTGCTGGCACCACCATGTAGCAATATGATCCGACTCCTTCTTGCGCGAGGTAGTCTTCCTCAGACTCGGAGAAGTCGGATGTGGGCGTATAACGCTCTAAACTACTCGGAGTCAATTCTCCGAGTGATCCTAGTAGTTCCGGCTCTGTGGAGGCATCGGACACTGTGTATCCTTCCAGCAGATCGTCCAGGATTGAGGGTCCCAGTAGATCTAATCCGTAGGAGTCGCTCCCAGAGAAGTAATCATCCGTCTGGACGATGTCCTTCATCTTCTGCTTCCGAGCAAGCGCGCAAAAGCCAGGGGTCTGGACAGTAATGACCTCAGGGCTCTGGACGCGTGTGGGTTGAGCGTTTACACTCTGTGATGACTCGGCGACGCGACTCTCAGGAGCCGGATCGGAACCGAGTGATTGTAGATCTGTTCCCGACTGGTCTGGCCTCGCGCTTTGCGATGGACTCAGCGGGGTAGATCCGGCACGATCAGATGCGATCGGACCGGACTGGGCCGTGATGGCCGAAGTCGGCGCCAGAGAGGAAACCTCCGTGGCGACCGTAGCTCCTGCCGCTTGGGTATCCAAGGCGGCGGTGATGACATCCCCGAACTGGATCTCGACTTCGTCGACGTCCGGGAGGTTGCAGCTGTCCAAGATCTTGACGCGATCCATCGAGCTTACCAGATTGATCTCGGCGATATCCCCTACCTGGCGCGCCACTGTCGGTGATATTATCTCCGGCAGTCTTCCACGGGGTAGCCCACGGAAGTGATTTGTAATGCAGGGAAGATCGCAAAGATCGGAAGCAGGATGGTTAAGATGGACAGACACAGGGGTTTATACAGGTTCGGGCCGTCGACTCGACGTAATACCCTACGTCCTGTTTTGGGGTGTTGTATTGCTTGTTGAGAGATTTCGAGCTGAGACTTCCTGTTTTTGAGGGGGTCCCTGCCCGCCTTATATATCGGGGGGCAGGGTTACAAGTCGGTTTGTATCCGATCCTATCTCTAAGAATCCTTTCCTTCTTTACAATAATTCCTATTCCAACTAGGACTTCTCCTTCCAGATCCTTCCTCCGTGCACCGACTTGTCCCGCACGTCTTCAGGTCCAGAACGATGAGGTGGGCCGCCCCCTTTTGGTGGGCTGCCAAGCTTGCTCGTGAGGCACCCGGGTACTATATCCCCCACAGGCCTACTATCAGCAAGCACATGGGAAATAAGAGTAGGAAGTGATCATGCAAGCAAATCAAAATACAAAGGTATATATTTATTGTCACTATGCCATCTAAAATTTGATTACATGATAGCAGAACAAATTGCCAGGAATAGACTGAAACTGCAATACATATACATCTTTTCTAACATCTAGGTGTGGCAAAACCAAGCAAAACTAACCAAAGAAAAAAGTTTTTTAGATAAGACTGATAGGCAAGGTAGAACCCTGAACTCCAGTTAAATAATTGAACAAATTGTCAGTATACTTTGATTCAATCAGGCTGAACCCTGATTATACGGACCATATACGTACTTTGTCAGCATGTTATATTTAGTTAACTGTCATGCAGACCCATGTCAAAAAGGAGTAATCAACATTCACGTGAAACACTAAATGTCAAGCAGATTGCAAACCCATATTCGTATGCTAAGATACGTCATCAATAGAATGAGACATATTTAAAAGGAATGAAAACATCACAATAGAAGATTATTTGCAAGATGACTCAATTCAAAGGCATTTTCTGAAAACGGACGAACAATAAGGCAAGCAGGAAACAAAATTATTACCACAAACCACTATGATATATCTTATTGTATAAAAAAGGAAGTGATATTATCTTATTGTATGAAAACAAAAAAGGAAGTGATATTTGCATACCTGTTCAAAAAATCAAAACTTTAGCAATTGCTTCTCCAGTCACTGTTTGAAAACAGCACCAGGATAATTGCATTTCTGTGCCAAAAAAAAAGTTTCCACGGTCAGTTTAGCAATTGGGATAGAACATGTCAGTTTTCAATGCCGCCACTAATCCACCATGCTAAACTGAATAGTGTTGCTAGTAGCAATAAAATGACGAGGGACATAAATCACCAAAAGTCCTTATCCTCACATAAAAAAGCATGCAATAGAGAGAAGATTTCAAATTTTGAGTTAATTAGTTATCCCATTCAAATCCAGTGGAAATATGTGGTTTATTATGAAATGTATAAACAGTGGGAATTGGAGTAGCTTTCCTTTCACATGCCAATCTATTGTTAGTTGTGGTAGATTATTGCACGAATTTTTTCTCACTACATCATGGCTTGCTGATTGCAGTTACCATTCAATCTTACTAATTGTTCAGTAAACTAATAAAGTAAAGGTGTGATGCTGTTAATTGCATCTACAGCCCATTTTCACCTAATTTTGTACATGAATAGGAACATCTGGATGTACCTTTGAGTAGCCAAAATTGCATACCCATCCAACAAGTTTTTCTCCAGCTTCGAGTCTTGATGACATGCTTGCTTCACAAAAAGGTAGGCACAACATACAACAATTTTAATAGAACGGACCAGTACAATAATAAACACGAATGATCAACATGCTATATCTGGTGATAATAAAAAGTAATAATGGAACCAGACGAAACGGTTTCGGAATAGTACCATGGGATGGCAGTAGCTAAACCCTGATATGAGTTGGTGGAAAAAGAAACATGCCAATGCAGGAGACATTAACACATGATTAATCAACCATATACCCACGACTTTATTTATTTCTATCAGGACGACAATATCGGAATTAACTATATCTACAGCCACAAATTTATACTGCCGTAGGCCACAACTTTATTAATTAGTTTGTCCACTAACCTTTGTACTGCGGCAGGCCATAATATTTGGGGTGGACCAGTGTCCCCTTAAACCATGAACACTATGCTCACTGAAGATAGACATTGTATGCCTTAGAATATGTGAAGCTTCTCATCGAGTCAATTAGTTTATTATATGTGCTGATAAGCAAAAGATTATATGAATGGGAGGTACATCTCTTTTCAGAATTGCTTTCAGTTCTATTTGTTTTTTTTTTGAGTGTATTGATCTTAGCCCAGTACACCGGCTCTTTTACAAACAAGAACCCAGAAAAAAGGAAAATTACAAAGAAGTTTGAAACTCCTAATCTTCTTCCTCGACGACTTCAGGGATCCGTTCGTCACCGCCGTCCAAACCACTTCCCAATAGTCGTCGGGCGTCCGAGCCAAACACCAGAAAGTAGAGGCAGCAGAGGAGCGCTTACTGCTAGGCGCAGATGCCGAGTACACTGCCTCCTAAGCGCATCGGCCAACTCCGGCACCCACGACGCAACCTTCAAATCCAACGACGACAACCCGAGCAAAACTCAGATTTCCACCAGAGATCATATTCCTCATGATTAAACATGTTAGCAACATCATCACCTGAAGAAGACGACGATGTGCCAGCCTTGGACTCCAACACAGGTCTCCCCGGCCTCTCCATTAACGTCGGAGTAGATCGCCACTGGAGAACGGAAGAGGCCGGGAGAAGTTATTCCCCTACAACGCCGTCGCTTCCGCATCGCCGACGCCGCCAGGAACAAGAAGCCGCATAGGAGTCGCGCTCCTCCGGCAAACCCTAGTTCCGCCGTCAAATATCGACGGTGAACAAACCCTAGACCTAGGACTTGATCTACTAAAGGATGGATCCCCGCTTCCCTGGCCACCGGCTAAAGGCCGACGACGGAGGGAAACGGGGCCAGGAGCGGTGGTGGTGGCTTGCGAAGGGAGAAAAGAAAACATCAGTTCTATTTGGTTGAGAAGAGCAAACATACCAACCCGAAACAAAAATGATTAATGGCAGCATGTTCAAAGGGAACGTGAATCTAGTTTGCAAAAAGGGGAGACCTAATCAGTAAGAACACAACAGGATGTAAAGCGTAATAATAAGCAATAATTTGGCAAAAAATATATATTGGCATGTCTATCAAAATAATAGAATCATACCTGTTTGCACTAAACTTGTCTAGGCGGCGAAACTCCTCGCTGGCGAGGTGCTGCCAGCCTCCTGCTCGTTGGTGCCGACCGCCGTGGATCTCCTGTCTCGCAGGCAACACGCCAGCGGCGGGATGGAAGTCTGATCCAATTAGATCGGAGGCATGAGATTGGGTGACGGCATCTGGGCGGGCAGCTACTCGATCTTGGTGGTCTGACCGCCGGTGGGATTGATGGAGCCGCGCCGAGTTCGGAGATGGCAGGCCAACCCACGGGCATGTTCCTCTACCTCCCGCACGATCCTCTGTAGCGATGCACACAGGCAGCTCCGTGGTGGGCCTTAGGCTGACCAGCGCCGCCGCCAGGGCCCGATGCTTCGCGTCCCCGCGGTTCGCTATGAGCGCAGCGTGGAGGAGGCCGAGGAGCGGCAGGGCGTCCTCCTGCACGAGGATGCGGCGACAACCACAAGGAGGTCGATGGGGCAGCAGTGGCGGCGAGGAGGTGGATGCGGCGGCGAGGAGGAGGCGGCTGTGGCGAGGTAGATTTGAACGCCGAGCTGTGGCGGCGAGGGAAAGCTTGCTGCCACAGGTGATGCCACCCAGGTCGATCTACCACCAGCGGCGGCCGATACGGCCGCGGGTTGGGTCGCCACCGCCGAATCGCACGATGGAGCCACTCGAGCGACGGATGAATGTGCCGAAGGCGGACTCGCCTGGGCTGGAGAAAGCAACCCCTGAGCGCGTCGTGGAGTGGACGACGAAGGTGGAGTAGGGATCCTCCTCGGTGGCGCTGGGGCTGGAGTGCCGCAGATCCAGGAACAGGGATCGGGCGGTGCCGCACTTGACGACGACAGTTGCGGAGAGGGATGCGTCGTCGAGGTCGGAGGAGCAGGGGTCCTCATCGTCATCGAAAGAGGCACCATCGAAGTTCTTGGGGAGGCACTGGAGGAGTGGTGGTAGCGAGGAGGGGTCCTCGTCGCCGTAGTCCTCTACCCCTGTGGTGGGCCCCCTGCCGCGGCGGACATCGTCGTCTTCGTCATCGCCATGGATGACGAAGTTTGAGTAGACATCGGGCTTCCTGGAGCGCGACCACGGCGAGCATGGTGAGAATGCCATGGCGTCTCACGTGAGGAGGAGGAGGATGCGCTCGAGCCGTCGAGCGAGCGAGGGCTGAGAGAATGCGAGGTGAGGCGGCAATGGGCTAGGGTTCGGCGGGTTGTTGGGGGGTGCAGGACGTGGGGCAGGGGCGCGATTGCGGGGAGGGGCTGTTGTGAAACACGTCGTCAACGGTTGGATTTTCTCCCTCTCACGCCATCTCATGACAAGCATACAAGAACAAGTATAAAGTAGACAAGAGACAATATAGGTGGAGCTTCTCTTTATTCCTCAAATCGATGTATTAAAATGGAGGTGCTCCTCTGATTATATAGTCCGATCTAAGCCTAGAGTTTTGGTAAGAGCCCACAAGCAACCGGACAAGGACTAGGATTTCTAGTCCTACTTTCCTTCTTGAAAACTCCGGTTGTTTTACAACACTCCCCCTTGGGCGATTACCGCAAATGCATATGCCTAATCAAAAACTCCATCCTAAAACCCAGTGGGAAAAACGGTTCTCGGAGAAAAGAGTTCATACCAACCGCAATTGTATTGCACATGTTGCCTCATCAAAAACCTTATGTGAGAAACTTTCAAGTAAAAACTCACAAAGGGAAAAAAGAGTACAACATTAAACCTTCTGGTTATACACAATTCTATATTTACTATTCTTCATGAATAGTGATGAATCTTCAAGATTTGTGCATGAACTTCATGATTCTTGCGCTAATAATCTTCATGACCTTAAATTATCAAGTGGTAAACCTTCATGGTAATTTCAAAAATTAATCATCAAGTTGATTCCTTCTGAGTAACAACATGATTAAAATTATGCTCCCCCTCATGACGACATTCTTTAAACTTCAGTGTTCAATAATGTCTTAGTTACATTCTACATAAATGTGTATGAGTACAATAATTAGTCTTTCAAAGACTTAACTATGATAAAGTGCAATGCTTCAAGCATTAATAACCACTTATTAATTGTGCAACACCAAATAAACTTTATCCTTTCAGAGGAATATGGGGCTAATAAGTTTCAATTTCACATATCTTCTAGATATTTGATTTCAAACTTCAATATTCAAATTTGAAATAATAACAACTCTATCTCAGTGGATTCTAGTTTATAACCAATGATCTATTCACTAGATCTTCAAAGATGGCTTATTCCACTATAGATAAATCAGTCTTCACTCTGGCATCTGAGGAGATAATTCAAATTGCCAATCACCAATATACCTTCTGTGGTATGTGAGAATACTTACTATCAATACTAGATAGCTATGCACAAGTGCTTAAATGGGACATTCAGGACCATATGATTCCTCACTTCATTCTTAACTTATTTGGGTCTGTATAAAGTTAATTCATATCTTCGAGATTATTGGTGTTCATTCAGGAAATGACTGATAAGTCATTCATTGACTATATCCTTCAAGAATTTGTAAATCTTCAAGAATAGTATTTCTCTTATGTGAGAAATCCTCTCATGCAAGAGAGAAGTGATTTACATGATCCTTTTAACTTGAGTTCTTCAATAAACTATTTTAAAAGTGTTATTCACAATAAGTCATTCTATGACTTTATTTCCTTCCAGGATTTAGCTCTTCTAGAGTTTTTAATATTCATTCAGAAATATTATCTACCTTAGACATTTAATACTTAGTATGAGATTTAATTTTAATTCCTTCGAGGAATGATGATTCCTTCAAAGATCATCTATGGATTTTCCGAATCCACTAATTAACTGCATAATATTTAATTTATTGTTTCCATTTGCCAGATAAGTAGCAGAATATTCATTCATACATAATGGGAGTTTGTTAGTCTTTTCAAAGACCTATAAACCATTTCATTTCACCATATCATTATTCCATAATGACTTATGTAACTTGAACTTACAGGTTCAAGTATATTCTTAATGGTTTAACCTCAATTGCATTCTTTCATTGACCCGGTATGAGCGCTTCATGCGACTCTGCCATGGACTTTATTCGTGGATCCATATTCTCATTAGAGAAATATTTGCAATGATAGAGGTAATGTTATCGACATTTATTCTTTTCTCCCATATCTTCAGGAAAAGACTATGATATAGTCAAATAATATCTGCTATCCCAACACAAAATAGTGTGTGCGCTTTGTAGTGTTAGGCTTTCATCTTAATGATGACAAATTTTAATTTGTGAGGTACTTGTGGGGGATATAGTCCTCGGGTACCTCACGAGCAGGCCTGGCAGCCCTCCAATAGGGGGCGGCCTGGCCCACCGTTCTGGACCTGATGACGTGCGGGACAAGCCGGCGCATGTAGGAAGGACCCGGAAGGAGAAGTTCTAATTAGAATAGGAGTTTTTGTAAAGAAGGAAAGGATCCTTAGAGATAGGATCGGCTACAAACCGACTTGTAACCCTGCCTCCCCGATATATAAGGTGGTCAGGGACCCCCTCCAAAGATGACAACAACTCATCACAAAATCCACGCAATACAACACCCCAAAACATGACGTAGGGTATTACGTAGAGTTGACGGCCCGAACCTGTCTAAATCTTTGCATCTGTCCACCCTAACCATCTAGCTCTCGATCTTTGCGATCTTCCCTCCATACAAATCACTTCCGTGGGCTACCCTGTGCACTATTGTTTCACTGAACATACATAATATAAGTATGTTATGTCAGCTCGTGAAGCCGCTGTGTCTCAACACAAGGCCGAATTGGAGGAAGCCCAGCGCACCGTCCGCGATCTTCGCGGAGAAGTGGAACAGGCTAAGCTCAACGAAGACAATGCCGCACAGGAGCTTAAAGGTATATTATTCTTTTTATGTCAAATGTGAACATTCTGTCCAGATCTGACTTTCTGCAGATTACCGGGTCCGGACTTTGGCCCAATTTGCAGATCTTACTGCTAAAGTGACTCGTCTGGAAGGCGAGGCAGAGGCGCTGCACACCGAGAAGTGCACGTTGGAAGGTGCTGTTCGAGTGGTGGCGTAGGAAATCGAGCCGGAGGCAGCATCGCCTTCAGCTTCTATCCTCGGCTGCACTCGGGCGCTTCCACGTCTCTTTCGGCGCCAGCTTCGCTCCATCAGCCAAGCTAGTTGCGGTCATGTCTTGGCGATCCTGAAGTCGCTGTTCCCATCGTCTGATCTAGAACCACTCGGCGGCGGGTATGCTGCTGGCACCTCCGAGGAGGATGTGAACAGGCTGCTGCTTGAAGTGGAGCCAATCGCCAGTGTTCTGTCCAAGGACGTTGTCGATGAAACTGATGATGCAGGCCCTTCTGGTGGTGGCGACCCTGCAAATTAAATTTGGTAGATAATCTGCAGTATTTGGTAATAGAAGTACTCTTGAACAATGTTTAATCCTTTGTGTTTGTATATAAGTTTTCATGAAAGTGCTACTCCCTTTCTTTCTGCGCTGGCCTTAATTTCTGAGTGGTTGACCTGTTACGGAGTAGATTAGCCTCGTTGGTCTTAGTCTCATGCCGCAGAGCATTGTCGTGCGTGTAGAGCTTTGACTTGGCGAGTACTTTCCCCCACGATTTAAAGTTTGTTCCACTCGTACATTATGTGCGTGACGCGAAAGAGGAAATTCGAGTAGTAGATATAATGTAGATAGAAGATGAAATCAACTTTATTGATAACTTATATGAGATTCATAAATCTGCCGAGTCGAAACTGGGGATGATTATCCACAAAAACCACTCGGGGAAAAATATCTTAAAGAAATAGGAGATTAATACATAACTGGGTATGAAGTGCGGGTGATCTTTCTGAGTGAAGGTGATCGATACTTCTGACCACTTAAGGTACTCAGGTACCGGTGGCTCCCTGGCATGCATGATCTGTCGGTTAGTGAGCTTCTGCTGGCGCTTCGTCTCGAAACCTTCCGGTCCTCCGTAGATCATACGGACCACTCGGTCGGCCTCATTGCTCATCGAGCATGCGCTGGAAATCTTCTGGAGTTATCAGGCCTCTGGGCGGGAACCACTCGGATCCGAGCCACCCGTTGTCTTTGGGGGAGTGCACTCCCTTCTGCGATCTCGATCCCTGGGTGGAGAACGGGTCCTCCGAAAGGTCTGAGTCCTGGGAGGAGATCGGTCCTGTCGGTAGGTTCTGCTGCGAGGTGGAGTCTGCTCCCTTTGCGGGGTCGGCTGCCTTCGCGAGGGAGCTGCTCGTCTTCGCGACGGAGTCGGTCGTCGAGGCGGAGTACGACCGCCGTCATTGCCGCGTCTTGGGCTACCGGAGAGATCGGAGTAATCGGTATACTCCGATTCCGTCGAGTAGCCGTTCCGATTAGAGTTACGACGGGGATTCCCATGCTCCCGATCGTATTCCTCGCGACGTCGAGCCTCTTCACGGTCACGTTCCTCAGCGCTGCTGCGGATGATGTTCCTCGCGTCTCGGTCTCTGTTGATCGTGTCACGAAGATCTTCATCACGGTCCGATCCGCCGCTAGTCCGGCGTCGAGTCGACCCGGGCTCAGGAGCGGCCGTACGTGATCTGTTCTGCATCTGGTGAACCTGGACGGAGGCGGCCTGCACGAAAGCCCTTACCTTATCCAGGCCTGGAGTACTGGGTGGTAGCCGACTGATCTCCTCGTCGATGGTGACGAGGTTCTGGACCGGTGTCTCGTAGACGTTGAATCCATTGTACTCGAACATGTCGTCGCGCATCAGGTTCCGATGGCTTCTCCTGTCGCGTCGATCCTGACGACGACGATGGTCCTCCGAGACTTGCGGTCAGGCGGCTCTGCGAGTCGCCCGATTGGCGTTGCGTCCTCGGTGCTGATCCCTGGCTTCAGGTGCCTCGTCGGCCGGGGTGAGTTCATCCTCCGACACGAGGTTAGATGGCGTCGATGGTGCCACCATGTAGCAGTACGACCCAGCTCCGGTTCTTCCTTGTGCGAGGTAATCTTCCTTGGACTCGGAAAGATCGGTTGTGGGCGTGCCACGCTCCGAACTACTCGGAGTTGCCCCTCCGGGTGATCCTAATAGTTCCGGCTCTGTAGAGGAGTCGGATGCGGTGTAACCCTCTTGCAGGTCATCCAAGATTGAGGGTCCCTGTGGGTTTGACTCGTAGGAGTCGCTCTAAGAGGGGGAATTATCCGCCTAGACGATCTCTTTCATCTTCTGCTGCTGGGTAAGCGCGTGGAAACCGGGGGTCTGGATGGTGATGACCTCAGGGCTTGGAACGCGCGTCTGCTGAGCGTTTACGCTCTGAGATGACTCGGCTGACGCGACTCTCGAGAGCCGGATCGGAACTGAGTGGTTGCTGATCCACTCCCGACTGGTTGGTCCTCGCGTTTTGCGATGGACTCAGTGGGGCAGAAACGGCGCGATCAGATGCGATCGGACCGGATTGGGCCGTGATGGCCGAAGTCAGCGCCAGAGAGGAAACCTCCGTGGCGGTTGTAGCTCCTGCCGTTTGGGTATCCAAAGCGGTGGTGGTGCTCCCGAACCGGATCTTGACTCCATCGACGTTCGGGAGGTTGCAACTGTCCAAGATCTTGACGCGGTCCATCGGGCTCACCAAATTGATCTCGGCGATACCCCCTACCTGGCGCGCCACTGTCGGTGATATGATCTCCGGCAGTCTTCCACGGGGTAGCACACGGAAGTGATTTGTATGGAGGGAAGATCGCAAAGATCGAGAGCTAGATGGTTAGGGTGGACAGATGCAAAGATTTAGACAGGTTCGGGCCGTCAACTCGACGTAATACCCTACGTCCTGTTTTGGGGTGTTGTATTGTGTGGATTTCGTGATGAGTTGTTGTCATCTTTGGAGGGGGTCCCTGCCCGCCTTATATGTCGGGGAGGCAGGGTTACAAGTCGGTTTGTAGCCGATCCTATCTCTAAGGATCCTTTCCTTCGTTACAAAAACTCCTATTCTAATTAGAACTTCTCCTTCCAGGTCCTTCCTACATGTGTCGGCTTGTCCCGCACGTCATCAGGTCCAGAACTGTGGGCCGGGCCGCCCCCTATTGGAGGGCTGCCAGGCCTGCTCGTGAGGTACCCGGGGACTATATCCCCCACAGTACTCAACCATGATGGTCTTCTTTCCGGAGTTCTATGGAGGTTTCAGTAAAATTTGTATGACAAGTTCATTTAATCCAAATACAACAGCATCCCCGTAGATTTTAAATTAATGATCCAGTCATTTGCTATGGTGAGTATATTATTAAATACCCAGTATATACCACACATAGCTTTATGTTTACTACAAGTAAACTTAATTTCTGGTTAATAACTTCAGGTCGTTTCTCCTAATCTCCAGTTTCTCTTTTGTGAGTATTCATTATGTGCACATTCTCACTGAGATAAAATTCTTCAAAGAGTTTCACTTCAAGTGTGTTTCCACATCAGGTGGTGCCCTTCATGGGCTTCCTCACATTTAAATATTCTGGCATTATACTCAGCTTCATGCGAGTATGATTTAGTGCATGTTTTTATTCGTGCTTCAATCTTCCAAGAATATTTTATGAAGATCATTATTCCATTCTATACAAGGCATTCATATAGGCTTTCTCTCCCCCTAATGCCAGTATTACATCTTCATAAATAATAGCATACTTCCAATAATATCCCCATCAGCTTTACATAATGGAATTTCAAATCCATATTTTTAAACTTCAAGTTAATGCCCATGTATGCTAATATGGTGAAATTTCACGCACCTAATTTCAAAATTTAGGGGTCATTTGCTATGCAGTGAGCTAGACTTTATTTGCATAGGTATGTTCTGCATACCTACAAATTTGCAAATCTAAAAGGTCTACAAGACTATTTTATTGTCTAACTTATTTATTTAGCCCGATTTCAAATTGGTTTGCTCCCCCTGATCTCAACCTACTTGATGACTTCTAGTCATATTGTACATCTGCATGAAATGCACAAATTGGGTCAGCGTGCAAGCTGATTGATAGTGCGCTGTGATGGCTGGCTGACCATCTTAACTGTGAGAGTTGCTACTCAACAGGAGAAGCTTGAGTATGTATAGCATGCGAGCTAATACAATGAAAACAATAGTATTGTGGCTTCTAGCCAACATAAAGCGGAATTTAGTGATTACCCATGCAAAGGCTAATAATGTAGTAACATGCAGGTTCTCACATTATTGTGAAAAAACTATTAACTAGTGATTCTCAGTGACACAGTGGTTTATATGGATTATAGAGGCTATGCATAGGGCTTCAAGCTTAGTCATTACAATGATCATAGCTACAGGCCAACTTGAGCGTTGGTTTGTCCATCAATCTAACAGGATGTAGCTCTAAACCAACAATACTACAAGATTAGGGATATGCCTATTAGATTTTTGAAGTTTATCCACATTCTTTTATGTCTCTATGTCCCAAATTTCTTCTTTTTTCATATCGTAATTGCACTTCAGGTGATGCTATCCTTCAAGTATAATTTATGAACTATTTCAAATATTACATAGAATTAAACTATACTGCTAGTATATTTATGGATGATATGAAATCCACATAGTTGTACAGTGTAAAATAATATGGTTTGGGTAAAATAAACTTCTAGTTAAAGGGCTTATGTATTCGGTACATAGTTGAGTAATATACAATTTCTTGACTAAATTGAATCTTCTGAGTTCAATTAAAAAGTATGTACATTACTAATTAATGTGCTTCATAAAAATTCAATTTCCGTTCTACCTTCATGGTAGAAATGCACAATAACCTTAACCTTCATGGTTATTTGAGACTTTTAGTGGAAAGTTTGTTTCAAATAATTATCAAATAGGCAATTCAAAGCAATTATTTACAATATTCAGCATCTAATTCTTTATTTATTTCATGGGATTAAAGTTATTGCTTCAGGTAAAAATTGCTACAAGCAAGTGGGCATAAGACAAGGTGAGAAAAACCTATACAGAGGTAAGAAACACTAATATATTCAATTTGCCCTTCTATTCTGGGAAATATTCTTAAAATTTTGCTAAACCTCTAATATGGAGCAAAAAGTAATTGTTCTCTCTTCGTGAGCATAACCAAATTCTTCATGAATATAATTAATAATGCACCTTATGTAGAACATTCTATTTATGTATGGTTAATGGGTGAGTATGAAACTTCTTTGTTTCAATGCATCTCCCCCTGATCCTAACATCACTTCAGGAATGTATCTTATTTTCCTTCCAATTCTATAATTTATGCATCACATAAAAATATTTTCTATATACTCAAATAATGCGTATTCTTCTTGAATTGCAAAAATACCTACGTGGCAAATAATGCGATTCTTCAAGAAAACACATAAATTTTGTATAACTTCATGTTATTTATAAACTCAAATAGTTGGCATACAATTTACGATTTACTGCTGTTGGAAAATCATAATGCCATGTTGGAAGAAAAATACGTTGTTTCACATGGACAAAATAACTTTCAGAGTTATATAGCATTTCTTCTTAAAATTATACATTACAATACTTTAAACCAATGATAAAAATTTCTTCTAGAAATAGTGGACTTTATATCACTTCCTACATTATTCATGCAATTGCTATAAGCACACTTCATGTGTTTAAATGCATGAAACAAGTGCAAAATTAATTAAGGTTGGTTAATCTATTCAATATATTTGTTATTTTCCCAGAATTAGCAAAAATTATGCCACATTTATCACTGCAAGGAAAAAAAATATGACACTCTCAGGGGTGTAACATGTCTAAGGTTCTTCAAGATTTGAGAGAGGTCATAAACCTAAAACCATTTTCTATGATTAAAGGTAAAGTTCTAGCAACTTCAGGGATTAATGGTCCAAATTTTTAGAATTATACATCCATTAAATATGGTAGATAAAAACTAAATATGAGCCTCAAAAGGGTTTCAAGATTTAGAGAGCTCATATACCTAAAACCCCGTTTCTATGATTAAAGGCATTATTTTACTGAATAAAATAAAAAAAAGGTAAATAAATTTCATAAACAAAGCTAAACTGCAAGTTTTTTAGGCATACTTATTACCCTTCATGGGTCATTCGTCGCCGTCGGCGACCCTTTCTGTCCAAACTCGCCTGAAATATTTCACTCTACTTCATGCAGAGGGTAGCCAATTGTGTCGGAGGTGCTGTGGCCCAACGAGGTGCACCGATGATTGGCAAGTCGGCTTCACGTCTTCCCCATATCCCGGTATGCGGCGCCAGGTGATGGAAGTGCCCTCTGGCTTCGTGCCATGCTCCCCCAACACTTGCAAGCACTGCTAGGTGCTAGGAAAGTGAAGGTGGTGCGCTTTTGAGCGGGTGATCTATAGACGGCAATTACAGGCCATTACTGGGCAACACGCTACAGGCGTTGCTTCAGGCGGGTCGGTGGTGCGCGGGGCTGCGCGGCTCTAGCAGCCTTGGAACAGCTGCAAGCGGAGCCGATCTTGGCTGGGCCGGGCGGGGCCGCAACTCATGCTCAGCAGAGTCCACGATTTCAGACGGCGCACAATTGTGGAAGTTTCGGATGGTGCGGTTACGGGTGGGATTTGACTTCGAGCGGGTTTCAACTTCAGATATATGGAGTACAGATTAGGCTTCAAGCGACGAGTTCGTGTGGTGCCCTAGCCTTCTGCTGGCGGCAGTACTCGTCTTCTGGCGATGGCATTCAACTTCTGGCGGCCGTGTTTATCTGCTGATGGACGCAATGTCTAGCTTCATGCGCGCTAGTCATTCAGGTACATGCTAGATGTACTTTCCGAGCAATGATATTGTTGACGGATTTGTATTGCGCTGACCTAAACATTTCGTGTATACAGGATGTACTAGAAGCGCTATATGCGTAGCTTCCTTGCTCGCATACTTCACATACAAATCAACCTGGTAAGCTTTTGTGTGTTCTACAGGAACATACACATGCATACCCGTGTGGACAAAAACACAAAGGTTACGTACTGATGAACACTTATGATCAAACAACCTTCACGGCTGATCAAGCTACTAGACCAACAGGCAACCAACCGATGCAATCACACGAAAACCCCCCTTTTCTAATAATGAGATTTATGCCCGAAATCTTCGACGTGCTGGCCGGTAACATTATTGTGTCAAAAACAATTTGACGTCTACTACTTGGTAGATCACTTTTAAAAGATTAAACCATCCAACTCAAAGATTGGACTACTCAGATCTAATCTACTAAAAAAATTCATACCTTTGTATATTTGATCCCAATTGATCTACTCTACTTGCCGCGTAGGGCAGTTATCAGTAGATACGTACCACGTAGGGCGTTAGGCATGGTCGTAGACATGCCTGCTTGATGACGAGTCGGTGCAGATCCGTTCGCTGGCGACGTTGATACAATCGACGTCGTCGAAGTAGTCGTCGGCAAGGATGACGGTGGGACCGCCAGCGTCGAGCTTGATGACGACTCCTCCGACGTAGTCGACGAAGAGCGGTCGTGCTGATAACGTGTTGTGAAACACGTCGTCAACGGTTGGATCTTCTCCCTCTCACGCCTCTCATGACAAGCATACAAGAACAAGTATAAAGTAGACAATAAACAATATAGGTGGAGCTTCTCTTTATTACTCAAATCGATGTATTACAATGGGGTGCTCCTCTGATTATATAGTCTGATCTAAGCCTAGAGTTTTGGTAAGAGCCCAGAACCAACCGGACAAGGACTAGGACTTCTAGTCCTCCTTTCCTTCATGGAAACTCCGGTTGTTTTACAACAGGGGCGATTGGATCAGATGGATGATATGCAGTAGCGCAAAAATGGATGGATGAGAGCGAACTACAGATGACGTACGAAGCCTTGACGGAGCGCGGGTTCTAGGATTGGGATCTAAGGGCATTAATCATTTTGTGGGCGGATTTGAGGGCAGATGATTGCATTAGCGGCGGACTTACTACGTACGACGTACCGATCGCATGACGGATGATTCACTTCTTAGTCTTTTTAGTTGTAAGAGAGTAGTGGAGCATGCGTAGTGCGTCCTGTGCTGCTTGCATAGCTTATAATTTGCTCGGTGGGGAAAAATCCAGAAAGATTGTCGTGCGGATTAATTTTGGCAAGGACACAGAAAGGTGCTAATGATGGTTGCCTATCTAATAAGGAGCAAGGGGAAAGGTTCAGGTACTGTTGGTGGTTGGGCTGCTCTGTTCACAATGAGGTAGTGGAAAGATGGCATGGAGCCACAAGCCAGCGCACTCCATCTTCCTCGCCGCGCAACTGCTTGTGCTCCCAGACATCCTTGCCTTACGCACGATGAGCTCCTGGCACGAGGATTAATTAGCACGGCGCTGAGTGTGTGTTGCTCCTGTCGGAGTTCGATCTGCCTCGATGGCCGGCGCCCCTACATCACCGTGCGTAGTGTGCCAGCGGCAGCTACAGCTCGGCCGGGAGCGGGTGAGCGGCCGTCGTAGTGACGACGGGCGCCTCCACCACCGTGCTGCATAGACTCGGTGCGTGGAACTCTGAGTGGGAGTCACCCCGGCGCCGTTCAAGCTTGCAAACTACTGCACTTTCGTAGCCGCATGCTCGCCGTCAACGTAGAGCCCGACCACCCAGCTCGCGCGTGCAACTTTCCTCCTCCCCATTCCCTGCGCTTGATCTTGCAGACCTGTCCACCCTTGGCTCACAATGGCGAAGAGGACGGAAAAGAAAGAAAATAGACCAATTGTAAGTTGAAAATAGACACTTCTTTCTAAGACCATACGAACATGCGAAAGAAGTCCAAATTACTCCGTTCAATTATAGCCAAAGTCTGAACCTCAAACTTATTTGTTCACTTAACACCCCCCAACCCCCCATTACACCATTTTGTGCAATTTTTTCAAACTTTTCTTCTTTATTTCTTCATGCAATGGTAGTACACATATTCGCAAAAATACATCCTAATTTTTTTATTTCTTTATTGTTTAGGATATTTAGTAATAAATTAATCATTGGACTAAAAATTATATGAAAAATAACAACAACGAAATTGTAAAATATGTTTTTAACATGGGTTGTGATGTTGACTAAGTACCCTGCAAAATGTAATGAAAATTTGACTTGTGTAAAATAAAAAAGACAAAATTTATTATAGGGTGATTGATCTAAATTTCATAGTTAAGGGGTAAATAGAACTAGATTATAGTTCAGGTATTCATACTTTGGCTATATTAGAGGGGAGAAATTTAAATTGAACTTTTTCCCGAATATAACTATAGTTTCGTATGTATCATGCTCATATCAATTGCTAATTAACACCAGCACGTACTCCTCCGGTTTGGCAAAAGAAGTCGTTTAGGACATCGACACGGTCTCCAAAGTACAACTTTGACTTCTTATTTTTACAAAGATATTTATTAAAAAGTAACATATGTATACTTTTATGAAATTATTTTGTAAGACGAATCTATTCATGTAGTTTTCACATTTTCAAACTCAACGATTTAAAAGTTATTCACGATTTATATTCCCAATGTTTGACTCAAATCTTGTCTAAAACGACCTCTTTTACCAAACCGGAGGGAGTAGGAAATAAGAAAAATACCATCGGAAGAAGTTCATAACTTTTTAGCTCGTCACACAGGTTTAAAATCTTTACTATACCCCACACTAATTTCAAACATTAATAAAAAAATATTCATATGATGGTCTGTTTTCATGCAAGCTAAGTTGTAATGAAATGGATCCTTGCGTTTAAAATTCTTCAGGGTTGTATGTGAATAAACTTATTAGACAAGCTCCAAAACAAGGTCCATTTTAACCCAGTTGAGCTAGTGATGTATGGGTGAAAAATAACCTCGTTTTCAATATTGAGCAATGTGAGTACAAAAAGTTCCCCCATTTTAAACCACGCGGTGGCGGCTACATGTTCTAGATGAGCCATGCGTTGAGATTTAGACTATGAACAATTGAACATGTATAGCAAGCTTCGGTTAGGTTCACTGCAGATATATAATCCGGACGTGTATCTCCTTGGCTAGGAACATTGATGCATTGCTAATAATATTTACTATATCCTATATTAACTGTCCAAGAATCGGCGCAAGCTTAGGGCCTCAAGTTACTGTATCTTTATTATTTTTTAAGTTTATAAGCCTTTAAAGGGAATATTATTTCCTGATTATCGAGATTCTCTACTTTAAATTTATCTCTCCAACACTTGTGAACCTCTAAATCCCACAATGTATACCAACCACCATCACAAGGGGCCCACCACTAACATTTTTTAAGTGCCCCACACCCACCGACGCTGCCCACCCTCCCGACCCTTCCTCGATCCTCTCCCTCCCCTCCTCTCTACTCCTTCCTCATCTTCTCCGCCCCGCTCCCTCCCTCTCCACCCAGCCTATACTCCCTCACTCTCCGCCCCAACGATCCCCGGCGGCGCTGCCTCCTACGGCCGTCCGTGCGCCCCTCCTCCTTACTCCGTGAGTGAGGAGAAGGAAGGCCTACTCCAGCTCGGGCCGGCGGCCTCATCTGTGTGCTTCCACGCAAGCTCCAGGCGAGCCCTCCCCGGCGTGCGTCCTGTGTCCTCCTCACTGCGCGGATCGAGGCGGCAGCGACAGGTGAAGAGTGGCGGAGGCGTGGATGAAGACAAGCAGTGACCGACCGGAGAACAGTGCGGCGATGGCGGCAGCAGAGCTCCTCTGCTCCCACTACTTCCATCTTCCGACGCGCAGGGTGGTTGGGACGGCGGGCCCCGCGCCATCATGGCGTGTAGCGATCCTTCTCTACCCGTCTTGATTTACAGAGCGTCGGAGTCAAACGAGATGCCCAGGTTCTTTTACCGTAGGCCGCTACGGACCGATAAACCGCACAGCTCACCGTAAATCGTCCGTTGTGGCCTGTACAGGTTTATTTACCGCACCCAGTGGGGGCAACCTGACGCTGGCTATTGTGGCACATTATTTGAACCGATTTCTTTTTTCACGACGGAAATTCAGAGCGGACACTCAAAGCGTGCCAATCCACCTAGTTTTTCTCCACCATTGAACTAGGAAACCATGTGATTATGGGATCATAGATCATTACCCCTACATACACAATGTGATGGAAGAAGAGTCAAAGAAGTCCAATATTTTAAGTTTATGTCACCCATATATATATCCAATGCGAAACCCTCATTCATCCCAGTTATGGGCCTGCCCACTGGACTGATACGGATGGGGTACATTATTCATGCCAGTGTTAAAACTGACACGAATAATCTACTAAATGTGCTGGTGCGATTTCGCGTCAGTTAAAATATGTTTTATTCAAACAGGCTTTAACTGAGCGCCAGTATGATTGAGTAACCTATTCTACTAGTTTGTGTTAATAAGGACAATACGTATGAGGTTCCTACTCCTACTAATGTTCAGTTAGGTTACCACTTTTGTTAACCTATAATAACTACCGGTGTAGGATTTCAGTAGGTCCAACAGGGTTGTCACCACCTGCGGCCTACCCGGGCCAAACCGTGGGGCATGCTCATATCCAACTTAAGCCAACAGTCCAAGCACTACGCTTGCATTGATAGAGGGCTCCAACCCTTTGTATGGACGAGCCGAGCTAGAGCCATATAACATAAAGATCATCGGACCGATGCCATGGCATAAATCATGTAGATTATGGAGCATACAAAACCATACTCTACACGAACTAGAGCAAAGTTTAACATATATGAGGGCATAAGAGTCTATACTACCAAAGTAGGCTATATAACTAACTCATTAGCATATGAGCCAAGAACACATGATAGTAAGAACGATTAGATAAACACTATATAAGAAAGATGTATCTTTGAAGTAGATCAAATTCATCCTAGTAATAAAAGATACAAGAGCCATGCCTAGACTCCAAGGAGACCTGGAACGCTAAGTAAAGCTACACTAGCCTAACTCCACTAAGCCGGATTAGAGCATAAAGAACGAGAGTGATTGCCCAAGCACTACTACACAAACCACTTTCACAAACGGGCTATCACAACCGGTTTTGAGAAAACCGGTTGTGATAGGGCTATCACAACCGGTTTTTAGAAAACCGGTTGTGATGCCCCCTATCACAGCCGGTTTTTCTCAAAAATCGGTTGTGATAGTCGGCCGGCATAACACAACCGGTTTTTCTTACAAACCGGTTGTGATGCTAACTATCACAACCGGTTTTTGAAAACCGGTTGTGATGGTGAGTATCACAACCGGTTCTTTACTAACAAATTTTTGGAGGGCTAAACGAAATCAAATTTTGTGAACGATCTCGGGTGAACTTTTGACCAAAATGAAAGTTGTAGATCTTGAAAAGTTATGAAACATTGTAGTTCACCACCTTTTTATTTGAAGTCATCTTGTCAACCGAATCTAAGTTTGAATTTTTCAAATTTGAAAATTCAAATTTTGTAAACGACATCGGATGAACTTTTAACCAAAATGAAAGTTGTAGATCTTGAAAAGTTACAAAACATTGTAGTTCATCACTTTTTTATTTGAAGTCATCTTGTCAACCGAATCTAAGTTTGAATTTTTCAAATTTGAAAATTCAAATTTTGTAAACGACCTCGGATGAACTTTTGACCAAAACAAAAGTTGTAGATCTTGAAAAGTTATGAAACATTGTAGTTCATCACTTTTTTATTTGAAGTCATTTAGAGCCTCAAATAAGCAATTTACACTCGGAAAACATTAATATGAGGGGAATCAAAATGGTATATAGACACAAACACTCTAGTGGTGCAGTGGTAGAGGAGGCTATACATGAAGCTGAGGTTGCGGGTTCGAATCCTGCCGACCGCGTAGCGCGCGATGACGTGGGACGGTGGGTAGTGGCTGATGGGTCCATCCCCCAAATAAATAAAATGTTTTGCTATTTTATTTTGGTTTATTTTGGGTTTAGATGAAAACCGGTTGTGATAGGGGTCATCACAGCCGGTTTTTGAAAACCGGTTGTGATAGGGGGGACTATCACTGCCGCTTTATCTCATCCGCCTCCCAAAACCGGTTGTGATAGGGGTTACGAACCGGTTGTGATGAGGTTTTGTGTAGTAGTGAAGATGTGTGTGTCCAAATGAGAGCCCCTCCACTCATTGTAGGCCTCAAGCAGCAGCATCTCAAGGAAATATTCAAGCATCCGCCCTAAACTGGCCTTCAGTAGAGCACCACAAGCCACCACGTGGAGGCTAAGATGAGCCGAGCTAGATGCAGTTCGGCTGACCCCTAGTGGGCCCTCTAGTGGTGCGTTTCTTCAGGGTAGCTATCATATGGGTCGTTAAGGTGGTTGTGCATGCCCACGGTTAATTGAGGCAGTTTTGATAGCTTGTGGGCCCTTCAATTCATGGGTTGCACATGTGGCAATTTCTGATTTGTTGGGATGTTTTCACATGGATCCACGAGTGTGGTTTACTCCTTTATTTCATCCTAAATCACCTACAACTAAATATTCTTCAAGGACATGTGGAACTATATTATTCAAAGGAAAATATGCATGTAAAAAATGCCAATCCTTCTGTTTATTTGAGAATGTTGACCGCTATTTTTTGTACTTAACAGCCATCAGCACCTTGCCTATAGCAGAAGTTGGTTTGAAGTAACCATTTCCTCCTTCATGTGGTCGAGCACATTTGCTTCCTTTGGACAATTTTTGGGACATGGCTGTAGTCACCACACTTCTCGCATGTTAGCCTTGATTTGATTTCCTTCAAATCTATAGTATGTGCTTCTATCTTCTCCATCTCCATCTTCTCCAACCATCTCATGAGTTTTTCATGCTGCAACTATAAAACACTTATAGCATTGCGCGTGGGATGCACCGGGAGTAGGTGCCACGATAATGTCCATGCATCCTTATCTTCCACCTTTTGAATAGCTTCATGGCTTGACTACAGGTGAGGTTAACGATGGAGCCTCCAGCCGATGCGTCGATGATCACCCTTGATGCTAGTGTCGGCCATTGATAGAACTTTTGGCCTAGGTTCTCTCTTGAGAACTTGTGATGTCGCACGTATGACTTGAGTAGTATTCTGCCACGAAAGCTTTCATCAAAGACCCCCAATTCTACACTATTGCCTAGGAGAGAGTGGAATACTTGCAACCCCTTACCGAGTGGTGAGAATGGAAAAATCCTTACTCTCATTTAATCTTGGTTCACCACCTCCATGTTGAAGGTGTGACGTAGTTGGATGAACAATTGAGATGAAAGGTTGGGATCTTGCTTGCCAGTGAAAGGCGAGCCTTGCACCACCCTGATGGTTGGGTTACTGATTTTGAATTGTCTTCAGATGTCCTCTAAGGCTTGGATGGCCAAGTCTCTAGCAACCGGGATGCATAGCTCTCTGATGGTGCGCTCCAGCTCTGGTAGTGCCATTGGCTTTTATGGTGGTAGCGCCCCTTTTCGACTTGTTGGGGGAATTTCTTATGGAGTAGAAAAGGACGCTTCAGCCTCACCTTTTGGATCTACTAGTGCCTACTTCCTTGCTTGTGGTTCTCGTCTCCTTTGCCTATAAAGTTTTTTTTGGATCACCACACAATATTTTAGTTTGTTGGAGAGGCAAAAATATATACAAGATCTAAAAGAAAGTTGTATGTATAAGCTTAAGCAAAACTTAGATTGATTTTTGTATAAAACAAAAAATAGATCTAAAAGAGGAAAACAAATAAACGAGAAAATAAAAAATAAATACGTATGAATGCACAGTTAAACAAGAACTTGATTATTAGTTTCCTGATAACGGCGCCAGAAAAAATTGTTAGTGGCTCATAAGCATGCCAAGTTGAAACGCTAAGCGTACAGATAAGTTGTAGCTCTTCCCTCAGAGTACTCTTCCAAGGTTTACCAATCAGCCTAGGTGGGTCATGCCGGCTGGCTTGGCCCATTCCCTAGCCGCCTCATGCCCATCTTTCTTTCCAAGTCTTCTTGATTCTTCTAGGGTCTTTATTTTGCTGCATGTAGGCCCTAGATGAGGTCGGTTGCTTTGAGATAAGAATGAGACCTGCTAACTTTTCAAATCTTCATTTGATTTGTCTTGATCTTGATGTCATTTGACCTTATCTTCATAGACTTAGACCCTAAACATTCTTCGATGTCGGTTCATCAGTGCTGAGCTCGAACGGGCTTCTAAACCCCCTAGGCCAGCCAGCTGGCCCATGTTAGCCTGCCAGCCCGGGCCTTTCCTGTGCCTCTGGCCTTCATTATTTTTCTTAGTTGCTGGTGGTCCTGGGCTTTGTTCATATATGCTTCAAAAATAGATCAAAGACTCGAGTAAACAGCTATTCTCTAAAAACATATGCATATTAAAAAATGGACAGTTATTGAGTATGGTCAATGGTTTTCATATTGAATTCATGACAATATTGAATATAAAGAGCGCCAGTACCCTAAAGACGTTTTTTGGTAGTAGTGGCACTAGTGTCGACGAGCATCAAGAAATGGTTCTTTATGGTTCGAGTCTTTGAGCTAAGTGAGCCAAACAACATCGTCGTCCTCGTGGAACAGCAATTTAACCTGTTGATTCACATGTTAGCTCTTACTGACCAATTCAACATTTCCAACTGTTCCTATCACAGAAAACTGTTCCTAATGCCAATTCCTGACCAAAAGTTCGATAATTGTGTGCCTTTTTTCTTTAGTGCAATAATCTCACGTGTTTGGTGCAGGGACACGTGCAGGCCATCGTCGTCTTGATGTTATTGATGACAATTCCGGCCACACGAACAGTTGTGTAGTATCGTTGGACGTCCGGCATATGGCTAGATACGCGACGTACTCACGTACACATTTCATTCCTTTCTGCCGACCATACTGGATTACTGGTTGATGTCAGTTTGATGACGCACGTCTCCGACGCCGTTGCCACTTGCTTGCTGATTTTCCTTTGACACACTTGTCACATGGGCTACAGGACATTCCACATGTTGAGAACACGACTGCACAACAGTATAGATTCCTCCAGTGTTTGGACTGATGGAACAGTCACATAGGACGACAACAATATATGTACTGGCAAGCGGTGTTGATCCACCCACTGAGCTGTCACGCTATCAAGATCCTCTTTCGATTTACCCCTGAAAGGTTACCCTGAGGCCTAATTAGGGATAAATCTTTGCGGGTGGTTTGTCGAAAACAGGTGCCAATAAGATTGATCAATATAACGAGCATATGCATATGGCGACAACAACAGGGGCATGGGCTTAGGGCAACACTATGGCTTGACTATGGAAAAACTTTTAGTTCTTGTGCTGCCTGCCACGAGTTCCCACTAGAAGAGAATGAGGCATCCGCACCGGTTGGGAAACCCCCTTCAGCAGAGGTTTCCCAACCGGTGCGGATCTTTCGGTGCTAAAGGCCCCCTTTAGCACCGGGTCTCGAAACCAACCGGTGCTAAAAGGGGCCGCGCACATGGCCCCTGAGCGAGCCCCTTTAGCACCGGTTGGTTTCGAGAACCGGTGCTAAAGGGGGACCATATAATTTTCTCTTTTCCAGCCTTCATATTTATTTGTTTGTATACGTATTTTGCCAACGTTTTTCGCCTACGTATTTGTTCTAATACGGATGTCGTACTACACTGCACTAGTATTTGTATAAGGCTCGTATAAGCATAAAAAAGACATATATTACATATCTTAGTGCCAAAAGAGTTACATCATCTCATAGTGCTAAAAGAGTTAAGTTTTCTAACTTAGTATCCATAAATTACGATCCTGCACTTCGACGAGCTGATGATGAACTAGGACGAGCAGAGGATCTAGGACCAGCGATGGAGGAACGAAGACTTGAGGTGTCCGTATTGTCCCATGCATCATCATAATGAAATTCTCCATTCACATTGATGATCTCGTCCCAAATAAATCCAACGAGTTGTTCTGCAACTGCGTCGATCTTATGCTGCTCTAGGCTTTTACTAGAGATGGACATCATCTACGGATTGCAAACAATTAAAATTAAAGTATAATAATGGTGAAGTTGAATTAGAAACTTGTAAATAGATATTGCGTACCATAATATCATGGTTAGTATATATTTTTTTAATCCAGCTATGCATGTACTCGCAAACGTAGTATCCGCATAAATTATTGTCCGGCCCCTGTTGATGACACTGTTGGCGAAAACAAAGTTAAAGATATTTTTTAAGTTGATTAGTAAAGACGTATATGTACAAATTGTATGCGTACCGGGAATTCAGTATTCCATACGAGCTTTTCATATCCAATACCGGGGTGCTTTTCACGAATCTCGTTCCACATCCTACAATTACATAATCATGTTGTTAGTCTCAAATTTGAGTTCAAATAAAATAAGTCAATAATGTAAGTATATAGAAAAATTTGAATTGTTGAAATTTACTTATATATACGACCTTGTAAACATGTCAATGATTTCCTGATACTCTTCTTGTGGTTTCCTCAACGAATCGAAGACGTTAACCACACCTCTATCAGGATTCAGTACTATGAGCACCCAGTGGTAACTACATACATATGTATAAGTGTTTTAGCATAATGAGATAATTTAAAGAAATTAAGAAATTAAGAAAATAAAATGAGACAATATAAGTGTTAGCACTCACCCGTAGTGGTATGGCAATAGTATGGAGTCCATAAAATTTTGCTTATCCACATACTTGAATAAGTTCTGATATGTCGCCTCTGGATCTTTATAAATCATGTCTTGGTTTACCTTTGATGGGTCCATGAAACCAACGTCAAAAATACGCTCCCTCCGACATCTTTGAATCTCCATTCTACATAATAAGCAATAAAGTAGCGCCGTCACTCATAGAGTTTTTTAAATGACAATAAAGAAATTGTTATAAGAAATCACTTACAGAACCCAGGTTTGAATCAAAGACATGTCCAGGGCGTCTCGTTGGTAGATTTCGTAGATATCTTTGAACTCCAACCAAATCGTGTCTTCTCCATTGAAAAAATTCTCATCCTTCACGCGACACCCGAACATGTCTCGTCCTTTTGACGCTTGAACCATGTACCATCCATGCAATAAATACATCTTTGTTTGTAGCTTTTTCACATCATCTGGCGGGACGAACGACTTGCCAAGCTCAAAATGCCACTTAGTCACTTTAGCTTTGGGCGGGGATTCTTGGCCAGTGAGGACCGCTCTACTGAGACCTGTCTCTTCCATTTGACGTTGGAGCATCAGTTCGTGCGCATCTGGCAACTGAGTCAATCCTTGCTGAGGTTGTTCGCCGAGCTGAGGAATAGTAGAACGTTTCGACTTATGCGTTACCGGCTTCACTTTAGACTTAGGCGATGCCGGCTTCACTTTAGACTTAGGCGATGCCGGCTTCACTTTAGACTTACGCGATGCCAACCGCTCAGCCTGCTCAGCTCTCTTCCTTTTCTGAAAAGATTTTATTAATGAGCGGTCGTAGTCAGATATTTCGGCTTTTTTCTGTTCTGCCCTGGTCAAATTTTGTAAGAACCTCGCCGCCTTGACCGGGTCAACCACGAAGTCTTTCTCAGGCTCTTTCTTCTTGTGAAAATGCGCGTGTACTTCTGCGGCGACTACCTCGTCAAGTTCCTCTTGCGTCAGCTCGTAAGCTAATTTCTTCTTTGCCGGCACTTTCTTTTGCTTAGTTGGCCGCTTTGGTGGTGGAGGACTTGTTGGCGCAGTTTTCTTTCTGGGCGGATTCCTTTTTGGCCTCGCCGGTGGAGACCAATCTTCTTCTGCCGGAGGATCATCAGCCGGAGGATCATCCGAGATCATTTGCTGGAGGATCATCGTCATGCGGAGACGGTGGACCTGGCGGACCTGTCGAGGTTGTTGCTTCCACACCAGGTATGAAGATGTCACGCTTGCTCCATAGAATGATGCCGTGACAGCACTGTCCAAGAAGTGTTTCCCCATCACCTCTGGGGATGTCAAGCTGCAAGCCGTTGTAATCTGAGACAACTTGTTCCACCTCGACTGGTGCGTAGCCATATGGAATCTCCTTGGAGTGTACTGTTTGTCCTTCTTCCAATGGTCTAGCCGTGTCGTATGCAACCTAATATATTCGGAAAAGTTAATAACACAATAATATGTTCAACATATGTAAACTAACTTTAAGTCATTGTTATTATACGTACCACCACTGATATGTTCTTCAATGTTGAATGAAGCTCGCAAGCGGTGCGCTGAGATATTTCATCCACAGGGTAACGGGCCGGTTCTGATTGAGCTGGCGGAAGCTCTGTGGAAGCGTGACTGCTACGTTGTTGTGGAGGGGTAACCAAAGCAGCAGGATCTTCTGTTCCTCTAGATTGTGTCATCTGAATAAGTGCTAGCTTCATTCGCTGTTCCATCTCTCCCTCCATATCCTGTATCCGTGCGCCCTGGGCGGCTACGATTTCCTCTAGCTCCCTCATCCTGTTCTCTGTTTCGGTCTTCTTCCGCTTACGACTCCTGTAGGAGGAGCTGTCCTCCTTGAAAGCATACTTCCAAGAAACAGAAGTTCCTACTCCACGCGTTCTTCTAGGATGCTCCTTGTTTCCTAAGGCATAGGTTAGCTCATCTCTTTCTCTGTCAGGGATGAATTCTCCGGCCTCAGCTTTCCTTATGATTTCAAGGAGGCGGTGAGCTAGGTCTCGCAAGTCCTCGCCAAAAATCAAAGATCCGTCTATTGGACTGAGAGTGCCTCCATGACCATAATACCAATGCTTGGATCGTAAGGGCCAGTCATGTGTCGCTGGACGAATGCCTTTAGCATAGAGATCTTCTTCCATCTTGTCCCATTTGTCGACGCTACCTTTATAACCGCCTGAACCCATTCGATGGGTGTACTTCTTTTTTTCCGCATTGCCGATGTTCCTTGCGGATATCTCAGATCCTTCTGTGGACTGTTTGTCCTCCACGAACGCGTCCCAATGATGAGGTCTTATGGTAGGGTGATTGTCAAAATCCGGAATTTCTTCTGTTTTGAGATATTTCTTCCACAATTTTGTCTTATAATTTTGAAATTGAGTTGCCATCTTTTTCAGCGTCCAATCCTTCAATTTCTCTTCACGATCTGAAGGAAATCCGAATATTTCTTTCACATCAGTCCGTATCATTTCTTTCTCCGTATTAGCCAGAACATACGGTTCATTGGGGTCCGTAGATCTCCATTTCCTGATGCTAATGGGAACGCGTTCACGAACAATAACCCCACATTGAGAGACATATTTTCTGGCAATTTCTTTGGGCTCAGTTGGCTCACCATCATCCTCCACTTTGGTGATGTGCAATTTGACCTCCTTCAACCTCTTAGTGGTACTTCTTTTTCCAGGGCGTTTCGTAGCAGCAGTTGTCGCCGTAGATGGCTAGAATAATTAGACGTATAAATTAGTCACAACATTAGGTTAAGATAATGTATATAATGTTTATGAGAAATATTAGCACCTGACTAGACGTGGGCTCATCGCTAATACGTTGACCCACATTAGGTTGCACCTGGTCCAAATTATCGCCACCAGAAATACCTTGCATTATTTCTTCTATGCTCGGTGGCCGATCAGTGTTTCCACCCAAATGAAACTGAGCTGCTAAGAATTCATCACTATCCTCCTCGTGGGTCGTCATCTTCAAAAATAAATATTCTACGTTAAATAAATAATTATTGAACGTTAAAGAAAATATTCTAGTCAAATAAATACTTATAAGTATTGTACGCTATAGAAATATATTTACGTCAAATAAATAATTATTGTATGTTAAATAAATATTCTACGTCAAATAAATAATTATTGTATGTTAAATAAATATTTACGTCAAATAAATAAGTATTGTACGCAAAAGAAATATTCTACGTCAAATAAATAATTATTGTATGTTAAATAAATATTCTACGTCAAATAAATAATTATTGTATGTTAAATAAATATTTACATCAAATAAATAAGTATTGTACGCAAAAGAAATATTCTACGTCAAATAAATAATTATTGTATGTTAAATAAATATTCTACGTCAAATAAATAATTATTGTATGTTAAATAAATATTCTACGTAAAATAAATAATTATTGTATGTTAAATAAGTATTCTATGTCAAATAATTAGTGTACGTTAAATAAATATTCTACGCCAAATAAATAATCACTGTACGTTAAAGAAATAATTCTAAGTCAAATAAATAAATTCTAGTAAATTTATCGTTAACCCTAATCATTTACACTAACTATAAAATTAATACACATGCAGCTGTCGGGTTCTCCATGCACGTCGGAAAGGGCTTACGTGTGGCTGGCTTCAAACGAGCTCGTGTTCGCGCGGCAGTTGGCGGCGGTTCTCGGCAGTCGCAGGGTCGCACTCGGCCGGCTTCAGACGAACAGCCGCTCGCGGACGCGGATCGCTTTAGTCGATCGAGCTCGCGGATCGCTTGAGACGAGCTCGCGTTCGTCAGCCGGTACGCGCGTGGAGGGCGACGGGCGTCGAGCTAGGCGGCAACGGCGCGCTGGCGGCTCGACGGTGGGGGCGGCCGAGCGGCAAGACGGCGGGGCGGGGCGGCCAGCGACGGTGGGGCGGCCAGCGACGACGGCGCGGGGCGGAGCGCGCGGCCAACGACGGCGGGGCGGCGGGAGGCCGCGAGACGGCGGCGGCGGCTGCTGATGGAGGGCGGCGGCGCGTCCGGGGCGGCCGAACGGCGCGCGGGCGGCGGCCGGGCGCGTCGGGGGCGTGTCGTCGGGGTCGAGACCGGGCATCGGTGGAGGGGCGGCGCCGGGGGTGGAGACGGCGGCGGCGCTTGGGGAGATGCGGCGGCGATGGGCGCGATGACGGCGGCGGTTGGGGAGACGCGGCGACGATGGGGGACGACGGCGGCGCGGTGGCGCTTGGGGACGACGGCGGCGCTTAGGGACGACGGCGGCGCTTGGAGACGACGGTGGCGGCGCGGTGGCGATTGGGGACGACGGCGGCGGGGAGACGAAGTGGGGAGTGGAGAAGACGAAGACGGCGAGATGCGAAAATTTTCTAAGTGTTGACTATATATAGGGCGGACCTTTAGCACCGGGCGCAGCCAAGGCCCGGTGCTAAAGGTCCTTTAGCACCGGGCGCAGCCAAGGCCCGGTGCTAAAGGTTTAGGATTAGCACCGGGCGCAGCCAAGGCCCGGTGCTAAAGGTCAGCCGCCGGGGCGCCAAACGAAATTGGGGACCTTTAGCACCGGGTCTTAGATCCGCCCGGTGCTAAAGGTGCCCCAGTTCCGTTTGGCGCCACTTTTTTGGCGCAATTTTATATTTAGCACCGGGTTTTGCAAATACCCGGTGCTAAATAATATTACATCTAAATGTTTATTCTTATTTATTTAATTTATACTTGGTTATATTTATTTAGGTTGTAGTTAGTCTTATTTATTTAGATTATAACTAAAACATTATTAGCCACGTCATAGTGCAATTAATATATAAAAAATTAATATATTTGTTATATATGAAATGAAAGAGAAAAAAATAGTTAAAATAATATTACATCTAAATGTTTAGTCTTATTTATTTAATTTATACTTAGTTTTATTTATTTAATTTATACTTGGTCTTATTTAGGTTGTAGTTAGTCTTATTTATTTAGATTATAACTAAAACATTATTAGCCACGTCATAGTGCAATTAATATATAAAAAATTAATATATTTGTTATATATGAAATGAAAGAGAAAAAAATAGTTAAAATAATATTACATCTAAATGTTTAGTCTTATTTATTTAATTTATACTTAGTTTTATATATTTAGGTTATACTTGGGCTTATTTATTTAGGTTGTAGTTAGTTTTATTTATTTAGATTATAACTAAAACATTATTAGCCACGTCATAGTGCAATTAATATATAAAAAATTAATATATTTGTTATATATGAAATGAAAGAGGAAAAAAAAGTTAAAATAATATTACATCTAAATGTTTAGTCTTATTTATGTAATTTATACTTAGTCTTATATATTTAGGTTATACTTGGTCTTATTTATTTAGAATTTAGTTAGTCTTATTCATTTAGATTATAAGTAAAACATTATTAGCCACGTCATAGTGCAATTAATATATAAAAAATTAATATATTTGTTATATAGGAAATGAAAGAGAAAAAAAAGTTAAAATAATATTACATCTAAATATTTAGTCTTATTTATTTAATTTATACTTAGTCTTATATATTTAGGTTATACTTGGTCTTATTTATTTAGATTGTAGTTAGTCTTATTTATTTAGATTATAACTAAAACATTATTAGCCACGTCATAGTGCAATGAATATATAAAAAATTAATGTATTTGTTATATATGAAATGAAAGAGAAAAAAAGTTAAAATATTACAGTTTTCATCATAGTGCAATTAACTTATACAGCATCATTGTTTACTTGAACGCTAACAAACTTTCTCCTCACAATTGTCCCTTGATTGTGATCACGACGTAGATAGGGTGTCTCCTCTGCTGCTGACAGGACGGTTGGGTCAGCAGCCACCGAGAATGGAGGTCGACCGTCGAGCATATCATAATCTTCATCTGTCTTATCCTCAACTCCTACGATTTTTCTTTTTCCAGGAAAAACTATATGACACTTTGCCTCGTCTTTTGATGGGTCCGATTGCTTGCTCGTCCCTTTCTTTGGCTTGCTAGCCATGTCTTTTATATAAAAAACTTGTGTCACATCTTTAGCTAGGACGAACGGTTCGTCTAGAAACCCAATCTTGTTTAGGTCCACTATAGTCATCCCATACTCATCAGTTGTAACTCCTCCTGCAGTCAGTTTCACCCATTGACACTTAAACAGTGGGATCTTTAAAGGTCCATATTCCAGTTCCCATATCTCCTCTATGACACCATAGTATGAGTTCTTATTGCCATTGCTGTCGGTCGCATCGATCCGGACACCACTATTTTGGTTGGTGCTCTTCTTGTCTTGGGCTCTTGTATAAAATGTATACCCATTTATGTCGTAGCCTTGAAATTTTAAGATCGTGGTCGATGGACCCCTAGCTAGAAAGGCTAGTTGCGCATCAATACCCACAACAGCCATCAGATGTTCTCGCAACCAATCTGTGAAACTACTATTGTGTTGACGTTGAATAAATGTCGCAGTCTTTCCTGGATTTTCTTCATACAGAGTCTTCATGTGCTTCTAGATGTATGGAGCAACTAAGGCTGACTGCTGCAGAATTGTGAGATGTGCTTTACGAAATGTCAGCATGTCTCTGATTACCATCGTCTTTCTTCCTAGTGTGCCCTTTCTACCAAGTCTCCCCTCATGATGTGATTCAGGCAACCCAATCGGCTTGAGGTCTTCGATAAAGTCAACACAGAATTCAATCACCTCCTCTGTTTCGTATCCCTTAGCAATGCATCCTTATGGACGAGCACGACTACGTACATACTTCTTCAGAACAGCAAAGTATCTCTCAAAAGGGAACATGTTATGAAGAAATACCGGGCCCAGTATACGAATCTCTTTGACGACGTGAACCAATAGATGTGTCATAATATTGAAGAATGATGGTGGAAATATCATCTCAAAGCTGACAAGACATTGGACCACGTCGTTCTGTAGCCTATCCAAATCTTCAGGATTGATCACCTTCTGAGAAATCGCATTAAGGAATGCACATAGCTTCACAATCGCTTTCCGCACATTAACTGGTAGCACACCCCTCAGTATGACGGGAAGCAGTTGGGTCATCAACACATGACAGTCGTGAGACTTGAGGTTTAAGAACTTTTTATCTTTCATGTTAATTATTCCTTTAATATTGGAGGAATAGCCTGACGGGACCTTGATACTGTTCAAGCATTCAAACATACTTGCCTTCTCCTCTTTGCTGAGAGTGAAGCTAGCGGGACGCAGGTACTTGCGTCCTTTGTCTCTGTTTTCTGGATGTAGATCATTCCGTAGATTCAAATGTTTAAGTTCCTGTCGTGCTTCCAGTGTATCTCTTGGCTTCCCATAAGTACCAAGGAAGCTGATCAAGTTCACACAAAGATTCTTCGTCAGATGCATCACATCAATTGCGTTGCGGACCTCTAACAATTTCCAATAAGGAAGCTCCCAAAAGAGAGACTTTTTCTTCCACATCGCGGCACACCCATCCTCACCTGCCTTGACAGGTTGGCTTCCATCTCCCTTTCCAAATATTACTTCTACATTTTTCACCATATCAAATACATCTTGTCCATTGCGGTATATCGGCTTTGTACGGTGCTCCGCATCCCCGCCAAAGTGTGGACATTTCTTTCGTAGTTCGTGCTTCGAAGGAAGAAATCGACGACGACCCATGTAAACAACCTTTCTACAATGCTTCAAATAGATGCTTTCAGTATCATCTAAGCAATGTGTGCATGCTTTATATCCTTTGTTTGTTTGTCCGGACAGGTTACTTAGTGCAGGCCAATCATTAATGTTGATGAAAAGTAGTGCCCTAAGGTTAAAACTTTCCTGTTTGTACTCATCCCACATAGTAACACCTTCTTCCTTCCACAGTTGTTTAAGTTCGTCAAGCAATGGTCTTAGATAAACATCGATGTCGTTGCCAGGTTGCTTTGGACCTTGGATAAGCACCGGCATCATAATGAACTTCCGCTTCATGCATAGCCAAGGAGGTAAGTTATAGATACATACAGTCACAGGCCAAGTGCTATGACTACTGCTCATTTCACCAAATGGATTCATGCCATCAGTACTTAAACCAAGCCTTAAATTTCTTGCATCAGCATCGAACGTTGGGCATGCTCGGTCAATGTTTCTCCACTGGGATCCATCGGCGGGGTGCCTCAACATACCATCGTTTTTACGTTCTTCCTTGTGCCATCGCATCAACTTGTCATGCTCTTTGTTCCTGAACAAACTGCTTCAGACGTGGTATTAAAGGAAAATACCACACCAGCTTCGCAGGAATCTTGTTCTTAATAGTCTCCCCATCAACCTCACCAGGGTCATCTCGCCTGATCTTGTAGCGTGTGCATTTGCAAACCGGACAACAATCCAAATTTTCGTATTCAGCACCACGATATAGGATACAGTCATTAGGACACGCATGTATCTTCTGCACCTCTAAACCAAGAGGGCAAACAACACGTTTTGCTTCCCACGTTGTTGATGGCAATTCGTCACCCTCGGGAAGAATCTTCTTCACGAGTTTCAATAATTCCTCAAAACCCTTGTCAGTAATACCATTACATGCCTTCCACTGCAAAAAATCAAGCGTGATACCCAACCTTTTCAGCCCCTCTTTGCAATTTGGGTACAAATCAGTTCTGTGGTCCTGTAACATACGATCTATCTTTTTCCTTTCCTTGTCATTGTCGCAGCCTTGCTCGGCATCACGTAACATTTGACCAAGTGCATCATTAGGGTCATTCTGTGGAGCAACATCTTCCTGGTCAGCACCATCCTGATCTGCATAATCCATTGCAACATCCGCAAAGGCACCATATTGAATGTCGTTATCATCCTCCTCTTCTTCATTGTCATCCATTATGACTCCTCTTTCACCGTGTTTCGACCAAACCGCATAGTTTTGCATGAAACCATGGGTCATCAGATGGAAGTGAAGAACCCCTCTTGATTTGTACGATTTCTGATTTTTACATTGCCCACACGGACAAAACATGTCACCTGACGGCGACTTGTTGTTCTCCGCCACATCGAGAAAAGCATGCATGCCATCAACCCACTCCTGACTGCGTCGGTCCGCCAAGTGCATCCATTTCCTATTCATCTACATTTAGCAAAGTGATCTAATTAATTCATACACATTTCAAAATTATCGAAATATCCAAGACGACCAAGGTTCATAATTTATTCATACATTACAAAGTGATCTAATTGAAAATAAAATTGTATTTCTCAAAGTCATAATGAAACACGACCAATGTTCATAATTTATTCAAGATGTCGTACATAAATTTCTCCACATCCAACATGCAACATGACCTATATCTTTAACCATCCTTCGGTGGGAAAGTAGGATGCTCTGATATATTTTTTCCTGGTGCAGAAGATGGTGGAGCTGGACCGTAGCGCCGCAACAGATCTTGAAGATCAAAACCAGGTTCCTCACCCCTTGCAACACATTCTTCATGTGTTTTAATCAAAAATTTAAGTTGTGCTTTCACCCAAGGTCCTGGTTTTTTCGACTTATCATGAGGTGGTACTGTAGTTTTGCCCTTCCCGCGAGACGAACCACGATCACTATCACCGGTCCCACTTCCTCCAGCAGTAGCCATATCGATATATCCACAAGGCTTTTATTTCTCGAAAAACAATAAATGTTATTGAAAAAGTACTCATTACAACATACGAACTTCTGTCAAAATAAACTAACCAATTTCACATATCTCCAATTAATATAAAAAATTACATAACACATTTTTTAAAATCATTATATTTTATTTATAAATAAAATACTAAAAAGCATACTCAAAAAGGATTTCTAACAAAATTTCTCAAATACGTACCTAACATTAAATTTAAAACACTATGAACACACATATATAACCCTTTCTCTCTCTTCTCTTTTTTCCTTCACAAATTTCATATTTATAAAGTATAATAACAATAGAAACTAAACAAGAACATGAGAGGATGAAATTGTGTACCTCGTAGAATGCTTCAAAAGAAGGAAAGCTTCACAATTTTTGAAAAAAAATTGGCAAAATCTCCCCTCAACCCGAGCACACCATGAACACAGCTCGGAGTGTTCATGCTGGCTCGGGCGTGGGGAGAAGGGAGGGAATATATAGGTAGATAATCAGCAACGGTTGCTGGCTGCAACCGGTGCTAACATCGGGGATTTAGCACCGGTTCATAGCTAGAACCGGTGCTAAATGTTGCTCCAGAATTAGCACCAGTTGCAGGCAGCAACCGGTGCTAAAGGGGTAGATTTAGCACCGGTTGCTGGATGCAACCGGTGCTAAAAGTTCTCCACCCCACCAACGCGTGCCGCGCGCGCCTGCGCGCGGCTGCTAGCCGTTGGACCCGGTGCTAATACTCCATTAGCACCGGGGCCAAAAATGGCCGTTGTTTATGTCATCCGCGGATGCCTCATTCTCTTCTAGTGTCCCTTGAGCACTCTTTGGAGGCAGGACATCCGTAATTTTAAAAAATTTAGTTTAATTTGAGAAAGAAGTCGTAATTAGAACTTAGAGGAAACTACTATATGAATAGCTGAAATATCTAATTATCCAAGTTAGTTGCCACATTGCAAGTTTGCAACGACTGAGACTTACAATATTTCATATTTCTTCTTCGTCAGAGAAGATATGTCAATTTCTCATGGAGCTAACAAGCACGCGTTTGTAGGAAGTATATTTTGCTCTGTGAAAAGCATGCAATCAATTACAAGAACCCTAGAAATCTAATGACAGCACTACTACAAAAATCATTTTCGGAGACGGTTTTTTCCATTAACGGAGGCGGTTTTTGCAACCGTCTCTGAGCTGGGGTCTCTGTTAATCGGGCATCAACGGAGGCGGATTTTCAACCGTCTCCGTTAATGGTATTAACAGAGGCGGATTTGCAACCGTCTCCATTAATGTTACAATAACCGCCTCCGTTAATCGTTCCAGACGAAAATAAAAATGCCGAAAAAAATTGCAAATTTTTTTTAATTGAGGGAGGCCCCCACTAGCGAGCCACTTGTCACACTATTTATCACACTTTTTTCTTAGAAATTTGACACTATGCGGCTGACGGGATTCGAACCCGCAACCTCTACCTCATGCGTGCCTCGCTCTACCACTACACCACACTCTCTCATGTGTCCATGCTCTGTTTTGATTCCTATCATATTATACACAACCAAGTGTAAATTGTGTTTTTAAAGTTTTAAACGAAGTCAAATAAAAAGTTGTCAACTACTGAGTTTCTTAACTTTTCGAGATCTACAACTTTCATATAGGTCATTTCTCCATCTGAGGTCTTTTGCGAATTTTGAATTTCAAATTTGAGAACATTCAAATATATTTTTCGTGGACAAGATGATTTCAAATGAAAAAGTTGCAAACTAAGTTTCTTAACTTTTTGAGATCTACAACTTTCATGTTGGTCATTTCTCTATCCAAGACCGTTTGAAAAATTCAAATTTAAAATTTGAGAATGGATTTACGGAGGCGGTTACATTCATTTTAGGAGGCGGTAACATTTTACCGTCTCCTAAAATCGATTAACGGAGGTGGTTTTTCTAACACAACCGTCTCCGTTAATGGTCGATTAACGGAGACGGTTGTGTTACCGATTAACGGAGGTGGTTTTTCTAACACAACCGTCTCCGTTAATGGTCGATTAACGGAGACGGTTGTGTTACAATAACCGCCTCCGTTAATCGATTTTAGGAGACGGTAAAATGTTACCGCCTCCTAAAATGAATGTAACCGCCTCCGTTAATCACTCCCATTAACAGAGACGGATATTTTTTGTAAACGTCTCGGAAAATGTTTTGGCAGTGTCTCCTAAAATGTTTTTGTAAGTAGTGCAGTGTTTGATATTCCTTCGTTCAAGTACAGATGCTAATGAACTGGACTAGTTTTCCATATGATCAACATTATTCTATGGGTAGTGCATTGTTCGAACTTGGTCTCTGCTTCAATTTCCAATAAAGAGAAGAATACAAATATTTGGCTAATGCTAAAATTGACTATCTTGCATGGGCATAGTCAATCTGCATGATCGTGGTCGTTATTTACAAGACTCATCCTTTCCTGGTAATTGTGGAGATAGAATTCATTTCATCTCGAGATTGTGTTGGTGACATATTTGCGAAGCCTTTACCCCTTCCATTCGCTCATAGATATTAACTTTTTCCACCTAGCTAAAAACCTAAATTGATAAGAGATGGTTTGCATGTTAGACCCATAGGATCACTAGATGCACAAATAGCCGGGATCTTTAGATACACAGATAGTTCAAGAGATTCTCATGCACGGACTACTACTAGAGGTAGAGAGAGAGGGGGAGAGCGGGGTCGTACCTTCGCCGCGGGGCGCGGCAGCGGCGGCGGAGGAGCTCGACCCGGCCATCTCGTTCGCGTGGTGAAGTCTGCACTAGGCAGCGACGCGTTGGGGTGACGGTGCTTCCCGTTACTCCTGCGCCCCCGGATCGGTGGGTGTGTGTTGGTGGGGGGGGGTGGCGGCTCAGGTGAACCTCGTGCCTTGAGCCGTCCGGCCCCCACCTCTTTATATGGCGCAGTGCAACAGGGGCCCGCCAACCATTAGGGTTGGTGCGCCCTCGATCAGGGCGCTAGACCTAGGCCCAGTGGGCCGTTGGGCCCACTGGAGGGAGATCAATCCCAACATTCTCCCCCTTGATCTGACTCTTAACTTTTGTACAGTGAAAGGACTCTTTTCAAAGTATTTTGTCTAATCACAGGTGGATGTGCAGAGCATGCTTCATCGTCACGGTAATTGCCGATAGAACCAATCAGCCACAACTCATCCCTCTGCTTTTGAAACAACAAAACTTTCTTCTTTTCGGGCCATTTGTAATCCAGGAATCATAGGCTTTCCCTTAACCCCATGCCGGCTAAGTGTTCCTTGAACACATTGGGTGGTAAGCCTTTCGTTAGCGGATCCGCAAGCATATTCTTTGTCCCTATATGCTCAAGACTTATAGTGCGATCCTGGATTCTATCTTTCACAACATAATACTTTACCTCAATTGGTTTGGAAGCATTACTAGACTTGTTGTTGTGAGCATAGAATACTGCTGCCTGATTGCCGCAGTACATCTTTAGTGGTTTTTGAATACTATCAACCACTCTTAGACCGGGTACAAATTTCTTAAACCACAATGCCTGCCCCAAGGCCTCATTGCACGCTATAAATTCTGCATACATCGTAGACGATGCAGTGATACTTTGTTTGGAGCTTCTCCATGAGACAACTCCTCCTGCGAGAGTGAACACATAACCCGTGGTGGATTTTCTGTCATCTATATCTCCCGCATAATCTGCATCTGCATACCCCTTTATCTCTAAGGAGTCAGATCTTGTATATGTAAGCATGAGACCTGTTGTGCCTTGCGCGTAACGCAAAGCTTTCTTTACCATTTTCCAGTGCTCCATGCCTGGATTATCTTGGTATCTACCAAGTACCCCGGTGACAAAAGATAAGTCAGGGCGAGTGCATACTTGCGCATATTGTAGGCTTCCAAGAGCCGAAGCATATGGAACCGCTTTCATTTGATCGAGCTCGTATTGGTTTCTGGGACACTGAAACCTCCCATATTTATCGCCCTTAACTATAGGTGCAGGTGTGGCTTTGCTCGCATGCATATTGAATTTCTTTAGAACCTTTTCTAAATATGCCTTTTTGCGATAATCCTAATACCCCATTCCTTCTATCTCGGTGAATTTCTATGCCTAAAACATATGATGCTTCACCAAGATCTTTCATATCAAAATTTGTGGACAAAAATTTCTTTGTTTCCAGTAGCAGACTGACATCACTGCTAGCAAGCAAAATGTCATCCACGTACAAGATTAGGAAAATAAATTTTCCTTTCTTAAATTTCGCGTAAACGCAGTTGTCCTCTATGTTCACTATAAACCCAAATTTCTTTATGACGCTGTCAAACTTTAAATACCACTGTCTAGAGGCTTGCTTTAATCCGTAAATGGATTTCTTTAGACGGCACCCCATATCTTCTTTGTCTTCCATGATAAAACCTTTAGGTTGTTTCATGTAAACTCTTTCTTCTAATTCTCCATTGAGAAATGCCGTCTTTACATCCATCTGATGTAATTCCAGGCTATAATGTGCCACTAACGTCATCACAATTCCGAAGGAATCTTTACAAGAGACCGGAGAAAAAGTCTCTTTATAATCTATCCCTTCTCTTTGCGTGAAACCTTTTGCCACAAGTCTTGCTTTGTACTTTTCTATGTTCCCTCTGGAGTCATATTTTGTTTTGTAGACCCATTTACAGCCTACTGTTTTGGCTCCTTTAGTAATTTTCTCTAGTTTCCAAACATTGTTGGAACTCATTGACCACATCTCTTCTTGCATGGCCTTTTGCCATTCCGATCAGTGAGGACTACTCATGGCTTCTTCATATGTCGTGGGATCACCCTCCATATGAACTTCTATTAAATTATTTAGTTCATAGATGTCCTCGGAGATTGCAGGTCTCCTGGCTCTTTGAGACCTTCTCAGGCCCTCTTGCTGTGGTACATTTTGTGCTTGAATCTCTGGTACGTTTTGCACTACTATTTCTGGCACATTTTGTACCACTATTTCTGGCACATTTTCTATCACCATTTCTGGCACATTTTCTATGGGCGGTGGCTGCGGTGGCTCTACCCCATGAGCAACAGTAGTTTCTATGGGTTCCTGAAGGACAGGTTCTAGATTTTCACTCACGGTTTCCATAGGAGGAATCACAGCAGGCGCTGGCACCTCAACTGCAGGAGCTATCGGTGGAATCACAACCGCAGGTGCTGTCGGTGCAGCTACAACAGGTAACTCGAAGTAAGGTTCTTGAACCATTGGAGTAGGTACATATACCCGCTTCTCTTCAAGATCAATGTTTCGAGCAACCATGCTCCCCCTCATCATGTCATCCTCTAGAAAAACAGCGTGTCTCGTTTCTACAAACTTTGTATATCCGTTAGGACAGTAGAAACGAAAACCTTTTGACTTTTCCGGATAGCCAATGAAATGACAGCTCACTGTCTTTGGATCTAACTTCCCAATTTTTGGGTTAAATACTTTAGCTTCAGCAGGGCTCCCCCATACCCTCAGGTGATTCAGGGAAGGTATTCTTCCTGTCCATAGTTCATACGGTGTTTTAGGCACCGACTTACTAGGCATTCTATTTAAAATATGAATGGCGGTTTTTAACGCCTCCATCCATAATCACATTGGTAAGGTGGAGTAACTCATCATGCTCCGCACCATATCCATTAAGGTACGGTTACGTCTTTCAGCTACTCCATTTTGCTGAGGCTCGCCCGGTGTAGAATATTGGGCTCTTATTCCATTTTCCTGTAAGAACCTTGCAAAAGGTCCAGGCACTTGGCCATATGGGGTATGGCGACTGTAGTACTCCCCTCCACGGTCGCTTCTTACTATTTTAATTCTTTTTTCTAGTTGGTTCTCAACTTCTGCTTTGAATATTTTAAATTTATCCAACGCTTCCGATCTTTCTTTAATTGGATAAATGTAGCCAAACCGGGAGTAATCGTCAGTGAATGTTATAAACGAGTCGTAACCATCCACACTTTTCACAGGAAACGGTCCACAAATATCAGTGTGGATTATTTCTAAATTTCCCGCGCTTCGTTTGGCTCCTTTTTTAATTTGTTTTACAAATTTTCCTTTAATGCAATCTACGCATTGTTCTAAGTCTGAGAACTCTAGCGGAGGTAGAATTTCATTCTTTACTAGTCTGTCTATTCTCCCCCTCGAAATATGGCCTAAACGACAGTGCCATAATTTCGACGATTCAGCTTGAGTTCTCTTTCTTTTCTTTGTCGCTTTGTCTGACAAGGATACATCAACATTCACGTTACACACAGAATGCACTTTATCACGTATGGATAACAAATAAAGCTCATCATGAAGGTATGCAACACCAACACAATCATTATTCAACCAAATGGCACATTTGCCATCGCCAAAATGACAATTAAAACCATCTTTGTCCAAACGCGAAATACTAATCAAGTTTCTTTGAAGCGAAGGAACATAAAGTACGTCTTTAAGCAAAAGTGAAAAACTATCAACTAAGTCGAGGTAGACGTCGCCGACAGCTTCCACCTTTGCTTGCACTCCATTCGCGACCTCAACGCATCTTGCGCTTCTTAGCGTAGTCCTTGTCGAACAGAATCCCTGTAAAGAATTTGCAACATGAACAGTTGCACCCGAGTCAATCCACCAAGTAGATTTAGAAAACTGTGTATACAAGGATTCATTTACAAATGAAATTATATTTACATTCTCACCTTTACCAGCCATCACAGACTTTAGCCAGTCGGGGCAGTTATGCTTGTAGTGTCCCTCCTTGTGACAGTGATGACACACATTGTTGTTCGGCTGAGGAGCCCTATGCTGATTCTGATGCATAGGAGCTTTGCCATTTTCCTTGGAGGAAGATCCAGCATGGAAGTTCTTTTTCTTTTTCTCCCTCATAAAGTTGAGAGAGCCACCAGCTAAGTTCTTCATCCTCTCCTCCTCCTCCACACACTGAGCAATGGTCTTTTCCATGTCCCACTGCTCCGGGTGCATGTTATAGTTGATCACAAAGTTCTCAAACTCTTTTGGGAGAGAAGCAAAAACCAAATGAATCATGTGCTTCGGAGAGAAGTCCAGCTCAAGTGGCCTTAGCTTGACATTCATGTTACTCATCCTGAGGATGTGATCTCTTATGCCCCCTCCATTATACTTTTCATTGACCAACTTCTTTAGCAACTGTGTGCCATAAGTCTTTGAAGAGCCAGTGAATTGACTCTTTATCTTCTCAAGGTACTCCACAGTGGAGACACACTCTTCAATCGAGCCAAAGAAAACTGGCTCAATTGTGTTCTTTATCAATGCCATGCACTTTTTATTGGCATTAAGCCACTGTCTGTTTGAGAGGGTGTAAGCCATCTCAAGAGGGGCATAATCCCTCCCCCTTTTCTCCCAGTCTGCATCAGACTCATTTTCAGCTCTCACCGGTTTCGGTGGCTCTTCTGGCTGTGGTGTGGTGGTCACCCACTCAAGGTCATTGCAGATGAAGGCGAAATCAATCTTTTTCCTTCACTCTGCATAGTTCTCTCCCATAAGAACCGGAATCTCCTTGAGACTAGCCATTAAGTTGGAACCTCCTGAAATTCACAATTAAAGGTGAGAAAAATAAATAACAATTGCATGCATTAATCCAACGTTGGTTAAAATTAATACATACAATTGTTTATGCAATTTAAATCTACATCACCGTTGGGCAGAAATAGAAATAAAAGCATATATCCTTTAAATCATGATATAATTATTAACAACGTTGGTCAGAAAATAATCATATCATAATCTGTACAAAAAAGAACTTTAATCATTCTTTTAAATTTAATTATTCCATTGGTTCAAATTAAATTTAGAAGAATAACATATTAAACTTTGCAGCGGAAACATGAATAAAATTCATAAAACTTTACTGTTCAGGGGCATAAACTTTCAATTTTGTACTTCTAAACATTTATCTCGTTGGTTCAAAATGCATAGAAATTCAAAATATACAAAAACTATCAAAAACATCAAATATACCCTGAAAAACATTTGAATAAATCCAAAATGACACTGTTCACGGCCTTCACATTTGGCCCGTACGCGAAAACGGCCCGCGGCCCGTGATCGCGCGCGCGCCTAGGCCCGCGGCCCAGGAGCCAATGCCTGGGCTGCCGAGCCGGCCCAGCGCCGCGCCCCTCTCGGGCCGATTCCGGCCCACGTAAGCCGCCGGCGCCAGCCGACCGTCGATCGAGGATCGGACGGCCGAGCGGCGTCGGTGCAGATCGCGCCCATATATAAGGCGCCGGCGGGGGAAAACCCTAACTCCCTTCCATTTTTCCCCCGTCCCGCACGCTCCGCGCCCGCAGGCGGCGGCGGCGGCGTCTCTGCCGGCGGCGGTGAAGAGAGGCGCCGCCGGCGCTCGGCCGCGTCGTCCCCTCCCCTTTCCTTGCTCTAGTCCTCCCCCTTCCCCTCCTTACTCCCCACACCGAGATCCGGAGGACCGGCGCTCGGCCGGACTTGGGGAAGACGACGGCGCCGCCGTGACGCCCCTCGCCGGCGAGCGCGTTCCCCTTGCGGGAGAGCGCACCGCCGTCGAGAAGTGTCGTGGTGCCGTGGTGTGCCGCGGCCGCGGCTCGGCTCTGTCCGGCGGCGGTGGACGCCGACGGCGAGGTAGGTAAGGCCGAGCGGCCTCTCCCCCCCCCTCTTTTTCTTCCTTTTCTTTTACCCTAGATTAGGGTTAGGGTTAGGGTTTCTGTTTTCTTTTCTTTTTCGATTTTCAATCGATTTTCTTGGATCTATTTCTACTTCTAGTAGGCGTATGATACCAATGTTAGACCCCTAGGATCACTAGATGCACAAATAGCCGGGATCTTTAGATACACAATAGTTCAAGAGATGCTCATGCACGGACTACTACTAGGGGTAGAGAGAAGGGGGAGAGCGGGGTCGTACCTTCGCCGCGGCGCGCGGCAGCGGCGGCGGAGGAGCTCGACCCGGCCATCTCGTTCGCGTGGTGAAGTCTGCACAAGGCAGCGACACGCAGTGCCGGTGCCTCGCGCCGGTGGTCGTCGGGGCGTTAGGGTGACGGTGCTTCCCGTTACTCCTGCGCCCCCGGATCGGTGGGTGTGTGTTGGTCGGGGGGTGGCGGCTCAGGTGAACCTCGTGCCTTGAGCCGTCCGGCCCCCACCTCTTTATATGGCGCAGTGCAAAAGGGGCCCGCCAACCATTAGGGTTGGTGCGCCCCCGATCAGGGCGCTAGACCTAGGCCCAGTGGGCCGTTGGGCCCACTGGAGGGAGATCAATCCCAACATTGCAATCACTTAAACTTCATTACTGCCCGCCATGTGGCAGATACTTCCCGCGAATGGAAGAACACTGGTTATACCGTGGAACTTCGTTTGGACAACAAAGCATAACCGATACCATTCTATCTGATGACGTCATAATTAGCCGAAATTCTTCAATATTTCATCGGCGCGAATAGATCTAGTCCACTCGAACCTTATCACCAATGCCCGACAACAGTTGCGTCGTCTCAGCCCCAATCAGCTCACTTCCACGCCATCCACGAGGGTATGACTGTTCATGCATGTTCCAAACCTTCTAACGTCGCTGGAATTTGTGGCCTGTCTTTATTAGTCTTTCGCCCTTAATTAAATTTAACTGCCCTGGTAGCATATATAATCGTATGCAACATATATGAGGCTAGCTGTTATGACACTGCGGACTAGATCTTGTTTCCTTTTTCAGATATCAATAATCTATCTCCCTACTCCATCACTTGTGCTTATAGCAGCTTACACACCAAGTACACCATGGCTAACATAGTCTCGGCCCTTCTTCTCTTCTCCGCCGTCCTCCTCGCGGCTGCCGTCTACTTCCACCACGACGGAGGCAGCTCCAACGAAAGCAGCGCCACCGCCAGAACGCACCTCCATTTCTACATGCACGACCAGTACACCGGCCCTAACCCAACAGCTGCTCTCATCGTGCCCGGCAGGGCACCTCTCCCCGACGCCACGGGCACCTCCTCGCGCCGGTTCGGAGACATCGCCGTGATGAACAACGTGCTCACAGAAGGGCCCCAGCGCGGCAGCCCAGCCGTGGGCACGGCCCAGGGCTTCACCGTGCGCGTGTCAGAACGCGGCACGGTTAATGCACTGAGCATGCACTTGGTGATCGAGGCCGGCGAGTATGCCGGGAGCTCGCTTGTGTTGAACAGCAGGGTCGACACCGACCTGGCCGTGCGTGAGTCCGTGATCGTCGGCGGCACCGGCCGCTTCCGCTTCGCGCAGGGCTATGCGCTGAGCCGGAGCTATGATTATGACCTGGCCAAGGGCGGCGTCGTGGAGGTCGACGTTTACCTGTACTAGGTAAGCATGGCTTCTTGATGCATTCCCTGCCCCTGAGTGTCAGAAGAATGGAAATAAAAGACATTATTCGGGTCGTCTGATAGTTTTCATGTTTCCTGTGGTTGAAATATGACGTGACTGTCGCTTGCTACTGATCAGTTCTGTCCATTTCGGTTCTCCACAATTCAAATTTCAAATTCAACATTACTGTACAAGAAATGCAAAGAACCTGCTGTGGAGGACAATCGTTATTGTTTATGCTCTGGTTGTGACAGTTCGAATTGATCAGTTTTGTCAGCTAATGACTTGATGGGTGACAAATGAAATGGTGGCTATTTATAGCCCTGGAAACCCTAGGTCAAATGGGAAGGCGAGGGGCCATAGGAATGGCCTCGGTGGCGCGGCCAGGGGGTCCTGGGCCGGCCGGCCTGGCCCATTGCCGAGCCGCCCCGTACTCATCTTTTTCCCCAAGCTTCTAGGTTGGTTCTGGAGTGTTCCTTTATATGCATGTGGGCCCTGGACATCGTTTGCTTTAGGATAAATTTTTCTCTTGATGACTTTCCATTTGAATTGCCTTTATCTCGAAGCAACTTGATCATATCTTTATTTGCTTAGTCCTTAAACATTCTTGGAGGTTGGTGGGCTGAATCCGGGCATGAGTGCGCTTCAAGTCCATACTTTGGGCGCCTGGGCCTAGCAGGCCAGCTTCATACGGGCTTTCTGCCTTCGCTTTACGCTTGTCTCAAATTTGGCCCATATCCGTCTTGAATTTATCATTATCCTGCATAAACCAATATACTTCAAAAACACATGCATATACGAAAATGTCCCGGTTATAGAGTGTGATCAATAGTTTAGATATTAAATTCATGCAATTATCGAAGTTAAACAGGGGTAAAAGCGTGTCATTTGAGAGTGTCAACACCACCACCGCTGGCCTCACCACCACACAGCAGCAACACACTCACTACCGCCCAACACCACCAACACCCACCAAAGCCATAAATCCACTCTGTGGGGCGATGGATACACCAAAGGTGCCACCGGAGTACCACAGTGGCCCCAACCAGTCCGGAGAAATTGTCGCACCACCCGCACGATGCACACATCGCTTGGTTGGAGAATGGCCTACAATTGCCCTCCATGTGGGTGCTGAACATCCAGCCTCCCGCACAAGCCTCGACGAGAAAGAGGAGGGGGTGGAGGGAGGCGACGACGTGATTGGGAGCCCCTGTGCCGCCGCCTGCGAGAGAGTGCGCAAGGCAGCGGGTTTTTTTGTTCGAGGTAAGGTTGCTAACTCACTCGATGCCTTTGCATCCTGCCTATGGGGAGACTATGGAAATCGATATTGCTCTTGCAGAAACAAAGTGGATGGCACTGAAGGGACTGTGACACCCTAAGAAGTGGGGGTAAATTAGGGTTCTATAAAAACTATGGGATTGAGCACAGATAAAAACCTATTCTAAATTCTATCTAAATGTGCAATAGGTTTTTCTATGTGTTGCTATCTCCATCACAAAAGGTTTTGCACCCTAGGTTCCAATCCTAGCAATTACACAAGGCAATTCTAGTAAAGGTAAATTCGGAAAGTAGTGCAATAAGTAAGTATGGAATGTAAAGGGTAGAGAATGCAAACTCCCCGCATGGCGATTTTTACCGAGCTATCGGAAAGCAACGCTCTCCACTAGTTCTCGTTGTTGGAGCCCCTCTCAAAGGATATGCCCGCGCAAGAGTATGTACTTTCCCGGTCAAGTCACACAGTGGATAGCCACGGGACTTTCCCACACGCGATGGGGTCTCTGTATAACCTCTCCCGGATGCTACTCTCCGCCTCTACTATGGTAGAGCTTCGGCAAACTGTCTAGGGCCTCTCCTCTCTATCACAATCACTGACGAACACTCCACAAACTCAGTTGGAGGGTCTCGCAAGACTTACAAGCTCCAATGATACAACACTTAGTGCGCCCAAGCACCGATAGCCAAGAGGTGTGCAAACCTCGCCTAATTATAGGCAATAGGCAAATCCCTAAAGCAATGCGACACAAGGTACTAGCACTACTCAAGCCCTAAGTTTAATGCTAGTACCCATAATCTTTCTTTAAGCACATTGGTGGAAAGAGCACTTGAAAATGAATGAAATTTCACACTCTATTTTCCTCAAGCTCTATCACAATCCAAATGGGTGAGAGTGGGGATACGTATAGCCCCAACCCTTCAAACTAATCGTTGCTCCAACAGCTTGCTCTTCTGAGTAGCACCGACCTTTTCACTAAGCACCGGAGCTTCTTTTTTTTTTTGAGAATAAAGCTTTCATATATTAAACAGCAGCATTACAATCGCTCTAAAGGCAGTACATGAGGAAGCTAGGGGCCTGATCATGCCAAGTTAAGCTAGCACTAGCAGGAGAAGCAGCCTTAGCACATAGGTGTGCGGCAATATTTGCTGATCGCCGTACATGTTGAAGAGAGAAGGAGACGAAGTGAAGCACCGGAGCTTCTTGGACAACTAGTCGTTGCACTAACTATTGCCCTTGAACCTAGCACCGACCCATCTGATGGTATCTTCATATTAGCACCGGACGATCATGTGGTTGATATTTATTTGATGCAACTAGATAAAGCTGATTTTGAGCCGATCAACGAGCCGAGCTAACACCGCGGACCCATCCGCTGCTTCCTTCTTGAAGCTTCGGACCATCCTGTGCTTTATCTCTGTCCTAATGTTGGCTCACACCACCGACCCATCCGGTGGTACATGAGCTCGCACCAGACGATCCTGTCGTAGCTGAGAACAAGCCCATCTTGGCCCTGCCATGTATATCTTCGACTTATCCGCCACTACTTCTCAATTGTGTTGGTGCTCACTGACTCATTCATTGTTTGCAATGTGTCGGTGGTCCTTTTCTGCAGGATTCGCTTTGTGTTCTTGTGTGATCTTTTATTGACTTAAACATACCATCACTTGGATTCTCTGGATTTTCAGTACGATTTGGATGGCTAGGAATAATATCATTTGGAACCTAAGAATCCCAACAAATAGTTATCTTGACAAATATGTTAGTCCCAATGGATATGTTGACATTAATCACCAAAATCCTAGAGCCATTTTTCTTACAGGCTTTGAGTGGGAGAGAGGGGGAAATGAGTATACGTAGAGGAGGGTCATACTGGGTGGGCCAGTTTGAATATTGGAGGGCCGGGTAGTCAATGTTCGTTATTGGTAATGTATGAACGGACGGTAGCATTACCGCAGTATTCTCAACTTTTATTGATAAGTACCCGATGCAGGTTTTTCTCTATTCAACTTTATGTCAGTGTTTTCTACAATAATCAACAATGATATACTTCCACTGCCGGTACCAAATCATTGGCAGTTACAGTCACAGTGAATCCCATTTCTGTGGTGATGAAATCTAGGCTGTCAAATGTCAGTGGAGTTCCTTAAAAGAAATCTTGTCAGTGCAATGCGCGGTGGATGGACATTAAATCGTGTAGTTCATTAAAAAAGTGTGAGGGCCACTGGCATCGATGCCAATCTTGAAGTGTCTCACATCAACAAAAACAAATGGTTTTTGGCCTTTTAACTTTAGGTTAGGTCAGCTTAACAGTGTGGACGGCTCGCTCGTCTCCTGCGTTAACCCTAGCCGCCGCCGCTCCACCCACTCCACCTCCTCCCCGCCGCGCCGTCGCCCGAGCGGGCCGCCGGAAGTCCGTGCGGCTCGCGAGGAAGGCGGCGGCGGGGCTCTCCTCCTCATCCGGTGGCGGATCTCGACGGGCGCGGCCGTCGGGGTCACCCGCGGTCGCTCGCCGGCGCGGGCGGCGCTCTGCGGCGGCGAAGACCGGGGGCCACGGATCCGGGGCGGTGCCGGCTGGCTCCGGTGGCGTCGCTGTTGGGGGCGCTCATCCGGTATGGTGGTGGTGGTCGAGTTGGGGGTTGCCCGCCGCCGGCGTTCGATTCCCCTTCCCCTATCGTCGGCGGGGCGTCTGGGCTACGGCTTGTGGGGTGGGCGGCGGCGGAGCTAGGCTCCGCCCGGACTCCACCTCCAGCGAGTCTCGACGGTGGCCGCGGCCGGGCGGGGTCTCTGCAGTGGTGGTTCACCTCGCCGTGATCTACTCGAGTGTGGACGCCGGCGCGGCTCAGCTCCGGCCTGCTTCCCATTCCGGTGGATTTGGCGGCAGCAGCGGCAGGTGTGGGCGGGGGCGGCATCTGGGCTCGCTCCCCCACCCCCCTTTCCCTGGATCTGCAGAACGCTCATGGTGCCATGGACCGACGATGTCCTAAGTTGGTTGAGTCGGCGGGCAGGAACATAGATGCAGAGCCGGGTTTCCTTGGTCTTTTTCGTCGGCTCAGAAGTGTCTCTGCCTACTCGTTTGTGTGCCATGCTGTGCCAGTCGCAGGAAGCTGGAGACCTGGACATTGCCGGAGCCTAAGTGCCTGGTATGGACTCGGGTGTCTGGGGACTTGTGGCAGCGCAGCAGCGGTGGACAAGGGTGGGCGGTCGTCAAGTTATGCGGGTTCTCGGGTGAAAGCTCAGCTCGGTCTTCAACCGTGGCCGGCGATGGCGGTACTGTCGGCCTCCTTCTTGAAGGCATTGCTGTGAGGACGACGACACGCAGGGAATTCTCTAGGTGAAAACCAAAGAACTAATGGTTCGGGTGACAACATCTACGATGCTCTCATGCAAGGGTGTCACTTTGGAGTCCTTGGAAGGGCGATATGGACTGCTTTGTGGGTTCGACGAAGGCCAATGGGTTTTTATTGCTTTGAATAAGGAGTGTTGTTTTCGTGTTGGACATCGACTCAGTGCGGTATCTACGCGACAAGTGAAAGATTAGTTCGACGATCAAGACAATGATGAAGCAAAGGCTTAGAAGAAGTTTGAAGCTTAGTCTCTAGCTTTCTTTCTTAGCTTAGCTTCTTCTTTCTTGTTTTGGCCCTTTTTTTGGGTCTGGAGTCTATGTACTCGTGTAAGTTCTGGCTACTTGGCCAGTTTTCTTGGCTATAAGCGCTCCACTGGAGTGGTGGAGGCCGGTTTTTAACCTTAGTCTAAAAAATCAACAAGAACAAATAGGTAATTAAATGAGATGTATGGCCTAAATTTGGTTCCTTATACTATACATACTTGGCATATCACATTCAACTACATAAACTCTACAATTTGGTTGAATTTTAGTCTTTAGTTGATTGCGCTTGAAATTTTGTTTTGCTTGCATAGATTTCTTGTTGAAGCATTTTTTTTGTTTGAAATTTTGTTTTGCTTGCATATAGACTTCTTATCGAAGCATTCTTTTTTTTGCCTTATTGGCCGTCCTAGCGGTCCACATGCCGTCTTTCATTTGTCACTAATTTTAAAATGCTACCCTGTCTTTCATATAACTTCTTTATTGTTTTGGAGGTTAGAGAATCTCCAGCGGATTGATTTTTTCCTTTCCATTTAACCTTGTCAACCATAAAAAGGATTGAGAGGAGAAAAATAGCTCAAACAGATTGATTTTTTCCTTTCTCATTTCTCTCCACTTTCTTTCTCAATCCACTCCTCCCTTCCCTCCCCCCCCCCCCCCCCCCCCCCCCCCCCCAACCATCAAATCAGCAAGCCATGCAGACAGGTCGATGTTGAAGTCAACAAGACAAAATCAAAAATAATTAGAAAGTCAACGAGCTCGATTCACCTTGATTAGGCCGTGCTCAAGCTCAGTCAACCCTCGCCAGAGCTCAATTTAGCTGTGCTTGAGCTCGATTGAGCCTTCCCGGAGCTTGATTTGTGGCGACAGAACCGATTCGGCCGTGTTTGTTGTTGATTCTGTGACACTGGAGCTCGTTGGCTATCAAACGGACTTGAACCGTTCATCTCCCGATCGACCATGCGACGGGGGCAGAGGATAGGGCGCTGAGGATCTGGCGGAATTGGGACTGCGTAGCCATTCCTGGGCTCCTGATGGAGTGGAGAACAAGAGGCGTGGCTGAGCTCCAGCGGCGGAGGAATGTGTAGCTGAACAGAGGTTGAAGCTAATAAAAAAAGTGTTGGTGGCCGCGCTGCATGCTACACGTGCTGTGAGCCCGCGAATATGCAAAAGCAATTCTCATCTGTGTCTGAATATTTGTTTTAGCCCATTCCGAAATATAAACAGTACAGGGGCTCTTCATACGGCGTGGGTGATGGAACCTGAATGCTGGATTAATGAGTGAAAAGAGAGTTGAAAGCTGATGTGATTTTTTTCTTTAAATAATGTCGTTCTCTTAGATCAGTTCTTCATATATTTTGTGGTCACTTTCAATGCGTTCACAACTCCGATAATTCAGAGAAGGTGATGGTCTTGATTGTGGAGGAGAGAGTTGAATATGATGGTAACTTCACCTTCAACTAATGCAAGGTCACCATATAACATTATGCACCTAAACAAACAAGTGCTTCGCAATGCAGGCTACGTAAGCCACCCAAACCAAACACAGAACTATTGCATCGCATAAGCCTGTCTTGGGCATGCCATTTATAACTTTTATCCTGGTTTGGTCGACCAAGAAACCAATCACAGCCATAGACTTCACCTCACAAGTAGATATTGTTCGTGGCAGCTATATGTCGCCCGCGTGATCGATCTGCATACGTCACCTGAAGGCTTGTTTCGCGCGCGGGTGAGTGTGGTGGAATTCGGCCCATTAGATGATTTTGGCCTGCTATGTGATAAAAATTACTATTTTTCCTCCATCAACTATTATAAATGACTGACTCTCCTCCCTCAACTATTACACAAGTTTGTCTTTTCATTTCTCCCTCAACTATGAAACCAGATACATTTCCTCAAACTCCCAAACTAGCTCGGGTTTCCTCCCTCACTCGTTTTGTTTTGCTGATTTTCTTTCCTGTTTTTCTTTTTCTGCCGAACTTTTTCATTTTCTGTTTTTTTGCCGATTCTTTTTCTTTCATGTTTTCTCTTCCTTTGCCTTTTTTTCTTTCTTTCCTGTTTTTTCCTTTCTTTGGGGATTTTTTCCTTCTTGTTTTTCTTTTGATGATTTTTTTCTTTCTTTCCTATTTTTCCTTTATCGATTTGTTCGATTTATAAATTATTTTGTTCATGAACTTTATATAATTTGTTCTAGGTATATGAATTTGTTCTCTGAATGTGTATTGTTCGATGCATACAATTTATTTTATGAGTCATATAAGCTTGTTTGTTTATTTTTATGTTTTAGACTCATTAATGAATATATTTTGTTTATCTTTTATATACTACTGTTAGGATGGATGCTTTTTGTTCGATGTGTACAACTATTTTGTTCTATAAAGTCGTATAACTTATTTGCATGTGGAATCATTTGATCGTCTTGTGGGTTACTTTGTTCGTGATGTGAAATTATTTGTTCTCTTTTTGTAAAATAAGATGTAAAATATTTGTCTAATGTGAACAAATAAATTCACATCAATGGACATCTTATTTTACAAAAAGTATTTGAAGTGGTCAGAGATAATTATTTCGCATTAGACAAATATTTTTTTAACAAATATTATTGAAATATAGTCAGGAGGGTTCTTGTTTTGAAGATCTTGTTGTAAGAAATATATTGGTGAAATCAAAATTTGATTTAGATGCATGGTTTAAGATTTATGGATTTTTTTCATTCCGTATGTTCTTGCATGTAGGGTGATGTCATTATTTTTGTTTTTTCTACATGCATGCAAAAAAGAACCCAACAAGACTATTTCACGGAACAGATCGAACTAGCTGCAAACAGTAGATATGCAGCTTCCCGGTAGTTTCGGCCCACTAAATTACCGTATAATTTTTGCAATGTGGTCTTTTTCCGAAAGAATTTTACATTTGGACCCCTGGAGGAAAGATTCTCCGAAATGGACCCTATGCACAGTGCCTTTAGCTTTGGCGCCGAACCTCGTAATGTAGACGCCACCGTGGCCGCGGGCTAAATAGCACGGCACCAAACATCATGGCGCCGTGCCCCTACACGTAACGCCCGCGGCCCGCCCGAGCGGGCGTCGCTCGTCCAGACGCCTGCCCTCTGTCTCTGTTCTTCTTTGAACAGAAGGGCGCCGCCCCTCAGTCCATTGCTGAATCCCGGCGGTTGGAGGCTTGTGTAACACCCTGATAATTAAGTGGAACTAATTTAAGATTTATTAGGATAATTCTTATATTTATTATAGGTAAGTAAAGAATTAAAGGAATAATTATGGCTAGTAAAACTATGAATAACCATGGGAAAAATAAAGGAATGTTCCACAACTTGAGTGCTAAAATAAGTCTCTAAAACCCTAGAATAAAACTAGAAAAGATTTGAGATAAATTTGAATTCGAATTCCTTTTAAAATCTCTTGAAAATAAATAGAAAACCCTTTTAAATATTTTTGGGCCGAAACCCCGGATCTGGCCCAACCATCCCTTGCGGTCCAACCCAGAAGTTCATTTCTACCCCCTGAACTCCCCTCTCCACCCGCCTCCTCCCTTTTCCCTCGGCCGGCCCACGCTTCCCCACGGCCCACGTGCCTCCCCGCGGCCCAGCCAGCTCTCCCTCCCTTCCTTCCCTCTCAGCCCGCACACCCCCTCCTCATTCGGCCCACATGCGTCCCATGGTCCACGCGGCCCAGCGGCGCCCCTCCAACCCTAAATCCCTCCTCCAGACGCGCCGTCGCCGCCAGACGCCGCTGCCGCCGTGCGCCGCCGCTGCCGCCGCTCCGGCAGCCTTCTCCTCGCCAAACCTCGTCGTCGAGCTCGCTCCCCCATCCCTCACCCCGTTTTCGCCCTCATTTCCTCCCTCCATAGCGGCACGGCGCCGCCGCCGGCAGCCGGCCGCCATGGCCACCATACCCGCCGCCACCTCCCTTCGCTCCACCTATGCTGGCCTCGCCACAGCACCGCACACAGGAGGGCACGGGAGCATGAGCACCGACGTCAGCTCGCCCGCCCCCTGCCTCAGGCCAGCAGGTCGTCCCCTGCACGCCACACTACAGCCACCGAGCTCGCCTCTGCGCTCGCTGCCTGGCAAGCCGCCGCGACCACTCCCTGCGCGCCGCGTTGGCTCATACGCCAACCGCCGCCTGCCACGCGACCCCTGCCCCTCTGCCACCCCGCTCGCTCGACGCCAACACCGCTCCCTCGTCCCTGCTCACTCCTTGCTCGCCTCCGCTGCCCTCTGCCGCCGCGCCACGTCGTCCGGCCGGGCTTGGCACCGAAGCCAGCCCAGACAGCGGCCTGCCCAGCTCCCTGCCCCTCCCCTGCGCCTATAAAAAGGGCCCGAGAGTCCTCCATCCTGCTCGCCCCATGCACGAGAGCCTGAGCTCTCCAGCACTCTGCAAGAGTGAGAGCTTGAGCTCTCACCGGGAGCGCAGGAAGAGCTCGACTCTCACATGCGATAACACGCGCACGAGAGCACAGCTCTCTATACACTGCGAAAGCGCTGCCCACGTACACGTAGGAAAGGTGCGCCACCTGCTGCTCTGTTCTACTCCAGGGTACACCCGGAACAATCCAACCAGCGGCGTAGCTTTAGTCATACCACACCGCCCACGTACACGTAGGGAAAGGTGCGCCACCTGCTGCTCTGCTCTGCTCCTGGGTATGCCCGGAACAGTCTAACCAGCGGCGTAGCTTTAGCCATTTAACCCAGCATTGTGGACGATGCCAATTCGGCTGGCCGCGCAATGCCCAACCCTCCGCCGCTAAACCCCATCGCTGCTCGCTGCTTCGCAACCCTAGCCGAGATGCTGCCAGAATCAGGGTTCCAGCTCAGTCCACCCTAGCCGTTGGAATGCCCAACCAAAACCACTAGCCCCGCCTAGCTGTCATGCTGCCCAATTCCAAACCCCTAATATCTCCCGGTATAGCCATTATGCCGCCCAACCAAAAGCGTCGGCTATTAAACCCTAGCCCTATATAGCAGTTGCGCCGCCCGAATAAAACCCTAGATAAAACCTAGCCCTTATGCTACCTGATCCAAAATCCTAGATATTAGCAAACCCTAGCCGTCATGACGCCCATAATATTCCCAGAAAAATTAAATTAATAATTTTCCAGAATATTATTCGAAATTCAATCCAATATCCTTAATTATTTAGAAATCTATTTCTAAATAATTAATATAAATATTCGGGATTATTTAGATATCCAGTTATTCTCAGAATATTTACCCCTAACCTTTCTTTCCACACATAGAAGCCACCCCACCAGCTAAACCCCTCCTAAGCCCCATCGTCCAATCCATTAATTATTATTAAATAATTAATGGATAATCCGTCAGATCTCCACAAATCCATCCTGATCCCTAGGTAAGCCCGGAATATCTATCTCCCCTTTCTCTTTCTAATCTATAGGCATTGATTGTTGAATTGATGTTATTTTATGCGTTTTATTGTTCGATAGCATGACCGGGCTCTGACAAGACGCTGAAGCTCCAGAAGGCCTGAAGCCCCGCCCGGTCAACATACGGTATACGCCTGCATAAGGACGTCTAAGGACCGACAATGAAGGCAAGTCTCACCAATAATATCACCAACTAAACTTTACTGTTTCTGCAGCTTTAGCTATGAGGGGGCATCATGTGAGTGGATGCCCGGCCCGCCGTAGAATGCTTTGAGATTGGGAGTGGAAGGATAGCCTCGCTAGGGGGGATCCTAAGAGCCACTCTGATCCAGCTAAGGACCGGTTCATGGGAAAGTCTTTCCAATGCCCCGTACAACCACGCATGCCAAAAAGGTATGGCCTTCGGGAATACCTATTTATGTGAGGCCTTGACTCACACCCCACTAGCTAGCACTAGTAAACTGTCCCAAGGGGCCTATGCTGGAGACAACCCCAGACAGAGGGCTGTGACTAGTCGGCACGGGTCGCATGTGACAGGGCTGGTAGGGCCCAAGGGCGATGCAGATGCATGCCCTTTATATTTATGGTGCACCTATTCCCTGGGAAGGTCCTTTTCTGGACAGATATGCGATCCCTGTTTAGGCCCCAGCAGCACCCGTGGATAGAGCTAGTGATTGGCTGTCTAGCGATAGACGCCAGTGGGCACGAGTCTCGTAGGGCAGTACCTACCTTGAGGAAGGTAGGGACTGACCGGATGTGTGGTAGATAAGTACAACCTCTGCAGAGTGAAGAATCTATCTGGATAGCCGCAGCTCTCGGCATAGACCTGATATGGTCAAAGCCCCCACTGATTAGATTTCTTTTATTGCATGGGGAACCCGGACGGCAGGAGTGCCGATGACTGGGTTCTGAGTTTGATATCGGGACTGGCAGGGAGGAAATGCCCCTCTAGACCCAACCTTTACATTCCTTTAATTTATATAATTATATTATTGAATTTGTGGGATTTGCTGAGTATTTCATCCAGAATACTCACTCTTGCTTTCATTGTCGTACAGGTTTAGGACTCCAGGGCGGTAAGGTGCTGCAGCCCACTCCGGTGGAAGAACATGTGCCCACCTGCTCTCTGCTAGTTAAATCGGTGTGATTATTTAGTTTATACATTATTTACTACTTTTGACACTAATCTATGTTGAGATCCGTATCAGCGTACTGATCCAGGGACTGATACGGGTGATCAAGGGACTTCTTGATAAGGGGTCTCGACAGGTGGTATCAGAGCCGTAAATAAATTCATAGCACCATATAGGACAGCCCATACGCATTCGGAAGCCTTAAGCCATCTACTCTTTTCATCTTTTTCGAAAATTGACGAAAAATCCTTATTTTGTGCCCTCAATTCCCCTTATCTCATGCTTAACTCCAAATGTTACTCTGACAGGTATGGATCATGAGAATGAAGTTCGGAAGATGATCCGTAACATGGAAACTATGATATGAAAGTTTGCCGAGAAGCAAATGCAGCCGGAGTAACTAGAAATCGAGTTAAAATAATAATGAGTTTCTATAGGAAGTAAGCCTACGACCTTATAGTAATGTACTTTTGGTTAACGTTTGATTAAGCCACGGTTAATAGTTTTCCCTTTTCCATATAATAGATATGGATTTGATTGGTAGTTGATTGTAGAAATGCGTGGATAGAACCACTCTTACTTTAAAACCTAAGGATTATCTATAGCTCTTGTCCTTCTAACGCCATCAGTTCAACCAAGATTCAGAAATAAAGAAAAGTTTCTGAAAAATATTTCTACATGTTTGATATGGAATACTCGGAAAACCGCAGGAAGTCGGTTAATGTGAACCACAACATACAGATCCCAGGAAATACAGAATAATCACAGGAATAGTGTAAACCATGTTTATGCTACGAATGTGACAAGAATTGAATCCCTGAGAAAAATCTTGAAGCAGAAATCTGTAAAAGCTGAAGAAACCAATAAAGAAGATATAAGGATTCCCGTTAGAAAACCTGACCCTAGGTTCTACAATCCTTGAATCCTCTACCAACGAATAAACATCTACCCTTATCCGTACCAAAGTCAACCCCATCCACCATAAGTATCTCTGGATTGACCAACATCATTTCTTGAATCAGGGCTGACAATATCCAAATATCTCCAAAATCCCTGTCATTCCTGGCACCCTCTCTCCCTAGATTCCCCACAGCTTCTAGAAAATCCTGTTCATCAACCCCGTACCTTGAGAATCTCAATATCATTTTCACCAAGCCAACTCCCACAAAGTTTCTCACAGGAACGACCAAACCTCAACCTATTCTTCAAGACAATCGAATTCTTGATGAAACCAGGCCTCTTTAATCACCGCTCACTGCTACCAACTCCTTAATAGCCCCCTAGAATCCAAGTTTCTTTCTCCCGAGAAAACTCCATCCATTTTCCCCACACCGACGTTACTAGAGAAGTCCATACATCTGCATTTCTCTCTCTAGTAAACATTTCCCTTCCAACCCACCATCCCTTAGAATACCATCGAGCCACCCAAAAGAAATCTACATGAGTCAACCATCAATAATCCCTGACTCGGTCTATTCTTCCAAAAACCAAAAAGAAAACTCGTATATTCATCACCTCGACCTCCCACCCCACTCCCTGTACTCGCTTCCAAAATACTCTGAGAAACCTACCCTCATATGCTCATAACCAAACCGATACTCTGCCAAAATATCTTGGCCACCACAAGAACCCACAGCCTTTCCTTAATAGGAAATCATCTTGCTTCCTGGCAGATCATTGAAGCATGCAAGCTTCTCTAAGCCTGCCCCTCACCCGTCATCCATCCACGAAAACCTCATAATCGTCCTAAGAATAATACCTATCACAACTCAGTAACCGTAGTCATTTACACATCGATTCTCGGACACTAGAAATAAACTACCCCAGCTTTCATAAATCATTGAGGCATGCAAGTTTCTTTCAGGAAAGTGCTCCTCAGTCACATTCTTTTTCCTCCGTAACCAAGAACTCCCTAACCATCTCTGATAATCATTCCCTCATCATTTCCAGCAACTGCCATCATCCAACCGTCCATTCTTAGCCACCATAAGTATTGCTCCAAACAAACTCTAGCAGTCTTAAGACTAGCCATGATCGTCATCCTCGCTCCGAAAGAAGACAAATCTTCGAGCACCCAATAAAACCATTCCGTCATGCCCTATCCAAGGAATGGTTAAACCAGGCTCATCCACCTGGAGCAACCATACCCCCACCATAAACCACCCAACCTTAGCAACTCCCCTAGGAAACCCAAGGCAACCCGCTTCGGATAAAAAAAGCCTAAGAAATAGGTCTTAGTGGAATAATTGGGTGATTTGGTAGAAGAATCACCACACAAAAAATTTGGAAACCGAATTCCACTAAGAATAGTTAGCAAACTCGCCAACCCGAGGTCCACAACCACCTATCCATTCCATGAGGAGACACTTCTCAATCCAGAAGAATCACCATTCCAAATTTTCTGGTAAGAAGTGGTCACCCAAGTTTCTCACCCAAGATTCTTTTTCCCCCATCTGGTAACCCCAAACCAATTACCAGATCCCTTGTAACCCTACCTATTACCCTCCCTGAGCCTAACCACCCTAGGTGAAGCAAGGTTACCAAGAAGAAAGCCATGACAAGGATAGTCCCAATGATCAAGAATAGGACATTTGAATGAGTAGTAAGACCAAGCATGAATACATCCAGGGAAAAGGAAAACTTGGATAAGAAGTTTGAACAGAAACCCTAAGAAGATATGAAAATCCGAGATCTTCATTTTCAAAAAGAAATTTGAGAAATCCATTCGGAAGGAAAATCTCGGATTAAGATCAAAGAAAATCCTGAGTTGATCCTTTTAACTGGGGTAGTAACCCAAACCAAGGAAAAGATACTTGACCTCAAGAACTTGAGGATTAAAACAACTCAGGAAAAGTATTTCATCAAGTCACCCCAGGTGCAGCAGAAATTAATTGGATACATTCGGGAGTAATGGAAGTAAGCGTCAACAATCGTATTCCCACACCTGGAAATGAGAAACACGTGATTACAAAGAGGAAAGGATTTTAAAATTAAAAGGGAAAAGAAATTCCTTTTAATAAATATCGGAAATCCTTATCACGCCGTAAATTAGGAGAATGTTAGGAGGAAACCCTAGACCTTCTTCCTAGCCCTAAATCTCGGGACGAGATTTCCTTAAGTGGGGTAGATCTGTAACACCCTGATAATTAAGTGGAGCTAATTTAAGATTTATTAGGATAATTCTTATATTTATTATATGTAAGTAAATAATTAAAGGAATAATTATGGCTAGTAAAACTATGAATAACCATGGGAAAATAAAGGGATGTTCCACAACTTGAGTGCTAAAATAAGTCTCTAAAACCCTAGAATAAAACTAGAAAAGAATTGAGATAAAATTAATTCGAATTCCTTTTAAAATCCCTTGAAAATAAATAGAAAATCCTTTTAAATACTTTTGGGCCGAAACCCCGGATCTGGCCCAACCATCCCTTGCGGTCCAACCCAGAAGTTCATTTCTACCCCCTGAACTCCCCTCTCCACCCGCCTCCTCCCCTTTCCCCCCGACCGGCCCACGCTTCCCTATGGCCCACGCTTCCCCACGGCCCACGCGCCTCCCCGCGGCCCAGCCAGCATCTCCCTCCCTTCCTTCCCTCTCGGCCCGCACACCCCCTCCTCATTCGGCCCACATGCGCGCCACGGCCCACGCGGCCTAGCGGCGCCCCTCCAACCCTACCTCCCTCCTCCAGACGCGTCGCCGCCGCCAGACGCCACCGCCGCCGCTCCGGCAGCCTTCTCCTCGCCAAACCTCGTCGCCGAGCTCGCTTCCCCGTACCTCACCCTGTTTTTGCCCTCATTTCCTCCCTCCATGGCCGCGCGGTGCCGCCGCCGCCGGCCGACCGCCATGGCCACCATACCCGCCACCACCTCCCTTCGCTCCACCTGTGCTGGCCTCGCCACAACACCGCACACAGGAGGGCGCGGGCGCATGAGCACCGACGTCAGCTCGCCCGCCCCCTACCTCAGGCCAGCAGGTCGTCCCTGCACGCCACACCGCAGCCACCGAGCTCGCCTCTGCGCTCGCTGCCTGGCAAGCCGCCGCGACCACTCCCTGCGCGCCGAGGGCTGGTAGGGCCCAAGGGCGATGCACATGCATGCCCTTTATATTTATGGTGCACCTATTCCCTGGGAAGGTCCTTTTGTGGACAGATATGCGATCCCTGTTTAGGCCCCAGCAGCACCCATGGACAGAGCTAGTGATTGGCTGTCTAGCGATAGACGCCAGTGGGCATGAGTCTCGTAGGGCAGTACCTGCCTTGACGAAGGTAGGGACTGACCGGATGCGTGGTAGGTAAGTACGACCTCTGCAGAGTGAAGAATCTATCTGGATAGCCGTAGGTCTCGGCATAGAGCTGATATGGTCAAAGCCCCCACTGATTAGATTTCTTTTATTGCATGAGGAAGCCGGACGGCAGGAGTGCCGATGACTGGGTTTTGAGTTTGATATCAGGACTGGCAGGGAGGAAATGCCCCTCTAGGCCCAACCTTTACATTCCTTTAATTTATATAATTATATTATTGAATTTGTGGGATTTACTGAGTATTCCATCAAGAATACTCACTCTTGCTTTCATTGTCGTACAAGTTTAGGACTCTAGGGCGGTAAGGTGCTGCAGCCCACTCCGGTGGAAGAACATGTGCCCGCCCGCTCTCCGCTAGTTAAATCGGTGAGACTATTTAGTTTATACGTTATTTACTGCTTTTGACACTAATCTGTGTTGAGATCTGTATCAGTGTACTGATCCAGGGACTGGGTGATCAAGGGACTTCTTGATAAGGGGTCCCGACAGCTTGGCCCTGTCGGCCGGCGGCGCATCCTTGTCAAGCAAGGTGAGTTCCCTCTCCTTTGTTTTTGAAAAGGTGGTGGATGGCATTATTAGGTTTAATGTTTCCTATGGATGGACTATAGAAATTTTTTTGTTTGTCATTCTGCAAATGTTGATTGTATTGGATTACTTTTTGAGCAAATTTTTAGATGGGACGATTGTTTTGAGTAGATGGATTTTGATTGTTGGTTGTACAACTTGGAGTAATGGATGTTCCTATTTGCTTTTTTAATTGGCTTGGTTTGTGTGAAAATGATTAATGTGTGTATGTTTGTCATTCAATTGTAGGATGCCTAGGCGTGGGCGTGGTAAAGCTAGTAAGCCAAGGTAAGATGTCGTGCATTGTATTCCGTTTTTTAATTTGTCTAGTACCATTCATATGTATTTTTTTGAAGAGGCAGAGGTTTGGAAATGCGTATGCACGTTTGCCCAAGACTTCTGGTGTTCCCGTGCCGATGTGTTTCTGCGGTGATCCTTGCAAGGTAGCCAAGTCGGAGGAAGAAGAGACGTATAGGCAGAGGTACTAGATGTGTGACAACTATGCGTTTGATCCTACTCCTCTTCAGATCTACATTGGCTTGATGGTGAGATGTTAACCTACATTAACAAGCTAAGCTTGTTTGATGGACTTTTTTTTTGTTTCTATTAGCTGCTGAAGGGATGTTATTTTTTTTCCAGACCCCTCTACCCCTGTGTGATTTTGAGGAGTGGATCGACACTGCGATCAACCCTGAAGATAAAGATTGGTTGCAAAGATTGAAGCGTTGGGAGGCGGAAGACTAGGACTTGAAAGAGAGAAAGCGTAAAGCTGATGCAGCTGAAAAGGAGCGCGAAGTGGAGAGGAAGATGAGGCTCATGGCAAAGGCAAGGGAGGAGAGGGAGAAGAAGCTTGAGCGTGTTCGTCATGCTAAAGTAGCCCTAGATGAGAATCCTGATGCTTTGAGCAAGGGGAAGTGGCCTCGTTGCACTCAGTAGATTGGTTATGTCGTGAGATCTTGATGTATGTGTGATGTATCACTTATTTTGTTTGTTGTGACGGACCTGTAGATTTCAATATATGTTGGACTAGTTCAGGATGTATCGTGTTGTTATGTCTGTAATGTTGGACTGTTTAATTTGCATGTCTATGTGTTGAAACTGCATAAAAATTCCCGGCTTCAATTGAATTAAAATTGCATCACAAAAAAGGTATTGGTTGCGCAATGTTGCATATACTACTACTAATGTACAATTATGCAACTTGCTAGCACCCATTCACCTTTGACATACACATCTTATTACAATTTGCAGTCGCATGTACGACACGTTGCACATGAACCATTCTAAACCTAACATGCCTTAGGAAAATTAAATAGCCGGGCACACAACCATGGATTGAAGCATGTGAACATGAATAGGATTTGGCGTCCTAGTAGTGTTCTCACATATTGAACTGTGTTGCCCCTTCTCTGTAGTATCCCCGAATTGTCGGTGGCGGCGGCGGGGACGGCGGTGGTGTAGGACCTTTGTCTGGTGACAAGGGCAGCTGCAATATGGATCAATGCATACAATCTGTTGAGAATCAACATCATTGTTGTTGGCATCTTCTTCCTCGTAGTGGTCCACCTTCGTTTGTAGATCTTGGATTTGATCGTGCAGATATTCGATGTACTCCTATATGGGATCAATAGCGGGAGGATCGACCCACCTAATAAACCCGCAGTTTTCTGGAGCATTGGATGCCTAAACAAAACAAAAACTCACTCTATTCATTACGTCAAAGGAAAAGAAACAGAAATAACAAATGAATCGTAAAAACATTTACCCATGCTCTCAGGCATTTGAAGAAACGACGACCTCCATCACCCGAGAAGGTAAGCATTTGCACTAAACAGTCCTCGCCATGCATACATTTAGGCCACTCTTCTTTGCGGTTATCGTATCCTGGAGCGTCACCGTCATCTCGCCACAAGGAAGGTGGAGACTGTGAGTTTCGGGCCTCCATCTACAAAAAAAAAAAAACAAAATAAGTGAGCCGTCGGTCACAATACAATATCATTAGTTGCCAACTGTCAATAAGTGTATATTGCACCTGTCAATAAGCGCAGTGAGAGCAGCTGGATTGAACGTAGGCATGCCTTTACGAACTTGGTTCGCAACAACATGCAGGCCGGCTTGCTGCAGTAGTGGCCGGTACCGGTGGTCGTATCTCATGAGCTAGAACCCATCATGGGTTCGAGGCCGGAGGATGGGAAGAACCTGACAAAAAAACATTTCGAATTAGCATTTCAGGCAATTCAGAAATTTACTCTAGCATTTCAAAATTGAACTCTAACATTTCATAATTCAACTCTACCATTGCAAATGGGACGTTTAGCAATACTTGTGTATGAATGAAAAGAAAAATGAATAATAAAAGACAGCACAAGTTGGTGCACATACCTCGTCCTTCCCGACGATTAGCCTGGTGCGGTGGTCCTTCTCGTAGAACTGGTCCAGCAGCAGGTACAACGCCATTCTGCAAAATTAAAGAAACACATAGCAAGTTAGAACATAAATCAAAATATAGGTTTAATGTTTCAGCTTAAGATTAATAAGCAAAGAAAATCAGGTAATTGAAAATAGTAGCAATAAATTAATACAAATAATTAAAATTGGACCTGTCTTTCACAAGTCCTAGCATTGTGGCCAACCCGGTTGACTTTCCCACATTGTGTCTCCACATGATCAGCCATGAATGGGTTTCCTTTGGACCGTCTGGTGGCTCCTGATATTCAGTCCATAACCATCTTGTACCTCGACCTCTTCCTAGTTCCCTTTTTGTTCCACTTTGATTTTGGGTTGACTACATATTTTGGGCCTTCATATTCTGGCCACTCACTCTCGTCAAGGAAAGGCTCAAACCTAGCAGCCCATGTGTTCATTTGGGCATGCAGTGAGGGAACTCATGGGGGATCTTCGATTCAACACAAACACGTCTTGCCCGACAAGCCGTCACCATGTGTGAGCAAGGAAAATGGTACTGTTCCGGGCGTCGGCAAGAGCATGAGTTGGTGGTTATGACCATCTTGTGCTTTCTTCCTTCTATTAGTTCACCAACTTCATTTGTGCTGCTAGCTTCTACAACCTCATATGTGCCGATGGTGTGGTCAAAACACGCATATTTCTGATCATTCGATATGAGCTTTGCTTTATTTAGATGGAATAGTGGCTTTTCAGGCCAAACTTGACCACTCTCTAGTAGGTCCTTTGCGGCCTCATGCTGGTCAGCAAACCATTGGACACATATGTAGAATGTAAAAGATGCAATCGCGGTGACCGACAAACCACAGGATCCTTTCAACAAAGCATTGAAACCCTCAGCAGCATTGCTTGTTTGAAAAGAGCACCTCCATCCCCCAACATCATGTGCCCTAGACCATTTCTGCACCTCAGGCATCAATCCTGCAATCCAATCCCTACCATCAGCGTTTGTCCTCGTCTTGATATCCTCCAATGCTGCTTCAAAATCCTTCACCTCAAGCCGACGACAAACCTTTTCAAATATTTTGAAGTTTGCGAGAGTATGATCCTTCTTTACCAAATTATCTGCTAGATGACGAGTGCACCAACAATGCTTCAAAGCAGGATATCCTGGAATGGTTTCCTTAACGACATTCAAAATGCCAGCATGTCGGTCAGATATAACACATACTGGTTGCCCTGGTCCAAGAACATGAAGCCGTACAAGCCTAAGGAACCATGACAAGCTATCTTTACTCTCCTTGTCCACCAACCCAAATGCAAGAGGGAACAAAGAGTTGTTCGCATCAGCTCCTATGGCAACCAATAAAGTGCCCATGTACTTTCCGGTCAAGAAGGTACCATCAATAGTTACTACCGGCCTGCAGTGGGTGAAAGCCTGGATACACTGACCGAAACACCAGAAAGCTCGATTGAAGATGCGACGCCTGTTCAACTCTACATTAGGCACGTGCTCATACCTCCAGATCATGCCAAGATTGGCTGCCTGCATTGCATTAAGCATAACCGGCAAGCGCTCGTATGCATCCTCCCAATCTCCATATATCATCTTCAATGCCCGCTGTTGTGCCCTCCATGCTTTTCCATATTTGATCGTGTATTTCCATTTAAATTTGACAATCTCAATTACAACCCGCACATGAATAATCGGCATCTGCTTCACAATAGGCATCAATCTAGTAGCAATGAACTTCGAGGTCAACTGTCGATGCTTCTGATTTGGTTCAGCAGATCCACAAGTGTGTGGCCCAACAACCGTTGTTATCTTAAACTTGTCACTTACCTTAACCTTCCTAGCACAAACTTTCCATGCACATCCTACAACCTCGCACTTTATGATGTAACACCATAGAGCGTGCAAATTTTTCACACGGAATGACTGGTTATGAACCACGACGTACTCCTTGAGCCACATCTTTAATGCTGCAATGTCCTTAAAGACATGGCCCTTCACAATCAATTCAGATGATCCTGCACTAGTAACCTCTCCTTCATCAACACCGCTATCAACAACAGCACGGTGAGATTGGCTCAAGTCACAAAAATCACAAACAAGCGGGTCACGCCCTGGGAAAATTGCCCTAAGCATCTGAATACTGCTGGGTGACAAGGGTTTGAAGCCTCATAGACTATCCTAGGTGGTGCAAATGCAATGGGCGGATCTGGTGCAATCGGATTTAGAACTTCCTCTCCAGTCGCCTCCATAGGCACATCATCATCATCAAAACCACCACCACCATAATCAAAACCACCACCTAATCCGTCATCATCCTCTGACTCATCCAGCTGGGTCAATGGAACCACAGAAGGGCCACATGGCACAACATGAGGCTCGACAACATCATTTGCAGGTGAGTTATTCAAGTCAAGTGAAATACCCGGATGCAATGCCTCTGTATACACCTTCTGCACAAACAAGTCCAAAGCTCTAACCTCACTATCCATGACCACGCCCATATAAGTCTCACACTCATCTTGGCCACCAATTGAAATTAACCTCTTTATGCAAGGACCCTTTGAAGACCCAACATCAATTAACCCATCTATTCTCTAAACTACACATTTGGCACTAGAGTTCAACGCCTAAATCCACGAAATTCCCTAAACTAAAACATGAAACCATGAGATCATTTGCTTGGCCGAGATTCGAAGGGGGGCGCCGACGTCAAGCACCCCCACCACTGGAGGGCAGAGCGGGCGGCAGGACGGGAGGGCGGCCGGGCGGCGGCGCCTAGCCCAGAACGGACAGGGAGGGGGGCGGGCGCCCGCACAAAGCCGAGATCCGCCGGCGGCGAGCCCCCGGGCGGCGGAGGGGAGGCCGGGCGGCGGCGCCCCTCTGTTCAACCGAACAGACAGAGAGACAGAGGATGGGGGCGACGAGCGGCCGCGCGTGGGAGTTAAGTCCCCACGCACGGCGCCACCATCGCCATGACGTTTGGCGCCGTGCTATTTACCCCGCGGCCAGGGTGGCGTCTACGTGGCGAGTCACGGCGCCAAAGGAAAAGGCGTCGTCCTATGTACCAACGCGCCATGTGATTTGGCGCCGTGCATAGGGTCCATTTCGGGGATTCTTTCCTCCAGGGGTTCAAATGTTAAATTCTTTCGCGAAAAGGAACCAAATTTGAAAAAACCGGTTGTGATGCCCCCTATCGCAGCCGGTTTTTCTCAAAAACCGGTTGTGATAGTCGGCCGGCATATCATAACCGGTTTTTCTTACAAACCGGTTGTGATGCTCACTATCACAACCAGTTTTTGAAAACCGGTTGTGATGGTGAGCATCACAACCGGTTTTTTACTAACACATTTTTGGAGGCTAGACGAAATCAAATTTTGTGAACGATCTCGGATGAACTTTTGACCAAAATGAAAGTTGGTAGATCTTGAAAAGTTATGAAACATTGTAGTTCACAACTTTTTTATTTGAAGTCATCTTGTCAACCGAATCTAAGTTTGAATTTTTCAAATTTGAAAATTCAAATTTTGTAAACGACCTCGGATGAAAAACTTGAAAAGCTTTTCTATTGTGGTTGAGTTCGACTATCTATTCTACTCACATGAAAAACGTGGAGAGCAACTGAAGTTACCTTTCTTTGTGAGATGATACCACCTCATCTTGTTTCCTGTGGACATGAGTTGATGGCACGCCTTCACTACCTTTCTATGAGACTATATGACGATGACACCCCTTCGGATGGTCCTTGTATGCTGCCTGCCACAGATTCTTGTGCGGTCCCGATGGGTCATTGCCACGGTTGGATAGATGCAGCAGACAGTAATAATCAACCATAAACGATTGGCAATTTTATTTGTTGGTTGAGACAAAGCAGTTTTTTTTTCTGAACATATTGTTCAAGTAACACAGACGAATGAAAATTACTCTGTCTCCTTCGAGTCATAATCTCACCTGTTTTACACGTTTCCGTGTCATATAGAGTTGAAAAGCAAGATCGTCAATATACATGCTTTCCTCCTGTGCTAAATATACATGTATACTACGACGAAACACGCGTAGTACATGAACAAAGACAACAGATTGTTTACTTCAACCAGCCACACGCTATATATACTTGCACACTTGAAGCATAACAAACCTCAGACCATCACTCATGTTTCCAATGGCTTTCATTATGCTGTTTGCCGCAATACTGGCGTTGTTTCTCCACCTGCTGCTCACCAAAAAATATAGTTTTTGCTCAACCTGTAGCCTCCCTCCTGGTGACCTTGGCATCCCGGTCATTGGCCAAACCTTCTCCCTCATACATGCTCTCCGCAGCAACACCGATGACCAATGGTTCAGAGCAAGAATAAAGAACTATGGTCCGGTGTCGAAGATGTCAGTGTTGGGCTCACCGACGGTTTTGCTTGCTGGTCCGGCAGCGAACCATTTCATATTTACTAACGAGAGCCTTGCCCTAACGCAAACGCGTGCTCTACGAGCCCTCCTCGGGCGGTCTATACTTACGCTCAAAGGAGACGAGCTGAAGCAAGTGCGGAGTGCGCTGCAGGGATACCTGAGGCCCGATATGGTAAGAAAGTATGTGGGAAAGATGGATGAGGAGGTCAAGAGGCAGATCAAGCTGAACTGGTTCGGTCGCGACAGGGTCACCGTAAGGACAAAATAACACTTGCTTATTTTTTGTCTGTTTGAATAAGAATAACTATATTTCAGTAATTCAGTGCATGATATTGTCTACGTTTAACATTTGAAAGTTCATGGCAACTGAATTTAACATTGAAAAGACTCACGAAAAGAACTTACTGTAGGTTCTGCCACTGGCAAGACGCCTTACACTTGGTATTATTTGTTCGGTGGTCCTTGGCCAAGAAGCAGCCACCATAGTAGAAGCTCATGCTGCCGACTTCCAGTTGCTAGGTGACGCAATTTTATCATTCCCAGTAAATATTCCCTTCACCACGTTTGGGAAGGGCATGAGGTCCAGTGCAAAGATCCGGAAAGCTATCACCAGGATTGCCCAGAAGCGGGAAGAGTCACTGCTGCAGGATGGGCATGCTGTTTCCAGCACTGACTTTATCACCTACATGTTCAATCTGCGCTCCAAGGGTGCGCATTCCCTCACACTGGAGGACATTGTTGACAACGTGATGGGCATTATCATCGGCGCACATGGTACCACTTCTGCTCTTATCACGTTCATGATCCGTCATCTCACAACTGAGCCAGATGTCCTTGCGAAAATCATTGAAGGTGAGTGTGTAGTGTCCAGATGTGCAGCGCACCATTAGTTTTGAATCTACTCTGTTTCGCGTTTTTCTTACAGAGACACCAGTGTGATATCCATACCATCGTATTTGTGATGCAGAGCAAGATGAGATAGCAGATAATAAAGGAACAGAGGATGTTCTAACATGGGAAGATGTTTCAAGGATGAAGTACACATGGAAAGCGGCAATGGAGACCCTCCGGACAGTTCCTCCGGTCTTCGGAAGCTTCCGAACTGCAACCAAGGATATCAACTATCAGGGATATCACATCCCCAAAGGCTGGAAAGTATGTCTTTTAAAGTGCACATGGTTTAATAATCAACTCAATATTTGTTTTTCGCAAATCAATTAACATGCTTTTGCCTCAAAACCTGATAGGTGTTTGCAGCACAAAGCATTACTCATTTGGATTCGAGGTTCTTCAAAGATCCTACAAAGTTTGATCCATCTCGATTTGAGAAGCGGTCATCGATCCCACCCTATAGCTTCATGCCATTCGGTGGAGGACCAAGAATGTGCCCTGGAACCGAGTTTTCAAGAGTGGAAACAATGGTGGCCATGCACTATCTTGTGACGCAATTCAGGTGGAAGTTGTGCTGCAACGATGAAACCTACAAGAAGGATCCAAAGCCGTCGCCTGTTTTCGGACTTCCAGTAGAATTAGAATTGAGAAGACCACCTTCAACAGATGATGCTTGGAATGCTTTATATGTCCATTCAGGTTAATATATGCTGTGGTCAAACCTGGCGAACTAGACTTAAGAGACCAAGGATATTTGTAGTGCGTGCTGAGATCTTTTGTGCACAACTGTATTTCTTGAAGTAGTAGATATAGACGTCACATGTAATCAATACTACCAATAGTTTCCAAACCAGATTTGCTGCTACACATATCTTGACCGTTAGTTCGATTGCTTGGCTCTTGTTGGTTCAAACTAACAGAACTTAGCACGTTAAACATAAACAAGATCTACTTGTCTAACAAGATCACATCTAACACCTTAGCTAAAGCGGAAAAGAGATGAGTTCGGCTTTATATCGGCGCTATTGTTGTCCATGGCGTCGGTGCGGCCTGACGAAGTAGTAGCGGCGAGGGCTTCGTCGGGCTTGTAGCGTAGTCGTTCTTTGAGCGTCTTCTGAGGGTATCGATGGCCTTCAGGACGCCAGCGACACTGCCCAGGACGCGCGGCTCGAGCTTCCAGGCCTTCCAGCGCGCTTAGGGATCGGTGGGTGGATTAGGGTTTAGGTAAACCTCTTTTGGCGTGAAGGGACCCGTGGGGGGACCCTTTCCTTATATAGTCCGCGCTGTAGGCCCGGGGCCGAGTCCGTACATATCTAGATATTTACCTCCCGATCAAGGCAAAAAACAGACTTAGGTTAGTTGGACTCTATCTCGAATTAGGGGGGCGAGATACGCTCCCCCTAATCCTCGGTCTGTTGGTTGACCGAGGTCAAACCGATATCCAACATTCTCCCCCTTGACCGAAGGTCAAACAAACTTAAACTTAAAACTTAAACTAATACTTAATCAATCACTAACTTAAACTAAAATACTTCCTTAGTAAATCAGCAAGTACCAGACCAATGCGTCGTCAGCAGCACTACGGCACACTGGGACAACATTACCCATAGTCTATACTGAAAAACCTTGTTAGGACTATTTATTCTTATTTGGGGAAAAACTAATGGCCCTGAACCAGGACCTTATCAAGGCTATCAACCAATCCCATACTTAGGACATGTTTCTGAAAGAGGAACGGTGGTATGCCTTTTGTGGGCGGATCCGCAATATTTTCTTTTGTACTTATGTGCTCAATCTTATAAGTGCGGTCCCGGTTTCTTTCTTTCACGACACGATACTTAATATCAATGTGCCTAGAAGCACCACTTAATTTATCGTTAGCCGCGAAGAAAACTGCAGCTTGATTGTCGCAGTGCATTGTGATAGGTCTCGAGATACTATCCACAATTCTTAATGCCGGTATGAAACTTTTGAGCCACACGGCCTGTCCCGTTGCATCAAAACATGACACAAATTCAGCTTGCATTGTCGATGCAGCAGTTACACCTTGCTTACCACTTCTCCATGAAATTGCTCCCCCTGCTAGCATGAAGACATAGCCAGAAGTAGACTTTCTATCATCTTCATCACCAGCAAAGTCAGCATCAGTGTAACACTCAACCTCAAGATTATCTGATCTCCTATATGTGAGCATATAGTCTTTAGTGCCTTGGCAATATCTTAACACCTTCTTGACACCAACCCAGTGAGCCCATCCGGGTTTAGACTGATATCTACTAAAAACTCCGGCAGCGAATGCCAAGTCAGGACGCGTACAGACTTGTGCATACATTATGCTCCCAACGGCAGAAGCATAGGGAACGTTCTCCATTCTTTCTCTTTCTAAGTCATTCTTAGGGGACTGTTCTTCACTAAACTTATCGCCCTTGTGAATAGGAACAGGTGAAGTGTTGCTCTTTTCCATATTATATCTTCTAAGCATTTTCTCAATATATGCTTTCTGAGATAATCCTAGTATTCTTTGAGCTCTGTTTCGGTGTATCTCAATGCCAAGCACATACGAGGCATCACCAAGGTCCTTCATATCGAAGTTGGATGAAAGAAAATTCTTAGTCTCACGCAACATATTCTTATCGTTGCAAGCTAATAGTATGTCATCCACATACAGCACTAGGATTATTATCTTTCCACCCTTTGCTTTGACATATATGCAGCTATCTGCATTGGTTTCCTTAAATTCAAATTTCTTAATAACTTCATCGAATTTAAGGTTCCACTGTCTGGATGCTTGATTTAGTCTATAAATGGATTTCTTTAATCTGCATCCCATATGTTCCTTACCCTTAACAGCAAAACCTTCCGGTTGAGCCATATAAATAGTCTCATCTAAATTTCCATTAAGGAACGCAGTCTTAACATCCATCTGATGTAGCTCCATATCAAAAAGTGCTACTAATGCCATAACGATTCGAAAGGAATCTTTGGTAGACACAGGAGAAAAAGTTTCATTATAATCAACTCCTTCCTTCTGTGTAAATCCTTTTGCCACAAGTCTGGCCTTAAAACGTTCAACGTTCCCTCTGGAATCACGTTTAGTTTTGTAGACCCATTTGCAGCCTACTGGTTTGATCCCATTAGGAATTTCTACTAATTCCCAGACTTTATTTGCACTCATAGACTTAAGTTCTTCTTGCATGGCCTCAATCCATTTAGTAGAATTTTCACTCTCAACTGCCTATCTGAATGTTGCAGGATCATTAATTTTCCCAACATCATATAAATCCTCACTTAAAAATGTCTCATAAATTCTAGAATCTATAGCTTTCTTCCTCTCCCTTTGCGATCTTCTTAATGGTTCGATCGCAACTGGTTCAGGAATATGTTGAGGTATTTCTTGTGGAATTTCTTCCGCCTGAACATTAGCTGGCACCTGAGGCTCTTGAGGTGGCTCCACGTTTTCCTGCTGAATATCAGCAGTTGGCGCAGTGCTGCTCATCTGAGTAGGGGGAATCACTGGTGGTACATACTGATATACCTCCGTAGACTCTTGAATCACTGGTTCTGGAAGCTCAACCCGCAATTCTTCGAGACTGATTTCCCTCCTTGGAAAAATCCCATTAACGTCCGAGTCCTCTAGGAACACAGCATGTCTGGTCTCTACAAACTTATTGAAGCGACCAGGACAATAAAATTTGTACCCCTTTGACTTATCTGGGTATCCAATAAAATGACAGCTTATTGTTTTAGAATCTAATTTCTTATGATGTGGATCAAACAGCTTTGCCTCAGCAGGGCAGCCCCATACTTTTAAGTAATTTAAACACGGTTTCCTCCCATTCCACAACTCAAAAGTTGTCTTGGGAACTGACTTAGATGGAACCCGATTTAGTATATGAGCAGTTGTCTTTAATGCTTCCATCCACAGCTCCACAGGCAGGCTAGAATGACTGAGCATGCTCCGTACCATATCCATAAGCATACGGTTGCGGCGCTCAGCAACTCCATTTTGCTGTGGTTCGCCTGGCATGGCGTACTGAGCTCTTATGCCATTTTCTTCTAAATACTTAGCAAATGGTCCCTTAATTTGACCGTACTGTGCATGTCCCCCATAGTACTCACCTCCCCTGTCCGATCTTACTATCTTAATGGTAGTATTATGCTGTTTCTCAACTTCTTTTTGATATATCTTAAATATTTCTAACGCATCTGAACGCTTACGGATGGGATAGATGTGTCCATAGCGGGAATAATCATCAGTGAATGTTATAAAAGAATCATAACCATCCACTGATTCTACAGAGAGAGGGCCACAGATGTCTGTGTGAATTATTTCTAACACGCCCGTACTCCTAGTAGCGCCTTTCTTAATTTTCTTAGCGTATTTCCCCTTAACACAGTCGATGCACTGCTCTAAGTCTGATAAATCTAATTTCTCTATTATTTCTTCTTTAATGAGACAATCCATTCTCCCCCTCGAAATGTGGCCAAGGCGATAGTGCCACAGCTTCGATGAGGTCTCATTAAAACGCTTACGCTTATTAGAAACATTAGCAACATTCATCACAGAATCATTACTTAAAGAGAGCATATAGAGTTTGCCTTGCCTTTCAGCAAGACCCACATTTATTGAATTAAACTGAATCACACACTTGTCTTTATCAAATACACAAACGTGTCCTGAATCTGCTAAAGCTGAAACTGAAATAAGGTTTCTTTTCAAACTAGGAACATAAAGAACTTCATCTAAACTAAGCTGGAAGCCGCCTGGCAACTCTAAGACGAAGCTTCCAACGCCTTCAACCTCAACGCCGTTCCCATCAGCCACTCTTAGATTTCGCTCCCCCTTCTTATAGTTTGGATCGTATGGAATGCCTGCAATGAATTGGAAATGTGCACAGTGGCACCTGAGTCAATCCACCAAGTACTAGGGGAAAAATCAGCTAAGAATAATTCATCAATAAAAGAGACAACATCATACTGAATGTTACCTTGCTTCTTTAGCCATTCCTTAAAGCCTGCACAGTTCTTCTGAAGATGCTTGGGCGAATCGCAGAAAGAGCAAGTCATCTTGCCACCCTTTGACTGGTTAGCACGCTTAAACTTGTTGTCATTCTTGGGACCAAAACTCTTGTTCCCATTCTTCTTAGAGTGCTTCTTGTTGCCTTGCTTGCTGCTGCCTGACTCATGCTGGTTCTTAGGAGTGCCATTGAGACTGAGATTGCCAACCATGTTGACCACATCCTTCATCTTTTCTGTCTTAAGTCTCTCCTCCTCCTCAACACAGTAGCTTATTAAATCACTGATAGACCAAACAGTCTTGTTGGTGTGATAGTTTATCTTAAAAGCAACATACTGTTGAGGAAGTGAAGTCATGATGAAATGCACAAGGAAACCATCAGAGATCTCCATCTGCATCTCCTTAAGCTTATTTGCCATGTCACACATGTTGAGGATGTGCTCCCTGATTCCATTCTGACCATTGTACTGAGAGGAGACTAATTTCAGCATCAGGGGGTCTTAGATGAGCTCTTGAAGTTCTCCTCAATCTTAGCCAGGAGCTCCTTAGCAGTGAGATCAACACCAGCAGCAGTCTTAGTGGGAATGGCCCCCTTAATGCCGGCGCTGATTGTCTGAGTCATGACCATGATGGCGAGACGGTTGGATCTGTCCCACTTCTCAATAGCAGTGGTAGTGCCCCCAGCAGTAGGAGCAGCAGGCTTATCTTCCCTGAGCGCGAGATCAAGGTCGTTCCACATCAGGCACGTCTGAATCTGTCCTTTCCACTCGGGGAAGTTAGCTCCGTTGAGCGGCTTGATGTTGTTGAGGTACGATGCAACAGAGTTGACATTTGTCACTGAAATGAAAAACAAATAAAACTTAGCTTAGTAAATAATGGTATACAAAGAAATGCAGATAAAAGCATGAAATAACCCTACGGTGGTCTGATTAAAACATGCATTAAATTTCAATTTGCAATCACCGGTGGGGAAAACAAACGAAATTCGTCTTAATACTCATGAATAAACAACGGTGGTTGAAATAAACACAAGATTTACTCTAAATAAATTTCCCGGTGGTTCCATTTATCTAGAGGCATCTCTAAGTATAAGGTGGATTTAAACTTAAATTTCAGTGATCATCTTAAATAACTTAGCAGAAAAATTATATGAACACCAACATCTTAAATAAAAGACTTATGCAGTAATTAATTTAGCTTAAAACAGTAATGAATAAGTACTTAAAACTTAATAAAAGGAGAAAATGAATTCAGCCCGTGATTTAAACTAGCCCACAACAGCCCACAGGCTTGCGGCCCACTTAAGACGCGCGCGGCCCAGCAACTAAGAGGCCCAGCGGCCCACAGACGCGCGCGCAGCCTTGCGCGCGCGCGGACGCGTGGCCCAGCGGCCCTCTTATGCACGCGCGGCCCACCAGCTAAGCGGCCCAGCGGCCCACATAACGCGCGCTCAGCGTTGCGCGCGCGCGCGGACGCGCGGCCCAGCGGCCCTCTTATGCGAGTGGCCCAGCAGCCCATCAAGCGCGCGCGTGCTGGCAGCTTGGCGAGCGGCTCGGCGAACGGCGCGGCGCGCGGCGCAGCCCACCGGCAAAGCGGCCCAGCCCGCTTCCTTACCTAACAGGCCGTAGCCCAGCAAACCGACGTCGCCGCCCCGCCCCCGTGCCGATCTGAGCCGTCCGATGCATCGGACGGCCGAGCGCGCGGCATGGCCGTATAAAAGGCCGCCAGCCGGGGGGGGGGTAGTGAACCCTAGGTCACTTTCTTCTCCCCCCCCCCCCCCCCCTCTCCAGCCACTGAGCGCTCTGCCCCGCCGGCGGCGGAGCGTTCCATGCTCCGCCACCGTGTTCTCCTCAGCGCCGCCGGCGGCGGAGCGGCGCAACGCCGCCCGCCGCCCCCCCTTTATCCTCTTCTTTCCCATGTCCGGTGAGTGAAGGCGAAGACTCGAAGTCCTCAAGCCGCTCCACGCCGGAACGCCACCGAGCCGGAGTGCCACGGACCTCCTCTGCGCGCCGCGTGCGTCAACGCGCGCGGTTCGTCGAGGGGGATCCGTTGGTTCTCAACGGCCGGCGGCGGCGGCGCAAGGCTAAGGCGCCGCCATGAAGAAGAAGGCCGCGGCCAAAGGGGGCCCGCTATGCAGTGACTGACTCATGTCACTTGCGCGAGCGGGGCCTAGGCCGACGGTCGTGAGGACGGCGGTCGCGTGCGGCTACCTTATGCCACGCGCGGCCGCCAAGGCTAGGGTAAGCCTTTAGGGTTAGGGTTTCGGAGAACCCTAGATCTGGGGATCTAGGGTTCGGGATGCATGATCCCCTTATTTTCTTTGCTTTTTCACTTATTTTCCCCTTCTCTTAATGCTTTTGGGGTGGGCTGTGATGATGTACATGATGTACTTTTTCGGGGTGGGATGACATGATGTAAAACAGCGAGATGTGCTGAGATGATGTAAAACAGCGGGATGGGCTGAGATTGATGCTTAAAACGTGGTAAAATAATGTGGACAGTAAGAAACTGAAACCCTAATCATGGTTAACTTCGTTGAAACATGAAAACTTAACTAAAAAACTTTACTGAGACTTAAATCTAAGCATGAAAACTTGACTGAATTCAATAAAACTTAAGTAAATCATGCTAGATCTAAACGGGAACTTAAACTGTTAAACTGAGACATGACTAAAAGCATGAAAACTTTACTGATCTAAAGAAGACTGAACTAAAACATGCGTAACAACGTGTAGATCTAAACTGAAACAAGAACTTTAACTTAACTGAGCAAATCTACACATAAAACCGAACTTTCTAACTAAGAAAACGTGTTAGGGATCTAGTAGAGCTAGATCTAGGCGACTGATACCAATTGTTGGTTCAAACTAACAGAACTTAGCACGTTAAACATAAACAAGATCTACTAGTCTAACAAGATCACATCTAACACCTTAGCTAAAGCGGAAAAGAGATGAGTTCGGCTTTATACCGGCGCTGTTGTTGTCCATGGCGTCGGTGCGGCCTGACGAAGTAGTAGCGGCGAGGGCTTCGTCGGGCTTGTAGCGTAGTCGTTCTTTGAGCGTCTTCTGAGGGTATCGATGGCCTTCAGGACGCCAGCGACACTGCCCAGGACGCGCGGCTCGAGCTTCCAGGCCTTCCAGCGCGCTTAGGGATCGGTGGGCAGATTAGGGTTTAGGTAAACCTCTTTTGGCGTGAAGGGACCCGTGGGGGACCCTTTCCTTATATAGTCCGCGCTGTAGGCCCGGGGCCGAGTCCGTACATATCTAGATATTTACCTCCCGATCAAGGCAAAAAACGGACTTAGGTTAGTTGGACTCTATCTCAAATTAGGGGGGCGAGATACGCTTCCCCTAATCCTCGGTCTGTTGGTTGACCGAGGTCAAACCGATATCCAACACTCTATCATCTGTCAGTCTGTCGTCTGGATAACTTTCGTCGTCCCTGCCCTCACTTTCCCGATCCTTCCACGCCTCGATCCCGTTTCCGCTGACATCGCGTTGTCTACTTGCTCCCAAGGGTGGCTGCCTAAGACAAAGGTCCGCCGCTCGGCATCACCTCTGACCTCCCGCTGTAGCATCTATGCCACCTGTTGGGTCTAGGGTTCCGTGGGCCCCCTAGAAGTCCAAACAAAGCGGAGAGCAATGAACAAAACCAAAAGCCAAGGGGTCCTTGTATTCATCCAAAATGCCAACCCTTTTACACGCGGTGGAGGGCGCCTTTTATACCCCCACCGCTCCGCACTGGAAGGACGGTTATGCCCCTAGTTTACATTACAACTTCACAGGCACGCAGGCCTATCTTCGTACATTTACCACCGGGTTCAACCACCCCGGCAAATCCAACTTGTATACCTACAGCGCTGTCGTGTTTGGTCAGCCTACCTAAGGCGCCTTCTCGAAAACCCGCCTCTGATGTCGTCCGCCTCACGTCTCTGGGAGCGGCTCTGGCGGGGCGCCCTAGCCTTCGTTCCGATCGACCGCCGCAGCCCCGACCGTTCGCCGGGCTTCGCTGGGGCCCTGGGCGGAGCCCCGCTCCCGGGCCGCGGCCGTCCCGGGGCTTCGATACCTGAAATAGAGACAGGGTTAGTGCTCCGCGGTCCTGGTGGCTTGCCGGGCTTCGCTGGGGGCTTGGTCAGAGCCATGCCTCCAGGCTGCGGCCGTCTTGGGGCTTCGATGCCGGAAAGGAAAACCGGGTTAGCCGCCGCAGAGCCGCCGTCAGGGGCTCCACGCCTCTCGTGGGAAATGCTCTTAGGGCATCGCCGGGCCCTCCAGAGGGGGCTCGAGGTGGGTTTCGTTTTGGTGGTCCCCAACACCAGCAAACGGAGCGGAGCGTGTCGGAGGTATGACCATGGGCCCACAAGGACGCATGGATAATCTCTGAAGGAAGTCGTACCAAGCGTGAAGACTACGAGTAGAGTACTTCAAGGATTCTCCTTGTTATGGAAACTAGTCGTATGACATGTAAACTACTCGGATTGACTTGTAAAGCACTCTATGAGTTGTATTAGGTTAGGATTCTACTCAGACCGACCTTGTAACCCTGCCCCCCGTGTACATAAGGCTAGGCAGGGACCCCATCAAAGTATTACGACCTCATTGAATACAAACCACCAAACAGGACGTAGGGTATTACGCTATCTCGGCGGCTTGAACCTGCCTAAAATCTTGAGTCTCTTATCCTTTGCGTTCCTGATCTCGGCGAAACCCCACCTAAACTCTACTACCTCGGGATATCCCTCGGTAGGATCAACGGTAGAACACCGACATCTGGCGCGCCAGGTAGAGGATTTTCTTGAAGATCCCGTGGAGAACGCAATGGTAACCTACATCCAATCTGAAGCGCCTCAGGAAGGCACAAGGTTCAACTTCAGTTCCTGGGTTTACGTCGCAGACAGCTCGGGTGGCTTCTATAGCTACCTCGAGACGCCCCTGGAGAAGAAGGAAAAGAACTAGCGCCCATCATGGAAGACCTGACCTGGCCGAGCAACTCGGTGAGATCACGCTCGCGGACATTGTCCACGGGCATGAATCCGAGTCGATCACGACTACGGAACAGAAGCTGCAAGCTACCCTCCCATCCCAATTCTCGCTTGGACTCTGCAATTTGACCCGGAGGTATTGCGAGGCATTGCAGAGCCAGATCGAATCCGTCACGGACTCGAAGCGGGACGCCCCAGTCCGAGTCACGACAGGACACGCTAGCTCCCGCAGGGAGGTGATCCCCGTGTACAACTCGGACTCGAACGATGAGATCCTACAAGAAGACGGCGGGCATGACCTGGTGATTCACGCCACGCCTGAAGGAAGATTTGTGTTCCCAAGAGACAAGACACCCCGGGAAATCTACGAGTCCTGCCAAGTCTTTGTACTCTTTGGGTCTGATATTACTAAAGACTTGACGTTCCAGTACGGCACATCGCTAGCATCAGACGAGGAGAGCACCACCGAACTCCTCACCGCAACCACTAGTGACTCTGTCGAGCAAGTCGACAGGTGTTCATGGCTGGCTCTGGAGCAGTTGGCGCCGGCGTGGACGATCCACGTTACGCTTTTGAGCTGGAGGGTGACATCTCCACCAACGAATTACCACCCGCTGGAGAAACACCCGCTGGAGAAACACCCGCACAAGCAGCGGCAAGGGAGACCGCCAACAACCTGAGGGCACTACGACGCATCGATGCCCGCAACTGCCACACAGCAGGCCGCAACCTCGCGCAAGAATTTGCGAAGGTCGCACGCTACGACTCCCCATCGTTGATGCCATGGAGATGGATTACCACATTCGTAGCCTGCCGCGGTCCCCAGAAGCTGACGCTGCACTCGATCGGATCAACTCCAAGATCCGCACACTCGACAAAGCTCTCGCCGCCTCTTCGACGCGCAGTGGCCAGCCGGTCATTAGCGAAGAAGTCACTAGCAGCGGTCGCAACCGTTCATGGGACAGACCTCACCCGACGGGTCCAAGTCGCCTGGTGGACGCAAATCGTGGGGAAGGTGCACCCCCAAATCGCCCAGACGATAATTGCCCAACCAGACGGGACAACCACGAGCCAATGCCAGCCCCAATGACGGAGGTCGAGCCGCATCAGCTCACAGCGGAGACCTCAGGCAGACCATCAACGCCAACCACGAACTACGGTCAATCATTGACTCCAGGAGGCGTGACGAAGAGCGGGGGTAAAAGGAAGATGATGACGAGTACCCGATGTTCTCTAGGGACATCCGGATGGCGTCGTACCTGCAACCTTTCAAGCCAGCAGGCTTCGAGAAATATGATGGCGAGACTTCCCCTGAGTCAAGGCTGCGCGTCTACTCTAGGTCCATAGAGTGCGCGGGCGGCAACAGTGCAATTAAGTGCCGATACTTCCTACTAGCACTCGACCCCGCCCCGCTCACATGGTTTGAGAACCTGCCACGTCGCTCCATCGACTCGTGGGACGACTGAAGAAGATGTTCGTTGTGAACTTCTAGGGCACCTACAACCGACCCAAGACTCATCATGACTTGGCCATGTGCAAGCAGCAATCTGGTGAAAACTTACGCGAGTACATGCGCCGGTTCATGGAGATCAAGACCCTGGTGGTCGACGTATCTGATCGTGAATACATCGACTTGTTCCAAAACGGCATCACGAATAGGTATTTTGATATGCAATTTGGTTTGCACCGCCCAAAGACCCTGGATGCTCTACGCAACCAAGTTGAAGCCTGGTCCGAACAAGAAAACCGTGATCTTGAGAAGTCTGGTCCTCGCAAGGGCAAGGAGAAGCAAGACAACAGGGGAACAACTCTAAAGGGCAGCAGAGTTACCAGCACAACAAGCGCAAGCCGGAAGACACAGTCGCAACGCTGGATAACAACATGCGAAGCCATAAGAAGAGCTACCCTGGCAAGAACGATGTGGAAAAAATCATGGAAAGACCATGCCCAATGCACCCTAAGCAGAAGCACACTATGGGTCATTGTTACGATCTCCAGCGTGCGTTCTCCCAAAAACCGCGCGAGCAGAGGAACAAGAAGAAGCCAGAGCAGGAAACCTACGACCCTGAAGCCAAGAACAAGGCAGGGCGCCTGATGATGAAGATGAAGAAGAGGAGGAGAACAAATTCCAGAAGGCCAACAAGGTCCTCAATGTCATCATCGGAGGCGACTACGGTTTCCCAACCCGGAGGAACCACAAGCTCACTATGCGCCACATCATGGCAGTTGAACCAGCTGTCCCACAGTACTTAAAGGAGGGTTTTTTTCCCACGGTTAGAACGGGTTTTTTGGGAATAAAAATCGGCCCGGTAAACCGGTTAAACCGGCCAGTTAACGAGTAGGAGCGGTTTGGTAGTGTCGGTTTTGAGCGGTAACGGCCTATTTAGCTACCGGACCGTACCGGTTTGACCGGTAATCAGTCAAACCGGACCGGTTTCAAACGGTTTTTTAACCCTGACTTAAAGTACTCAGAGGTCCCAATTACTTTCTCAAGAGAGGACGAGTGGAACAGCTACGACGAACCAGGGCAATTACCACTCGTCGTGGATCCCACGGTGGTGGGGTCACAGCTCACCAAGGTACTTATCGATGGTGGTGCAGGGCTGACATGCTATTCTCCGGTACCCTGAAGAGGATGGGCCTTGACATCGAGAAGCTGCTGACGCCCACAGACTCCCCGCTCTACGGCATCGTTCTTGGTAATGGTAGTCTCCCACTTTGTCAAGACATATTACCCGTAACGTTTGGCACTCCAGAGAATTTCAGGACAAAGTACATCAAGTTCGAGGTTGTAGACTTCGAAACCTTATATCAAGCCATCCTTAGACATCCTGCATTGGCCAAGTTCATGGCCATCCCTCACTACGTCTACCTCGTCCTCAAGATGCCAGGGCCCAAGGACATTATCTCCCTCCGTGGTGACTTGACGCGGTCGTACGACTGTGATAGAGAAGCCGTAGAGTTTGCGTCCACCACTCAGGTGCCTAACTCTATGGCCCAAATCCTCGCGGCCGCTCAAAAGCTCAAGAAGGCAGAGCTCAAGATTCCTACAAAGGAGTCAGGGCCACTCAAAGCGACAACTCTTGATGACGTGGCGACCAAGGACTCAGAGCTGATGGAAGGCGACCAGTCCAAGACCACCAAGATCGGGGCTGGCTGACTCCCAAATAGGAAGACACGCTCGTCAGGTTCCTGCAGGCTAACCGCAACATCTTCGTGTGGAAACCCGCAGATATGCCAGGGGTGTCAAGGGACCTGATTGAGCACAGCCTAAATGTTAATCCAAAAGCAACTCCCAAGAAGCAGCGACTGCGACGATTCACATCTGACAAGCGCGAGGCAATCAAGAAAGAGCTGGCGAAACTACTCGCCGCGGGATTCATCAAGGATGTCTTTCATCCTGATTGGTTGGCAAATCTAGTCTTGGTGAAGAAGAAGAACAACAACGAGTGGCGGATGTGTGTCGACTACACCGATCTGAACAAGCACTGCCCCAAGGACCCTTTTGGGCTCCCGCGCATCGACCAGGTTATTGACTCCACTACTGGTTGCGCTCTGCTTTGCTTTCCTTATTGCTACTCGGGTTATCATCAGATATCTCTGAAAGAGGAAGATCAAGTCAAGACGGCGTTCATCACTACCTACGGGGCGTACGCCTACACCACGATGTCCTTCGGGTTGAAAAACGGTGGAGCGACCTATCAGCGCGCTATCCAGCTCTACCTTGAGAAGCAACTACACCGCAATGTGGAAGCATATGTGGATGATGTGGTTGTGAAGACCAGGAATCCTGATGATCTCATTGCTGATCTGGAAGAAACTTTCGCATCTCTGTGGAAGTGGAATTGGAAGCTTAATCCGACCAAGTGCGTCTTTGGAGTACCCTCTAGGAAACTACTCAGGTTCATCATCAGTCACCTCAGTTATTGAGGCCAACCCAGAGAAAATCAATGCCATCAGGCCATGGAAGCTCCAAAGACAATCAAAGACATCCAGAAGCTTACTGAGTGCATGGCGGCACTGCATCGTTTCATCTCACGAATTGGAGAAAGAGGCTTGCCCTTCTTCAAGCTACTGAAAAATTGAGACAAGTTCCAATGGACGGAGGAAGCAGCAGCAACATTGCCGGATCTTCAGCAGCATCTCCAAAAACCGCCAATACTGACTGCTCCGCAAGATGATGACAAAGAGCTGCTACTCTACATCGCAGCCACAACTCATGTGGTGAGCACGACGCTGGTCGTTGAGAGGCCTGAGGACCATCATGCATATCCTGTGCAGAGGCCGGTCGTCAGTGAAGTATTCACGACGTCCAAAGCCCGATACCCGGCGTGCAGAAACTACTCTACGCACTACTCATCACATCAAGGAAGCTGCGCCACTACTTCGACACATTCACCATCTCAGTGGTCACAAAGTTTGGCCTAGGATAGATCTTACACAACCCGGACGCCACCGGGCGAATTTCAAAGTGGGCAGTCGAGCTCGGAGCACTCTGCATCGAGTTCAAGTCCAAGAAAGCTATCAAGTCGCAAGTCTTGGCAGACTTCATGGCTGAGTGGCGCGAGAACCAAGTGGATATCCCGGTCGGCAGACAAGAACATTGGATTATGTACTTCGACGGCTCTCTCAAGCTCGAAGGCGCCGGCGTGGGAGTACTTTTTATCTCATCCAAGGCTGGGCAGTGACCCCGTCAAAGGATTACGACCTCATTGAATACAAACCACCAAACAGGACGTAAGGTATTACGCTATCTCAGTGGCCTGAACCTGTCTAAAATCCTGAGTCTCTTAGCCTTTGCGTTCCTGATCTCGGCGAAAGCCCACCTAAACTCTATTATCTTCGGATATCACTCGGTAGAATCGATGGTAGAACACCGACAGAGCGGTCTGTGCTCGTAATGCTTACCCGCCACCCCTGTCAGTGCGAAACCAGGGTCGGGGGTTGAACCGCTCCGTTCGCCGAGATAACCTGCCTGAACCGCGGGCTACCAACAGTCTGGGATGAGCCCGGTTTTAATGTGCTGGTTTTGCTATTCAGTCTCAATTAGCTCAGTGTCTAGTGGGCTGACATGTCTGGTGGGCTGGTTCGGTTCGGGTTTTCTTTTATAGGTGTGGTTCGGTCCACTGACCAAGCTGCATGGGCAGCAGGCTCTTGCGCATCTACTCTGTGCTCACCGCGACGGCGAGCGAAACCCGCAGGCAACAGGTGCGTCCTGCTCTCTAATCTGCGTCTGGTCTGGGTGAAATGATGCTGCAGTCCGGTTTAGACAGGTTCTAAAAGTTGGTGCTGTGGGGTGGTGTGAAGTGCGACAACGTATACTCCCTCTGTCCCAAAAAGAATGCTTGTTTGGGTTGCGTGCCCGTTAAAGTTGTTCACGTTTGACCAAGTTTCTAGTGAATTGTATTCATATTTATGGCTTTAAATAAATTTGTTAAAAAACTACATTTGAAAACGAATCTAATGATATATATTTCATATCATAAATATTTATATATTTTTATTTATAATTAGTCAAACCTAATATTCTGGAAGTTTTCGGGAAGCGAGAAGTGCATTCTTTCTGGGACGGAGGGTCCAACCTCACACCGTTCACAAACAATGACATAAGGACGGTGTGAGGACATACATGAACAAATGACTAGAGCCGAGTTGGATCGTGAAGAGGACATAAGGACGGTGTGAGGTTGGACCCGCGGCTACCCGTGGAGCCTGCCAATGGTCCGGGGAGTAGTCTAATGTTCATGTATGTCCTTGCATGAACTCCAACTAGGGATAACTTTAGAATAACCATACAAGTAAAGAGTTTCACAAACAATTCACATAATTGCCAATCAGTACAAGTTGCCTTTCATGGATATTCAATGAATACTTAGTACTTATCATGGATACAACGAAATATGACTCCTACTTGCACTAGATCTAATCTAGAAGATATATAATACCCATAGCTCTCATGTTCGCCTCATGCTTAGGCTGTGAAAGAGCATTTGACAAAGGATCAACAACATTCAAATTCGTACGTATTTTGTATATCTTGATCTCAACCACGACCTCTTGCTTGGAACTTTTCCAACTCACAACAGCATCGTTTACTGTGAATATAAACCCTGACTGCGGCTTTGAATCGTCTGGATCAGTTTGGAAACTAGCATCGGCGTAACCATTTACAATGAGCTCTTCCTCACCTCCATTGACTAGCAGCATATCTTTAGTCCTTCAAAAGCACTTAAGTATATTTTCACCGTTGTCTAGTGACTTTCACCAACACTAAGAGCATATCTGACATCTGGGTGAGTACTTATCATTGCATACATGATAGATCCAATCGTCAAAGCGTATGGAACCTTACTCATGCGTTCCCGCTCAACAGTCGTCGAAGGACACCAAGTCTTGCTAAGATGTATATCGTGTGACGCAGAGAAGAACCTTTTTTTGGATTGTTCCATGCTAAACTATTTGATCAATTTCTCAATGTAAGTATCTTGTCTTAATCCTATAAGCCTCCTCAATCTATCTCTATAGATACTTATGCCCAAAATATATGCTGCTTCTCCTAAGTCCTTAATAGAACAAACTATTTTTCAGTGAGGTCTTCATGGATTCTAGCATAGGAATGCCATTCCCAATCAATAATATGTCATCTACATACAAGATCAGAAACGTAGCAGAGCTCCCACTTTCCTTCTTGTAAACACAATCCTCTTCTCGGTTTTAGTGGAAGCCAAGCCCCTTAACTACTTCATCGAAACGAATATTCCAACTCCGAGATGCTTGCTTTAACTCATAAGTGGATTTTTGAAGTTTGCATATCTTTCCCGCATTGGTCGGATCGATATAACCCTTAGGCTGTATCATATACACATCCTGTCGGTGTTTCGTAAACCCGACTAGTAAATCTACGAGGTTGCGCGTCTAAGCTCGGATGGTTAGCAAGACGGACACAAGGATTTATACTGGTTCGGGCTACCCGCAGGTATAAGATCCTACGTCCAGTTTGAGCTGCTCATGTTGCTTGCTAGAGTTTGTAGTAGGGGTATACAAACTGGCGAGAGAGGGAGCGATCCCAAGTCTCTGTGTTCGTGCGTGTGGTGTATGTGTGAAGAAAAAGAAGTCCAGAGAGCTTGCTCGAAGTAAGCCCCTAGAGGAAGAAAGAAAAAGAGGAATCCATCTAGTGCTTGCCCTTCGCAGGGGGCCTGACTTGTCCTGTTATAGTTCAAAGAAAAGCCAGAGTAATAAAACTTGGAAAACAAGAAGGTATAGTCAAAAAGAAAAAAGTAGCAGGTGGCTCGGTCCTTGTCGCAGACCCCGCTGTCCTGGGGATCCGTAGTCTTCCTCTATGGTTGTCGTGATGGGAGCTGCAGCTATACCTGAAAAAGGGGGAGTAGTTGGCACAGTGTTCGCACTGTGAGCTGTGTTGTACAGTATTGAGTTATCCGTGCGTTCCTGGTTAAAGTGATGGTGCGTTCCCGCGCGGGGGTCAGGCGAGGCGGACTACCCGAGCTCTACGCGATGGTCGGGCAAGTGAGCCGGGGGTCGGGCGAGCAGATGTCCGGCCCCGGACGTAGTAGCGCTTGCTTTGTACGAGTATCAGAGAGGAAAAAGGAGAGAGAAAATGGGCAGCCCATTCGAGTGCACTTGAGTGCATGTATGTGAGAGAGAAAATAAACATCGTGTCACTCATGCAAGAGACATACGTGAGATGGAGAGAGACTAGGTGCAGGCTTTTTGCTGTGCATGGGCTCGTTGCCCTTTGGGATCCTTCAGGAGACAAGGGGAGAGAGGAGAAGTGATGTGCGAATCGTAGAAAAAGGAAGAGTGCCCTGTAGGGCACACAGACGTGTAGTAGCTGCCTGCGCACTGCTCTAGCTGATGTCTTGGGGCATGCGTACTGCAGAGAGGCAGCACATCGTGTAGGACTTGACTTTTGGTGCCTAGTCTGCATGAGTTAGAATAAGATAAATCAGGACCCGTGCGCGAGTCGAACCCCCGAGGGTCGGGCGAGACGGACATAACATCCAGTCCTGACGGGTCTGGTTTGCACATAGTGGGGGTGTCCGACTCCAGTCGGACGGGGTTGGATCGGGCGGTGATTGCTCCGGGAATCTTTGTCTTTTGTCGGATAAATTTTTACCGCAAATATTTATCCCCGACAGTAGCCCCCGAGCCCTGGAAGGAGTTTGAAAAACTCGTTTGGGCGGTCTGCGTTGTGGCGTGAGGGTGTTTCTTGGTCGTCCGGGTGCGCGCGAGCGCACCCGGTGGGTGTAGCCCCCGAGCCTACGAAGGAGTTGTAGACTCGTTCGTAGGGTTATTCGTCGCGCCGTCAAAGCGTTTGTGGAGTGCGTGCGAGCGCATCCGGTAGGCGGAGCCCCCAAGCTTTTGAGTTAGCCGCTCAACTTGCTCAAAGGACTTTGTAACGTGACTTCACGGCAGTTCTGTTTTCTGGTTCCAATTCTGGGGCCCATGTCTAAGGCGAGGGTCGGTTCGTCTTTGGTCGTTACCCTTCAAGCGTCCCTTTCGTGGGGGGCGGAAAGGGTGAGCTGTACCATGTGCTTTCCTCGATGGGCGTGACACGGCGCTCGGCGAGCTAATAGCGGGTTTGTTCGAGTGAAGCCTCGGCATCCCCTTCGCGGGGTTCCGTCGGATCGGCAGGCGACCGGCTTTAGATTCTTGGTGGTCAACCCATATAGTTCCTAGAACCGTTCGTCGGGTCCCGAGGGCGCGTTGCCTTTTCTTCGTGAAAAAACCATGGGTCGGCTCAAACCAAGATTCGAATGCGGATTGGGATGCCCATGGCGCTCAAGCGCCCAGGTATTGGCCGCTACGTGGGCCCATCCCTTTCCACCCCTCACTCTGTGGTTGTCCTAGAGCGGCTGTCGAACCCATCGGCGGGCCAGCCTTCGAACTCCTAGACTGTGACGGGCCGTGCTGGGGCTTTATGTGCGATCCGACCCTCGGGTCCCCGCACGTGGCGAGGCTCCGGCCGAGTGGTCGTGCCGTCTTTTTGTCGATTTTCCCTCCACGCACCTCGGTCGGCAAGGTGAGAGGTAAGAGCCGCCTCGCGTTCATTCCTCGCTGGGCAAAAACACGGCGCTCGTTGAGCTGATAACGGGTTGGTTCGAGTGAAGCCCGGCATACCGTTCGCGGGGTTCCGATGGATCAGCTGGCGATCGACTTCAAACTCTCTGTGGTCAACCCATATAGTTCCCAAGACCGTTCGACGGGTCCCGAGGGCGCGTTGCCTTCCCTTCGCGAGAAAACGATGGGTCGGCTCATGCCAAGACTCGAACGTGGGTCGGGGATGCCCTTGGCGCCGGGGCGCCCGGGTATTGGCCGCTACGTGGGCCCATCCCTTTCCGCCCCTCGCTCTATGTTTGTCCTGGAGCGGCTGTCGAACCCATTGGCAGGCCAGCCTTCGAACTCCTAGACCATGACGGGCCGTAGGGGCGTTTTTAGCCCGTATCCCTTCTTACCTAGGCGAATTGGCTTGTCAAGTCTGATCGTCCTTCGGTGTGCCCTTCACGAGGCGTCCAAGGTCAGTGCAGCCCCAATACGCGATCCTCGGGTTAGATCGTAACGCCTTTTCATGCGGCATCCGAGCCCCCGAGCCCAAAGCGGATGACTTGTTCCGAGGTCTCAAGGTGAGCCGAGAGTTGATGTTGATTGCTGTCAAAAAACAATACGAGTCAGTTTCGTATGGGGCATTGGGGTTACGGTGTCCCTGAGAAGTTGTAAATGAATGGGTATGAAACCGATTGCAAGTTTTATCGTAATCGCAAAGACTTGTTTCGGTGTTCGACCCGTTTTTAAAGTCAAAGTGACACGGTCCGAGTCGTGTTCGAGACAAGGTCGGTTCATACTGCCGAGTGAAGGAGCCGTAGCCACGGTGGCGTAGGTTTTCACCGTTCAGCTGCTATGATCCATCTCGTCTTGCCACGACTGACCCTTTCACTTTGCCGTTTAAGAAAGGGTTGGGTCCCGATGTTTAGCAAAGCGACTCGATGTACTACTCCTCGCAGCCCCCGAGTGAAAATACTTATGCGAAAGTACTCGGCGGAACCCGTAAGGGACAGGCTTCACATGAGGGTGAGGATATTCCAAGCGGGCGCATTTTATTTTCAGGAAATAAAATGCAAAGCGTAAATTTATGGGGTACGGGAAACATATCTGTTTAGTGGTTCACACGCCGGTAGTCTGTAAGTTGTTGTCGGTCTCGGATCGTCAGTTCCGCAACCGTCTCCACCCTGCGGCGTCGGCGGCGCCGTTGGCGGTGGTGCGGGTGTTGTCGGCGGCGGTGATGTTGTTGTCGTCGGAGTTGGTAGTTGCGCCATTGTTGCCAGCGGCGGCGTGGGTGCTGTCATCCACGGCGGTGTCGTCGTTTGGCGGCGGCAGCGTTGTGGCTGCCATTGGCCGCGGCGGCGGTGTTGTCGCTGTGGGGCTGAAAAGAACGACAGTATCCTCGAGGGAGTAGTTTTAATTAGCCTTGGTACTAGAAGGTTGAGCGCGTATACACATACCAAGAGATTTAGACAAGATTTTATTTAGTGGGCATCGTGGTTGACGTTGTCCGGCCCTCCGTTAGCACTCAGTTTGTAAAGTGTAAGGCAGTGAGCGAACTGGAACCTGAACGCGCTGGTGAGCAATAACGCCATAGCCGCCGGGGCGTAGGCTCCTTGCAGTCTGACCAGCTTGTCCTAGTTTGTTCTGTCACAACCTACCTTTTAAGCTTGTGGGCTAAAAAAGGGTCGGATGACAGCAACAGCCTTAAAGCGACGTCACTAAAAACGCTAGCACGAGAACGCGAGTCTACTTATTTTAAGCTTCCGTGAAAAAGTAAAGCAGCACCTAATAACTACACATGTATGTGCATATGTGTGACTCTGGAAAAAATAGACGTAGGAGTGACTTAGCTGTTTTACCGTCAACATGCTTATAAGCACGGTTATGAGCGCCAACACCCTTATCATTGGGGGTGTTGCCGCCAACGTAGCCGTTGTTGTGGCCAGTGTTGCGGCCGTCGTCGTGGCGGCTGTCACCACGGCCAGCACCATGGCGACAGCGATGGCCGGCGTCCCGGCCGTCGCCGTAGTGGCCAACGTCGCGTGGCCGGCGCCTCGGCTGGCATCGTGGCGGTTGGCGTCGCGTGCAGCCAGCATTGTGGCTTCCGGCGCCGTGGCCGTCATTGTGGCGGCCGGCGACGCGGCCGTTGTAGTAGGGGCTGGTATCGCGGCCGGCGTCAAGGAGGCCAGCGTTGTCGCCGGCGTGGCTGCTAGTTGGTTGGTGAGCCGCTAGCTTTGTTGTCGGTGTTGGCGGCGGCAGTGCCGTTGGCGACGGCACCGTCATCGAGGCCGTTGTCATCGTCGTCGGCACCGTCCTTGTTGAAAACGGCATCGTCGTCGTTTGTTGGAGGCACCGACGTCCTGTCAGGCGCGGGTCCCAGCGGCACAGCTGAAAAGAATGGTCAGAGTAGTTCAGTTAGTTTTTTTTATCAGAGAAAATATACACCCATTAAGTTACGCAAGTGAGTAGCATGTATAGCTTCGGGAAAAGGTATAGTGGTGACTTAGCTTTTTAATTATCCACGCACGTGTGGGCTGCCAGCTTCGACGTGTGGCATCATTGTCGGTGGAGTCGTCATCGTCGAGGCCGTGGTCCTTGACGGCATCGTCCTTGGTGGTGGCGATGGTGTTAAGGCCGCCGTTGTTGGTGTCGTCGTCTTTGGCAGCACTGTCCTTGGAGGCAGCGACGTCGAGGCCGTCGTCGTTGGCAGTGGCGGAGCCACCAGTATGACGAGCCATGGCGGCCCCGATACCCTGCCGGTCGATGAATCACTTAGCCAAATCTGCAACCAGAAGCTTTTAAGTAAAGTCAAATAACAAGTTTTAGCACAAACAAGGAAGTAGCCTGGTGGTAGATGAGCTCAATGCTAAAGTCTCTAGTGCAGGGTTCGAATCCCATTGGTGCCAGTTTTTTATTGGTTTGGATTTTTCTGGCTGATAGGGCTCATAATCAATTTGTTTGGATTTTTGTTTTGTTTTTATTGCACCTCGGCCGGTGGCTGACATGGCTCATAATCAATTTGTGTCGGTAAATGTTTGGATGCTGTTGCGAACCAAAAACCCAGGTTTGAATCTTGTCTGAGCACTTTCTTTTCTTCTCTTTTTTGCATTTTAACGCACCCACCAGATTACCATGTATTAGTGGACTATCTATACTGTAAGGATCCAAAACAATTAGTAAAAAAGTGCTTTTCTAAAACCTTCCGTACCCTTCACAGCGTCCCCACTTGTCAGGAACCCACCTAAACCCACCTAAAATGTTTGGCCATCAACCAATTCAAATGAAGGCCATCTGGGCGTACGTGGTCGATCCAACGCATGAGAGATAGTTTAGACGGCATTATTTCAGGAAAACCGAAAAATTTCACTCACCCCCGCCCAATCTACCCGCCCCCTGCACCCACCGCGCAATAGATGGAATTGTTAGGTGATTTACCGCGCCATAGATGCAATTGTTAGGTGATTTCGAACCGAAATCGTTCTTTCCATAAACTAACCATAGTTGTGGGAGTCAATCAGGGAATCGATTACTTACCATAGTCGTGGGCGTCCAGGTTCATCTCCTTAGTCCTCCTGCTCCCTATATAAGGCGCCCCTCCTTATTCTCAAAGCACAGAATCTCTCCCTTCATTCTCATCATCTATTTAGAGTTCATATTTCTTTGCAAGGGCGTCGGCGTCGAGCGCGGCGCAAGGGTGGCCACGACGCTCGTCGTGTCCAAGCTCGCCAGGTAGAAGCGGAACGTGCTCCGCGTTGTGACGGTGTCCGGTGCCGTCGAGTGCGTGGCGTCGTTGCTCCACGACACCAGGCGACGAGGAGAGCAACTTTCTCGGCCTCCCCGTCATAAAAAAGCTGGCTGCGGTGCCGAGTTGCTCATGGATACATGTATCGTGAATATTTTCCTTCTGTTTCCGCCGGAGGCCCAAGCTTTTGATGTATGAATATATAATTTTTAATATGAGATGCTATTGAATAATTTTAATATGCGATCTAAAGGCAATCCGAGTGCTTTTCAAGGCAATCCGAGTAGTTTACAAGTCATACGACTAATTTCCATATCGAGAAGAGTCTTTGCAGTACTCTACTCTTATTCTTCATGCCTGGTACGACTCTGTCTGGAGAGGACATATATACTTTCAATGTTCGAGTAAGCCAATCGAGTGTGTTTTCGAGTTCTTGATCAGTCTTGGACGGCGGATAGGGTTACAAGGTTGGTTTCGAGTAGAATCCTAACCAATTACTACTCGGAGAGTGCTTTTCAGGGCAATCCGAGTAGTTTACAAGTCATACGACTAATTTCCATATCGAGAAGAGTCCTTGCAGTACTCTACTCTTGTTCTTCACGCCTGGTACGACTCTGTCTGGAGAGAATCCATGTGTGTTCGAGTAAGCCAATCGAGTGCGTTTTCGAGTTCTTGATCAGTCTTGGACGGCGGGCAGGGTTACAAGGTTGGTTTCGAGTAGAATCCTAACCAATTACTACTCGGAGAGTGTTTTTCAAGGCAATCCGAGTAGTTTACAAGTCATACGACTAATTTTCATATCGAGAAGAGTCCTTGCAGTACTCTACTCTTGTTCTTCACGCCTGGTACGACTCTGTCTGGAGAGGACATATATACTTTCAATGTTCGAGTAAGCCAATCGAGTACGTTTTCGAGTTCTTGATCAGTCTTGGACAGCGGGCAGGGTTACAAGGTTGGTTTCGAGTAGAATCCTAACCAATTACTACTCGAAGAGTGCTTTTCAAGGCAATCCGAGTAGTTTACAAATCATACGACTAATTTCCATATCGAAAAGAGTCCTTGCAGTACTCTACTCTTGTTCTTCACGCGTGGTACGACTCTGTCTGAAGAGAATCCATGTGTCCCTGTGGGCCCATGGTCGTACCTCCAACAAGCTCCCAAGCGCTTCATCGTCGAGTATCATCAACCGTGTGCTTGCCAAGCTAATCGAGTGCTTTTTCGAGTTCTTGATCAGTCTTGGACAGGTCTTGGTTGTCACGAGGCCATGAGGTGCTTAAGCCCCGTTTATTCTGATTAAATCAGTAGTCTTCAAAATATTATATGGTGTGCGATAAGAATCGCACTCCATATGGAGTAGCCCCCGAGCCTTAAGTTGAATCGAAGAATCACGTTCAGGGTCCATAGAATCTTGAATCTTAATCTTGTTCTTGAAATGTGCAATTTTACACGGCCAACTACGTTTTCTTTTACACGGCCAGCAAAGTTTCCTATCAACGTACTCCTTGCATGAAATACACGGCCAGCAAAGTTTCCTTTCAATGAGCTCCTTGCATGAAATTACACCTTTCCACAAAAAACATTCATGACTTCGGTTCCTCTTGAGAGGGTCCCTGCCCAGCCTTATATTCACGGCGGGCAGGGTTACAAGGTTGGTTTCGAGTAGAATCCTAACCAATTACTACTCGGAGAGTGCTTTTCAAGGCAATCCGAGTAGTTTACAAGTCATACGACTAATTTCCATATCAAGAAGAGTCCTTGCAGTACTCTACTCTTGTTCTTCACGCCTGGTACGACTCTGTGTGGAGAGGACATATATACTTTCAATGTTCGAGTAAGCCAATCGAGTGCGTTTTCGAGTTATTGATCAGTCTTGGACAGCGGGCAGGGTTACAAGGTTGGTTTCGAGTAGAATCCTAACCAATTACTACTTGGAGAGTGCTTTTCAAGGCAATCCGAGTAGTTTACAAGTCATACGACTAATTTCCATATCGAGAAGAGTCCTTGGAGTACTCTACTCTTGTTCTTCACGCCTGGTACGACTCTGTCTGGAGAGAATCCATGTGTGTTCGAGTAAGCCAATCGAGTGCGTTTTCGAGTTCTTGATCAGTCTTGGACGGCGGGCAGGGTTACAAGGTTGGTTTCGAGTAGAATCCTAACTAATTACTACTCAGAAAGTGCTTTTCAAGGCAATCCGAGTAGTTTACAAGTCATACGACTAATTTCCATATCGAGACGAGTCCTTACAGTACTCTACTCTTGTTCTTCACGCCTGGTACGACTCTGTCTGGAGAGGACATATATACTTTCAATGTCGAGTAAGCCAATCGAATGCGTTTTCGAGTTCTTGATCAGTCTTGGACGGCGGGCAGGGTTACAAGGTTGGTTTCGAGTAGAATCCTAACCAATTACTACTCGGAGAGTGCTTTTCAAGGCAATCCGAGTAGTTTACAAGTCATACGACTAATTTCCATATCGAAAAGAGTCCTTGCAGTACTCTACTCTTGTTCTTCACGCCTGGTACGACTCTGTCTGGATAGAATCCATGTGTCCCTGTGGGCCCATGGTCGTACCTCCAACAAGCCCCCAAGCGCTTCATCGTCGAGTATCATCAACCGAGTGCTTGCCAAGCCAATCGAGTGCTTTTTCGAGTTCTTGATCAGTCTTGGACAGGTCTTGGTTGTCACGAGGCCATGAGGTGCTTAAGCCCCGTTTATTCTGATTAAATCAGTAGTCTTCAAAATATTATATACTGTGCGATAAGAATCACACTCCATATGGAGTAGCCCCCGAGCCTTAAGTTGAATCGAAGAATCAGGTTGAGGGTCCACAGAATCTTGAATATTCATCTTGTTCTTGAAATGTGCAATTTTACACGGCCAGCTACGTTTCCTTTTACACGGCCAGCAAAGTTTCCTTTTACAAGGCCAGCAAAGTTTCCTTTGAATGAGCTCCTGGCATGAAATTACACCTTTCCACAAAAAACATTCACGACTTCGGTTCCTCTTTAGAGGATCCCTGCCCAGCCTTATATTCACGGCGGGCAGGGTTACAAGGTTGGTTTCGAGTAGAATCCTAACCAGTTACTACTCGAAGAGTGCTTTTCAAGGCAATCCGAGTAGTTTACGAGTCATACGACTAATTTCCATATCGAGAAGAGTCCTTGCAGTACTCTACTCTTGTTCTTCACGCCTGGTACGACTCTGTCTGGAGAGAATCCATGTGTCCCTGTGGGCCCATGGTCATACCTCCAACAAGCCCCCAAGCGCTTCATCGTCGAGTATCATCAACCGAGTGTTGCCAAGCCAATCGAGTGCTTTTTCGATTTCTTGATCAGTCTTGGACGGCGGGAAGGGTTACAAGGTTGGTTTCGAGTAGAATCCTAACCAATTACTACTCGGAGAGTGCTTTTCAAGGCAATTCGAGTAGTTTACAAGTCATACGACTAGTTTCCATATCGAGAAAAGTCCTTGCAGTACTCTACTCTTGTTCTTCACGCCTGGTACGACTCTGTCTGGAGAGAATCCATGTGTCCCTGTGGGCCCATGGTCGTACCTCGAACAAGCCCCCAAGCGCTTCATCGTCGAGTATCATCAAACGAGTGCTTGCCAAGCCAATCGAGTGCTTTTTCGAGTTCTTGATCAGTCTTGGACAGGTCTTGGTTGTCACGAGGCCATGAGGTGCTTAAGCCCCGTTTATTCTGATTAAATCAGTAGTCTTCAAAATATTATATGGTGTGCGATAAGAATCGCACTCCATATGGAGTAGCCCCCGAGCCTTAAGTTGAATCGAAGAATCAGGTTGAGGGTCCACAAAATCTTGAATCTTCATCTTGTTCTTGAAATGTGCAATTTTGGAAAAATTGCACTTGATATCAAGTAGCCCCCGAGCCTTGGGTTGAATCAAAGAATCAAGCCGAGGGCCTTGATTTAAGTCATCAGTCTTCAGAAAAAATGAAATCAGCAGTCGATGTATATCGACTTTCAGCCCCCGAGCCAGCGGGGATGCATCGAGTAGTATGTAGTCAAAATAGCCACCATCAATAGAGTAGCGAAACAGAGGAGGTCGTGGTTGACTTGTCATGCCGCGATCTCCCCAGAAACAGGAGTCAGGTGCCAATGTTGTCGAAGCCCCATCATTGGTACTTGGCGACTCAAATATGCTTAAGCCTGATGGCAAACCGAGTTGTAATTTTAGCGTCAGACCCCGAGCCTGGAAGCTGGCGAAGATGTGATAGCACGCTGTGCGGCCTAGAAAGTAGTCATCCAAACAAAGTACTCGGCGCTTGGCCAATCTTGTTAGAGTAAAATAAAAAATAATTGAAATAAGTAACTTAGCTTGTTTGTTGCCGTTTGTCGATGAAGCAGACTTAGTCAGAGTTGATTCCGACTAGCTTGGGTTCATCACAAGCATATTGGCGATGCGGCAGTACCGCGGCACAAGCTGAAGTCGAGCTTTGACTTGATAACTTGCAACGGGTTGAGGCGACCACACATTGATGAATTCCATTGATCATGAGGTGCCCGAAAAGTCATCCAAACCACTCTTGCAGTGTATTCAGGAAGCCCCCGGCAAGTTGTACTCATTTGGCGAGTTATACTTCAAAGCACTTGATAACTGGTACTTGAAGATCACTACTCATACTGTAGAGTAGACTCTAGAGTACTTTCAAATAAGTACTCAGAGATTTGAAATCACTACTCGCCTTGTGGAGTAGACTCTGTAGTACTTTCAAATAAGTACACAGAGATTTGAAGTTACTACTCGCCTTGTGGAGTAGACTCTGTAGTACTTTCAAATGAGTACTCAAAGATTTGAAGTTACTACTCGCCTTATGGAGTAGACTCTGTAGTACTTTCGAATCAGTACTCAGAGGTTTGAAGTTACTACTCGCCTTGTGGAGTAGACTCTGTATTACTTTCAAATAAGTACTCAGATATTTTGAAATCACTACTCTTATTATGGAGTAGACTCTGTAGTACTTTCAAATAAGTACTTAGAGATTTTGAAAACAATACTCTTATTATGGAGTAGACTCTGTACTCAAAGATTTGAAATCACTACTCTTTTTGCCGAGTAGACTCTGTAATACTTTCAAATAAGTACTCAAAGATTTGAAATTACCACTTGTGGGTAGTTGCTTTATAAGGCTAGCTGGCCTCTACAGGTGTTCGGCCTGGTCTTAGTTACATCTAAGTACTCAGTGATCCTGAAAAGTAGTCATGTGATCTACTCTTCGAATTTTGACCGATGTATACTTTGTTGAATCAACAAGTATCAAAGCGAACTCCGTAACTTCTGCACGAGTGTAGTCGACGCACATGCGCCACTCGTTGTTGTTCTTCTTTGTCACCAAGACTGGATTTGCCAACCAGTCGGGTGGAAGACTTCCTTGATGAATCTTGCGGCGAGTAGTTTCGCCAGCTCCTTCTTGATCGTCTCTCGCTTGTCGGTTGCGAACCGTTGCAACCGTTGCCTCTTGGGTGTAGCTTTGGGATTTTATGATGATCCAACACTCTAATTTAATCTAAAGAATACATATTGACTACATCTCACCTTTGAGCTTATAGCGTCGGATTTTAAGATGATCGAACGCTCCAAATTAATCTAAAGAGTCCATGTAAATTACGCATCTAAATTAGTTTTTTTTCAATAAAACACGTGCCTGCGGCACGTGCCCTTCTGCTAGTATTGTAAAGGATTCAGCTAAACATCACTATATTTTGAGTTTGATCCATGGTTAGTAAACTTTTGATGTTATCTAATCGTCTACTCACCAATACCTAATCTTTTCATATAATTTTAACCATTCAGCTGATATATAATAAATTTATGCATATTCGACGTTTACATATATTTTTATTCAACCATTACATTTCATTATAGTATATTTTTTATACAAAAGAGTAGTAGTAAGTTCGCCATATGTAAATTTTAATCCTGGCTCCGCCACTAGTCGTTGGTGCCGTCGCCCTCGGCGGCGCTGAGGCCATACTCGGCGGCGACAACGTTATTGTCGGTGTCGTCGGCGGCGCCACCGCCGGTGGTGGTGCCGTTGTTGTTGTCGGCAACACCGCTGCCACTATCGTCGGCGTCTTCCACGGCTCGCCACCATCCGTAGGAACTGAAGGACACGTGGGCGCTGCAGGTTCTTGCGCGTGCCTTTACCAGAGAAAAGCCTACGCATGCATGCCTGGAAAAAGAAAAAATAGGAAGGGTAGCACACATGTGCCAGAGTGTAGGAAGTGGGAGCATGTGTGCCCTTTGCATGCCGTGGTCCCCCTTTGGCCTTTCAGGTGCCCCATGAGGCATGAAAGTCAAGAGAGAGGAAATGGCAGACATGCTAGGGTGTGCTGATGTACACACGTGGGTGGCTCTGCCCAATTGCAGGTCGTGGCTAGAGAGCCTTTGAGGTGTTCCAAGGGGCAAAAGAAAAAGGAGAAAAGGGGCGGCAGCATGCATGCATGCGTGAGATGAGGGAGCAGCAGCTTCAGATCAGGGTATACGCACGCGAGAGAAAAAAAAGGAGAACACCAGCATACGGGTGTCTGCGTGCGCGTTGTTTGCTATGTATTAAGCATACTTGACTTTTAAAGTATCCAGGCGGCAAGAGGAAAAATGATAGAAAGAGATTGTGCATAAGCAAAGAACACAGGAGAGTACGAGGTGACCGCGTGGTGGTGGCCGGCGTTGCGGTCGTCGTCATGGCGGAGACCAACACCTCGGCTGGCGTCGTGGCGGTTGGCACCATGACCGGCATCGTGGTGGCCAGCGTCGCGGTTGACGTCGTGGTGGAGACCAGCACCGCGTTCGGCGTCGTGGTGGAGACCAGCACCGCGTTCGGCGTCGTAGCCGTGGGCACCGGCGCAGCGGTATGACTCGCCATCCGAAGCTCGCTGAAGAACGAAGAAACGCGCAACAGGCCCCTACCTGGCGCACCAACTGTCGGTGTTTCGTAAACCTGACTAATAAATCTACGAGGTTGCGCGTCTAAGCTCGGATGGTTAGCAAGACGGACACAAGGATTTATACTGGTTCGGGCTACCCGGAGGTATAAGATCCTACGTCCAGTTTGAGCTGCTCATGTTGCTTGCTAGAGTTTGTAGTAGAGGATACAAACTGGCGAGAGAGGGAGCGATCCCAAGTCTCTGTGTTCGTGCGTGTGGTGTGTGTGAGGAAAAAGAAGTCCAGAGAACTTGCTCGGAGCAAGCCCCTGGAGGAAGAAAGAAAGAGGAATCCATCTAGTGCTTGGCCCTCGCAGGAGGCCTGGCTTGTCCTTTTATAGTTTAAAGAAAAGCCTGAGTAATAAAACTTGGAGAACAAGAAAGTATAGTCAAAAGAAAAAAGTATCAGGTGGCTCGGTCCTTGTCGCAGACCCCGCTGTCCTGGGGATCCGTAGCCGTCCTCTATGGTTGTCGTGATGGGAACTGCAGCTATACCTGAAAAAAGGGGAGTAGTTGGCACAATGTTCGCACTGTGAGCTGTGTTGTACAGTGTTGAGTTATCCGTGCGTTCCTGGTTAAAGCGATGGTGCGTTCCCGCGCGGGGTCAGGCGAGGCGGACTGCCCGAGCCCTACGCGATGGTCGGGCGAGCATATGTCCGGCCCCGGACGTAGCAGCGCTTGCTTTGTACGAGTATCAGAGAGGAAAAAGGACAGAGAAAATGGGCAGCCCACTCAAGTGCACTTGAGTGCATGCATGTGAGAGAGAAAATAAACATCGTGTCACTCATTCAAGAGACATACGTGAGACGGAGAGAGAGACCAGGTGCAGGCTTTTTGCTGTGCATGGGCTCGTTGCCCTTTGGGATCCTCGAGGAGACAAGGGGAGAGAGGACAAGTGACGTGCGAATCGTTGAAAAAGGAAGAGTGCCCTGTAGGCCGCGCAGACGTGCAGTAGCTGCCTGCGCACTGCTCTAGCTGATGTCTTGGGGCATGCGTACTGCAGAGAGTCAGCACATCGTGTAGGACTTGACTTTTGGTGCCTAGTCCGCATGAGTTAGAATAAGATAAATCAGGACTCGTGCGCGAGTCGAACCCCCGAGGGTCGGGCGAGACGGACATAACATCCAGTCCTGACGGGTCTGGTTTGCACATAGCGGGGTGTCCGACTCCAGTCGGACGGGGTTGGATCAGGCGGTGATTGCTCCGGGAATCTTTGTCTTTTGTCGGATAAATTTTTACCGCAAATATTTATCCCCGACACATGCTCTTCTAGATTCCCATTTAGGAAAGTTGTTTTGACATCCATCTGCCATATCTCATAATCGAAATATTCAGTTATTGCTAGAATGATCGGAATAGATTTAAACATCGCTACAAGCGACATTGTATCATCGTAGTCAACTCCTTAAACTTGTTGAAAACCTTTTGCAACAAGTCATGCTTTATAGATGTGAACATTTCCATCTATATCTATCTTTTTCCTATAGATACATTTGCACTCGATGGGTCTAACACCCTCAGGCGGGTCAACCAAGTTCCAAACTTGATTTTCTCCCATGGAACCTATCTCGGGTCTCATGGCACTTTGCCATTTCTCAGAATTTGGGTCCATCATTGCTTCCATATAAGTCGTGGGCTCATCATTGTCTAACAACAATATGTACCACTCCCTCGTACTTGGGAGATTCAACTTGATAGTTGGGCGACGTGCCCTTCCCGATCTTCGTGGTTGCGGTGGGGCTTCTGTTGCCACGGGTACCTCAACTTGTTCTGCTACACTAGCATTGCTCGTAGATTCTTGTGGCATCGGCTCATCTTGAACTTCTTCAAGATACACCTTTTGTCCACTTTTCTGGCTTTTGAGAAACTCTTTCTCCATGAAAAAACCATTCCGAGCAACAAACACTTTGCCCTCTAAACGGTTGTAGAAGTAATACCCTAAAGTATCCTTGGGATATCCCACAAAAATGCACTTGTCCGACTTGGGTGTTAGTTTGTCTGACTGAAGTCGCTTGACAAAAACTTCCCAAAAAATTCAGAAAAGACAAATTGGGAGTCTTGCCGGTCCACATCTCATATGGTGTCTTAACTAAGGACAACCCTATTTAACGTGAAAGTTGTTGTTTCTAGATCATAACCCCAAAATGATAACAGTAGATCCGACTGTCTCATCATTGATCGAACCATGTCCAACAAAGTTCGATTACATCGCTCAGACACGCTGTTCCTCTAAGGCATTCCAAGCGGCATAAGTTGTGGAATAATATCGCAACTCTTTCAGATGATTGCTAAACTCATGGCTCCAATATTCGCCTCCATGATCAGATCGCAAGGCCTTAATTTTCTTGCCACACTGATTTTCTACTTCACTTTAAAATTCCTTGAACTTTTCAAAGGATTTAGACTTGTGCTTCATTAAATAGACAGTCATATCTACTTAAATCATTAGTGAAAATTATGAAGTATAGAAATCCTCCTCTAGCTGTAGTACTCATTAGATCGCATACATCGGTATGTACAAGTTCCAACAAGTTTGAGGCTCTGTTAGGAAAACTTGAGAAAGACATGTTGGTCGTCTTGCCTAGCAAACAAGCTTCACATGTCTCCTATGAATCAACATCAAATGAAGTTAAATGTCCATCGGTATGGAGCTTCTTCATGTGTTTCTCACTTATATGACCCAAACGACAATGTCACATGTAGGTAGGACTCAAATCATTAGGTCGATGTCTTTGAGCACTTACGTTATAGATAGGTGGCTCATCAATAAATAGCCCATTCATAATGGATGTAAAAGCCAAAAACATTCCATTCTTAGAGATAGCACAACCATTGTTCTCACTCACAAATGAATAACCATCCTTTATCGAACAAAATAATAATTATTAACTCTAAAATAAATCCTGACGGGAGATGGAGTTGTATCATCTCGACGGTCAACGTAACAACTCTTGCATTATTGCCAACATGGAAATCAACTTCTCCTCGTTCCATGCTTCTACTTCTTATTATTCCCTGCATCAAATTGGAAATATGAGCAACCGATCTGGTATCAAATAGCCAAGAATTAATATAAGAATCAGCACAGAAAATGTCTGTAATATAAACATGAAGTGTACTTGAAGCGAAAGTACCCTTACTTCCCTTGTTCATCAAATAAGCCAGGTACAACTTGCAGTTTCTTTTCTAGTGACCAAATTCATGACAATGAAAGCACTTATTGTCTGCAGCTGGTCCAGATTTAGCCTTGGGTACTGGGTTTGTCTTGGAGATCTCATCTTTAGCCTTGCCCTTCTTCTTCCAAGAACTACCCTTCTCCTTAAAGGTAGGCTTGTTCTGGATCGCCATCACATCGCTATTACTAGCGCCTTTCTTAATGTCAGACTCTGTTGTCTTAAGCATGCCACATAGCTCATTCAGGCCCATCTCAGCCCCATGCATATCGTAATTTGAGATGAAGTTCTCATAGCTAGGTGGAAATGATGCAAGGATGACATCAGTGGACAACTCTGGGTCTATTGGGAAGCCTAACTTCTCCAATCTCTGAGTGTAACCAACTATCTTGATCACGTGTGTTACAATTATTGCACCTTCGGCTAATTTGCCCTCCACAAAGGCATTGGAAACATTGAACCTTCCAGTGCTAGCCTGTGTCTGAAACATTTCCTGGAGTGCCACGATCATATCGTGTATATGGTATGACTCAAACTGCATCTGCAACTCAGGCTCCATCTTGGCAAGAATAAGGCAGCTTATTTCAGTGTTAGTATCCAATAGTCTCTAATTAGCGTTACTCACAGCAGCAGTTGCATTTTTAGGAGGCTCTTCTGGTAATGGCGTGTCTAGAACTCCTTCCATTTTCTCAGCCCTGAGAACAATTCTCAATTTTTCCTTCTCAAGGATCATACGCATAAACGGTGTGCGGTTTGCATTGATCTAAAAAAGATAATGCAAAATACTAAGACAACGCATCCATGATGGAGTAAATTAAATTAAGCATTTAACTGAATCTACTCCCACAAAAATCAATATCCCTCCATTGATACTTGGTGATTCAAGATCCACATCTAACACGTCTAGTAGTGAGCTTTTGCATCACCGCTAAGAGACATGGTAGATCGGTAAGCAACTCCTTGCTAATCATATAACATATGACTCTTGTTGTTGGGTGACATCTCTATGTCTCGGTGTTAAGATGAGTTTGTTTAAGTAACCAAACCTTATGTAGTAAGTATCTAACACGTACCCATCTAATCAAGGGAAACTGGTGACACCCTAATTTCATAAACCCACTGTTGGCATTTCTTAACGACGTTACCAGTTTCCTGGCAAAGACGCCAGAAATGCTTATTGACCAAGTGGTAATCTAATAGTTGCGAAAGGGATCCGTAAGCGCACTGATATACCATTGTAGCATTTCACCCATGAGTATTCCCAAGGGTATTGTATTTCCCAAAGGAAGGTGTGGTTGGTAAAAGAGTACTGTTGCAATCATGAATACAGTGATACCATGGATAGAATCACATACCAAGAACAGGATAAGGATAATGAGAGTATGATATGGGTAGTGTGACACACACTGGGGGTTCACGTCTAAGACATCTAGACTAGGGAAAGGACTAAGGGTTAGCATCTAGGTTCTAACCTATCCCATACATGCACAGGTCAAATTAGAGATACAGGTCATACATCATCATGAAATAAACCAAAGCACTCTGGTAAGGGGAGATAACCTCCCTCGCTGCTTAAGCACAGCCAGGTTGTTACTCAGCTCATTTCAAAACTCCTACAGGGAACCCGAACATGGGGGATTTCAGAGGGTCCAACGGGACTGTCACCACCCGCGGCCTACCCCGGACAAACCATGGGGAACACTCATAATCACTCGTTGATTCCAACCCGAGCCCCATGCTCGCAATTGTTCACAAGACATCGACCGTTCTGGACTATTGAGACTTGGATTGATGCCGCTATTATAAGAATAGTCAGTGAACCTATACCGTGGCTATGATCATGAAGATCATGCAAGACATGCAACCCTATTCTAATTGAACTAGAGCAAAGTCTAAAACAAGAGAGGGCACTCATATCTTTACCACCTATGTAAGGGTATAAGACTAATCTAGCATATAAGCCAAGCATATCATGATAGCAAGAACATGAACACAGCTCAATCATATCATCACTAAGACAATCATTGTATGGAAAAGATAAATGATCAAAGTAGATCAAAGTCATCCTAGAACTAAGAGATACAATAGCCTTACCCAAGCTCAAAGGAGACCCCTCCCTGGCCTCCCTCGGATTGTGCTTCTTCTGGGTGGCTGACAGGTGGGTCCCAAGTGTTGTCTGCACGTGTGTACACTGAGTTGAGGCGGTTTGGTCCCTGGTGGGCCCCTCGATCCATGTGATGCACATGTGGCGGCGTCTGGTTCGTCGACAGGTTGTCACTTGGATCCATGAGGTGAATTCTCCTTCAATTTACTTTATTTTCTGCAGCAAAACACCTACAACCAAATATTCTCCAAGGACATGTGCAACTACATTATTCGAAGGGAAATATGCGTGTTAGCATTGCAAATCCTTCACTTTTGTAGAAAATGTTGGCAGTTATTTTGGTACTTAACAGCCGCCAACACCCACCACCAATTGTACAAGACTCCTGACAGTGCAAGCTTTTGGAGGGTATAAAACTTCATTGCTGAGGGATCATTATACTTCTATCTAGTAATCTAAGCCATGTTTTCCCTTGAATTTAATCTATGTGTACTTTTTTTTGTAAGCAATTTATAAAATGATTTATAGTATGGTGTAATGTTTATTGTTTTCTTGTATCTATGCTTGTTGTGAGTACAAGGCGATCAATACGTAAACTTCCAGGACCAAGAGTTTGGTGTGGTTGATGAACCTCAAGCATTAGGCAAGTGTCCTTGATCATATCCCAGCAACCCTACATTATTTTACATTTTATTTAGAATAGTTAGACCATTAGATGCATCTTAATTGAAATCCTATGTTAGGGTTTACTAGAATATTTCTTTATTCATCCTTGAAGCCCGGGTTGGTCTCGTAGTATAATGCTTAGCTTTGCAGTGTTGTGGGTTGGGCTAATAAAATTAATCTTACATAATCTGATAATAAAAATTAAGGAGGTGGAATCCTTCTGATCATGTTGGTGGGAATCTGAGCAGGATGGACCAAGTGGTGTGATGGATTTGGTGGATTTGATTTGGTTCTTCCGGGTTTGTGCTGGTTCCTGTCTCAGATTCTAAGGACCGGTTCATGGACAAGTAACCCGGCAAAACAGCGCAACTATGAGACCTAAACAGGCTCTGTCACTGGCCAATTAATTAGGAGAATCTTGTGTGGACATTAGTTTCATAGTAACTGGGACGAAAAAGGCTTCTATGCTCTCTACTCTAGATAGGTATTTGGGACGGAAGGACGCTTCTACGGCTTGCCTAGTCCGAGACTAGAGAAGGGGCGGAAGATGCTTCTATGACGTGTGCTATGCGCTAATACGCATGGGAGGGATCTTTTTAAAGTCCTTTTAGTGAAACCCAGTTGCACATATCGAAAATGTGTTATGGGGCCCGTGACCCCTAGGCAAAATGCGAATCACGACTCATGGTGAAAGTGTGCTACCTCTGCTGAGTGTAAAACTGATATATCAGTCGTGCTCACGGTCAAGAGCGGGCCTGGACTTCTTCGTGATTAGTGGAGCTTGGAGGTGGATGGTTGGCAAGATGGTGGTTGCTCAAATGGATTTCTAAGTGTTTGGATGGATTTTCGATGGGTTTGGTTCGGGTTGAGGTGATGGTTTCACATCTAGTAAATAGGTGCAGAGAATTTAAGGTTAATTTAAGGATATGTTGCTTAAGCGCGAGTGAAACCCTAAAAAGCCCTCCTATTTAAGCCTCATGTCATTTTTTCCCACACTTGCGGTGTATAATTCGTTGTAGTCACCCTTTTTTGTACCCCTGCTAGCCCAGACCTCGGATGATGTGAAGTTCGCTGAAGACGATGGCTTCGACAAGACGCTCGGCTCTAGGCTGGTGTACCCCCGGTCGGCTGCCAGTGGAGATGGAGTCCCTTTTTGCTGAAGACTCGATATAATTATGGTCATCCCTTTCGACTGCCGGTCGGATGATCAACCTACGGAACAATCCCCTCAAAAATCGATTGATTGGTCATCTCTAATAGCCGATGTGATTCAAAATCAATTCGGTTTAAAGCCAAGGGTTCAAAATCAATTCGTTTTAAAACCGCACATTATGACATGTGGCCCTATCCTCATCGATATCGGATCCCTGAATTTACCAAATTTACTGGACAGGATGATGTATCAACTGTTGAGCATGTTAGCCGATTCCTTATGCAGTGTGGAGAAGCTGCTAATGTTGATTCATTGAGGGTCCGATTATTTTCAAGTTCTTTGTCTGGTTCAGCTTTCAATTGGTTCATGACTTTGCCACCTCATTCTGTGGTTACATGGTCCGATTTAGAAAGACAGTTTCATCAGTATTTCTTTGCTGGAGTTCATGAGAAGAAGCTTTCTGATCTAACTAACATGAGGCAGAGGAATGATGAATCGGTCTCCATGTTCATTGCTCAATCCAGGGATGTCAGGAATAAATGTTTTAGCTTAATGTTAACTGATAAACAATTGGCTGAAGTAGGTTTCGACGGACTGTCGCCATATTTAAAGGAGAAGTTTGCTAATCAGGAGTTCGAGAGCATAAGCCAAATTGTGCAAAGAATGTCTGGGCATGAAAATCGGCAGTATGAACCAAGAAGAAATCGGTCTTGCTGAGTGGGTCAAGAATAAAAAGCCGATTTCGGTCCCATTTGCCAAAAAGGAGCCTGAAAAATTCAGCTTTGATATTACAAAGGGCTATAAGATCTTCGATATGCTACTAAGAGAGGGGTTGCTTAAATTGTCTGCCTATCATAGCATTCCTTTAGAAGATGGTTTACTGTAAGTTCCATAATGCTACCTCTCACAACACGAATGATTGCAAGGTGTTCCGCCAGCAGTTACAATCAGTTATTGAGCAAGGTAAGATCAAGTTTGAGTTTCCTAAGAAACCTGCAAAACCGATGAAGATTGATCAACATCCTTTTCCTGTTAACATGGTAGAAATATCTAGAGAAGAAGTTGTTCCCAAGAAAGTTCTTACTTCACAGTTGGCTAAGGAGAAAGGGACTGTTGATCCTAAAGTCTAGGTTTCTGTAACTGATCTAAAAGGAAAGGAAGATCGGAGGAAGATGGAAGTTCTAAGAGTCAGGAAAGGCGAATTACTTCTCAAGGATTGATCAGTAAGTTCCAAAGGGAGAATGAACAGATTAGATTTAAAGAAGAAATGAGGCAAAGTAATGCTGATCATTGGAGATGTCCTTTCTTCATTTATTGCTGGAAAGAAGGAAATAAATTGCCAACTCCTGAAAATTGTCCGGAGTGCAATGGGCAAGGTTGGAACACTCGGCCAAAAAAGAGGCCATGCTTTGAAGAAAGGCCTAATCGGTTTGATGTCCGAAATCAAGAGGATCGGGATCGATCAATCTTAAGAGATCGGCGATCGGATAGTAGGGATCGACAGGATGATTCAAATCGGCGCATTCCTGTTCATGAGAGGCTTGGCCGTAGAGTTGATATAAGAGACCGATTGGGTAAAAAGCCATATATGAGCCAAGAAATTGAAGACATGACTGATGATCAGGTCCCTGATGATAAAATCATTCGAAGAGATCATGAAAGAGAGTCGGTTCGTGATCGACAGCTGTTCCATCGATTCTTGGAACCGCAACCTCAGTGGTGTCCTAAAGGGTTGACTAAATCTCAGAAATGACATGTTCAAAGGTTGGGACAAATCGAATTAGAAGAACAACGTCGTGCTAGTAACAAGGCAACCGTAATCGGGTTTGGCGTGTGAAGGTTCAAGATCTTGATCAACATGATGCTCCAGCTGCGGATGTGCTTATGACATTTATTTTGCCAAGAGAATTTATGGCATCTAATGAAGTTATAGAATCGGATGTTGAAGATGGAATTGTTCAATTGGTATTGGAGCCGGCAACTGCTACTTTTGAGAAGCTATAAAAGGAAGACCAACATCATTTGAAGCCTTTATTTTTGATGGGATATATTAATGGGACTCCAATGACTAGAATGTTGGTTGATGGTGGTGCTACTATTAATCTCATGCCATATGCCGTGTTAAGAAAACTCGGTAAGGGCGAGTCTGATTTGATGAAAACCGATCTGATGCTCAGGGACTTTGAAGGAAAAACTTCTCCAGCTCGGGGGGGGGGGGGGGGGGGGGCACTTTGTGTTGATTTGACGGTCGGGAGTAAAACTTTGTCTACTACTTTCTTTATCATTGATGGCAAAAGTTCTTATAATATGCTCCTGGGACAAGATTGGATTCATGCTAATTGTTGCATTCCATCTACAATGCATCAATGTGTGATTCAATGGATTGGAGATTCAGTAGAAGTGGTAAAAGTCGATGCTCCGTTCAATATTGCGACAACTGAAGTATGTTCATGGAGCTACAAGGTGACTTGCATATCAGGACAAGCTATTGATCTTGATTTTCTAGGGATGTCCGATTTTGGCTTACACCCGATCCAAGCAGTCGGTCTTGAAGAGTTGTCTTAATGAATGCAGAAGATGATGAAAAACTATGCTATGGGTTTACGTCGGCTGATAAATTAGAGGAGGTTGATTTAGGAGATGGTAGTAAACCTAGGCCGACGTATCTAAGTTCCAAGTTAGATCTTGAATTTAAAACTAAATTAATAGCTTTGTTACGAGAATATAAAGATTGTTTTGCTTGGGATTATTCTGAGATGCCTAGTTTAGACCGATCGGTTGTTGAACATCGGTTACCAATCAAACAAGGGTTTCGGCCGTATCAGCAACCGTCTCGCCATTCTGATCCTATAGTTCTGGATGATATCAAGGTAGAAATTACTCGGCTTATAGATGCTAAATTTATTAGACAGCGCCGGTATGCCGAGTGGATTTCAAATATTGTTCTTGTACACAAGAAAAATGGAAAGCTTCGGGTTTGCATTGATTTTAGAGATCTTAACATAGCAACTCCGATGGATGGATATCCGATGTCAATCGCTGATGTGCAAGTTGATGCGGCGGCATGGCACAAGGTCATTAGTTTTATGGATGGGAATGCTGGATATAATCATATCTTAATGGCGATCGAAGATATTCACAAGACTGCGTTCCGATGTCCTGGTCCTATCGGATTGTATGAGTGGGTTGTGATGACTTTCGGGCTTAAAAATGCTGGTGCTACTTATCAAAGGGCCATGAATTATATTTTTCATGAGATCATTAGAAAGATTGTTGAAATATACATTGATGATGTGGTGGTTAAATTGGAGAGTTATGACGATCATTTATCCGATTTACGACGCACGTTAGAATGTACAAGGAAGCACGGTCTCAAGATGAATCCACTCAAATGTGCTTTTGGAGTATCGGCTACGCAATTTCTAGGGTTTATGGTTAATGAAAGAGGAACTGAAATTAGCCAGAAGAGTATCAGTTCGATAAATAAGTTTGTTGCTCCGAAAAATAAGAAAGAACTTCAGTCATTGATCGGTAAAATTAATTTCATCAGAAGGTTCATATCCAATTTGTCTGGTAGGATCAAGCTGTTCACTCCCTTATTAAAACTGAAGGCCGATCAAGAGTTTGTTTGGGGGAAAGAACAACAGGAAACTTTAGACAAAATTAAAGAATATTTGACCTATCCTCCGATTTTGATTCCTCCACAGAAAGGTAAGCCGTTCAAATTATATTTATCGGCTAGTGAAACTGCAATCGGATCTGCTTTAGTTCAGGAGTTTGAAGGAAAAGAACGGGTTGTTTATTTTGTGAGTAGAAGATTATTGGATGCTGAGACGAGATATTCTCCAATTGAAAAGTTATGCCTATGTTTGTATTTCTCTTGTACTAAATTGAGGCATTATTTATTATCGGCTGAATGCATTGTTGTTAGCAAAGATGATATGGTCTGATATATGTTGTCTTTGCCGATTTCAAATGGAAGAATTGGTAAGTGGATCTTGGCCCTTTTGGAATTTGATTTGCGGTATGAATCTGCTAAAGCTATCAAAGGTCAAGTATTGGCTGATTTCATTACTCAACATTGTGGATCGGATGTGACTATGGTGGAGCCAGTTCCTTGGTCTCTTTTCTTTGATGGATCAGCTTGTGGGGTTGGATCTGGCATCGGTGTAGTGCTCATCTCGCCTCGGGGGGCAAGTTTCAATTTTGCGATGTCGATTGAGAAAACAACTACTAACAATCAAGCTGAATATCAGGCGGTTCTTAAAGGTCTGCAAGTATTAAGGGATGTTAAAGCCGATGCTGTTGAAATATTTGGAGATTCGATGTTGGTTGTGAAGCAGCTAGCTAAGGAGTATGAAGGACCGAAACGGCGACCAGAGAGGGGGGGAGTGAATGCGAGCCGATAAAAATTCTTTCCAAACAATCCGGCTATTCTCCCAAAACAACTCCGAAACCTCCGAGAGCAATCTTGCCAAGATCACGTAGCCACTGTCAAGCTACTGACCCTAGGAACAAGAAACGAGCAGCGGAACTCGAACCAATCGAAACGAACACCAAAACGACCCCAAACTCGGCTCGATCTAACACACCCAGGGGGGGCGGTTAAACCGGCCAGGGGGGCGGTTAAACCGCCCGGGCCTGGGAGCCTTGGGAAAAAGTCAAAACAAAAGTGGATCTCCCAAACCGCTTGAGCTCTTGAGGCTGAGATTTTGGTCAGATGATCTAGACCTCCAGTGGAGTGTTTTCCTCAAAAGATCTCGGCCTCTAACTCAGTACAACTCCCGGAATCGCAGATCTCGCGAAGAACATCATGACCTCGAGTTCATCCCGAAAATCTCAAATCTAGAGCGATTCTCGGTGTTTGGGGGCAAAGGCTCACCAGCAAAAGAGGCACAAGGCACTCATACGTGAATCCTGTAACACCCAAAATCCATCACAAAAAGTTATTTAAAAAGTTTAAAAAAAATATAATAATTGGTTTAGGGTCAACATGTGTTTGATGCATCCATGCTGCTGCATTTTATTTTGAGTGGTTCGAATTCAAATTTGGTTGAATTCGAATTTAGTTTGAGTGTTGTTTTGCTTAAACTTCAGCAAGTCCGCTTTTGCCCCCTTAACTCTTCAGCCCGCTGAGCTTTCCCCCTCCTCTTCTCGCTGCGGCCCAGCCAGCAGCAGCGCCGCGGCCCGCTACCGCGCGCTCGGCCCGCTTGGCCAGCCACGGCCCAGCAGCGCGCAGCCCGCGCCCGCCGACGCCGAAGGCGCCCCGCCCCCTTTTCCGCTTTCTTTTCGCGCCCGCGCCCCGCAGCCGCTTGGGCTTTTTCCGCCTTCACCCCGCGCCGCTGACAGCCGGGGCCCGCTTGTCATCTTCCTCCTCCCGCCCGCGCCGCTCAATGGCCGGCCGCCGCAACCCCTCCGCCTTCACCGCGCCGCTTTACTCCCCCGGAGGCGCCGCATCGCACCAGTAACCGCCGCCCCCTCTCCTCCTCGGACCCGTAACGGCTCCCCCCCCTTCAAGACCCCACTCGCGCGCGCCATTAAGGGCCGCCGAGCTCTCCCCGCCGGCCGCCCGTTTCCCCTCCCCTCGCGTCGCCCCCGCTACCCTCCCGCGCCCTATAAATAACCCCCGCGACTCCACCGTGCTCCCCAGCCACTTCCCCGCCCAAAATCACCGCTCTAGCCGCCGGCCGCCGCTCGCCGGAGTTCGCCGCCGCCCGCGCTTTCCCCCCTTCAAAGGTGAGCCGCCGCCGCCGCTCCAACCCTCGGTGAGAACGCCCTAAACTTCTTCCCCGTCGCCCTAGCTTCCTCCAGGGCCAAACCGCGCCTCGAATCGAGCTTCCTAGCTCGCGGCCGCCGCTTCTCCGGCGAAGCGCCGCCGCCTCCGCCGCCGCGCGTCGTCGCCCCCGCCACCAGCGCGCCGCCGCACCCCGCCGGGCGCATCCCAGCCGCCCGCCCTTGATCCAACGGCCCGGATCAAATCGGACCCGGGTCAATACCGGTCAAACCCGCCGCGCCCTGGCACTTTTGCAAAAGAGCCCCTGGGTTTTCTGGTAATCGCAGCGCCGTCCAGCTCAGTTCAAAAATAATTAGAGTTTAGCCCCTGGATCTTTCGTTTTAGCCCCTGTCCTTTTGTTTAATCTTGTCAGCCACCCCAGCTTAGCTCTTTTACGCGTTAGCCCCCCAGTTTTGTTTAAATTAGAGTTTAGTCCTCGGTTTTTCTCAGTTTAGCCCCTGGAAACTAAGTTTTCTTACCAGCAGGTCCCTAAACCTTGTTTAGCTCATATCTTAGCCGTTTTAACTCCGTTTTGAGCGATTCTTGCGCTCACGGATTCGTCTCTGCGTAAGGAACAGTTTTATGTGCTTGTTTTGTTCTGTTTATTATTTTTGGTGTACTGTTCTTTTATTTATTTGTATTGCTTGTGTGTTCGTGTAGAGAACGTGAACTTCGAAGAAGGGCAAGTGCAGCACTTTGAAGAGGACCAACAGTAGTTTGCAGAGGAAGGCAAGTGGCTTTCCCCCCCTCACATATTCTTTTTAACCCAGAAATGTCATCTAAATTCACATTTATATTTACATATGTTTTGCATAAACTTGACGGGTCCTATGTTAAGGATTGCCTAGATTTTTCCCATATACCTTGTTAAACCGGGTTTTAATTTATGTTGGGTAGAAATGCTAGTTGCTATATGGTTATGGTGGTTTCTTTTGAACAAATGTTAAACTGGATATTTATTTATGTGGAACTTTGGTAATTGCAAGAACACATTTTGTTAATCGGAACATGGAGAACCACCCGGGAAAACAGTGCATCCATAAGTGTCATATGGCTCTGACTTTGGCAAATAACCAAGTGAATTTAGTGCTTTATAATCTTACCTGAAAAGGGCAAGAGGGGTGGCATCGACGGGGTATAGCCCGGTCCTCTTGGGGTAGCAGCCTTTGTTAAGGTGCTGACCACTAGGGAGGGTTATGCTCTGCGGTGACTAGAAACCTTAGCGGATTATTTTGTACTAAGTATATTTGGCGAAAACCTCAATGTGAATCCCTAGCCATTCACCTCGGAAGTGTCTAAGGGCCTTGCAAACCCGGGCGACATGGGAAACACTACTTATGGTGAAAGTGTGCAACCTCTGCAGAGTGTTTAAAACTGATATATCAGCCGTGCTCACGGTCAAGAGCGGCCTGGACCCTCACATGATAATTAAACTGGAAGATGAAAATAAATTGTGGTTTCTTTGGTTCTGAGTTGCTATGGTTTTCTTTATCTAAAGGGTTGGTATAAACTTGTACTTAGTAAATAGGCGCTTGCTAATAAAATTTGACCAACTAAAAATGCTAATCGCCATAAACCTTAGCCTTTCCTTGGAAGCTTGCATTTTCCCCCGCATGCTGAGTACCAACCATAAGTGTACTCACCCTTGCTCCAACTGCTGTTCAGAAGATTCGGATGTTGAGGGATTCTTCGATGATTTTGAAGATTTCTAAGGCAGGCGTTCACCAGTCAACTGCCGTGGGAGAAGTCCGCTGCAGTTTACGATTTAAGTTATCGATAAACGATTAAAGACCTTCGAGTCTTCCGTGAGAGTGTAATAAAGTACTTTATTATATCTTTACGTTTTGAACATGGTCTTATGATATTTTCACTGATGACGTCAACATATGTGTGTAAATGGATCCTGGCGCACATATGCTATGCATTCGGTCTTGTCTTCAAGATCGGGTGTGACAGAAGTGGTATCAGAGCTATGTTGACTGCAGGACGCTAGCCTAGATAGAAATGGTCGAAATAAGGATTCATGATCTAGCAAGCCATTCAGCTCCAAAAACACTTCCTTAATTCCGCGTAAAAATCTATTTTATTTTGATTTAATTGTATCTTTTATTTTCAACATATTTCTGAGTTGTCTCTTGATCTGTCAGATGGCCAGGACCAAGCAAACTGCTCGCAAGAGTACTGGAGGACGTCAGGTTCGCATCGCCCCTCCTCAGCCAGCTCCTCCTGTTTCCCCCGTGGAGGAGGACCCCGCGGAGATGTACTTCTACGTCGAGACGGAGGATGGCCGCATTCTGGAGATTGGACCGGACTGGACAGCTGGTGACCCCCGTCGCTTCGCCAGTACCAGCTCCGGCATCACCGGTGCCACTAGAGGAAGAAGCCCCGACACCACCTACGGTTCCCGTTCCAGATGTCCCCGCACCTGCTGCCGCGGGAGGAGATCCCGATGACCCTGACGATGATACGGAGGATGATAGTGAGGATGAAGACGAAGATGGGGATGAAGACGGAGATGGTGATGGTGACTCCAATGATGAGGGCGACAACAACAACGACAACAACAGCATCAACAACAACGCCCCCGACAACGACCATGAGGTTAATGGCAATCAAGGTGATGATCAGCAGCAGATGGAGGCGACTTGCGAGGTTATCACCTCGGTGGATGAACAGGGCTACATCTCCACCCTGCTCGAGGACGTGTTGCACGAGTTGGGCAGCACCGTGAGGCCACTTTATGTCACCCAGCGCGTCTCCGACCCCGCCGTCGACGACTACTACTTCACCCGTATCCACATCCGTGAGCGCAGGGAGACTTCAGGAGGCTTCAGGTCTCGTACGATGCACGACTCCAACACGCCCCATGGTACCTACGCCGCTTCCATCAGCGAAGCCGCCAGGAGGGCTTTATGGTCCATCTGCTACGAGCATCGTCTTCAGCTGAGCACCACCGACTTCCGTCACCTTCCTCGTCGTCCCAGAGGCACCGAACAGACGAATGTGATGATGGGAGAAGCTGGAGAAGACCGCATCAACATCCTCACTCGCGTGACTGCTGCTTTGAACTCCGACTTGGATGGAGCCACCGCTGAGCTTGCACATACTCATGACCAGCTGCTGAAGGCCAACGCCAGGATTGCGCAACTGGAGGCGCAACTTGCCGGACAAGAGCCAACTGAGAGCGCAGAGGAGGAGATCCCCTGCCCCGCTGCTTCACCACCCGCAAGAGGCTTCGCTATGGCACTCCTGGTTCTATCACCGGCTTCCTAGGCTAGGCTCATAGCTTAGTTTTAATCAAGTTTTTCCGTTAGAATCGTTCCTGCGAGGACGTGCGATGTGTTAGTTTTTGCTGTGTGAACAATGGTTGATTTGGAGTTTTGTTATGATTGTGATGTTTTGTGGTGTGATGGCTGCAAATACATCCTGAAATAAAATAAGTTAAGTCTTTTAAAATTTAAATCTTAGCCCCTTTTCTTTCATCCTTCAAGCAATGCAATTCTGTTCACGTCATCTCTCAGACACAGAAGCACTGTTTGATTTTTAACCGAAGTTTCGGAACTCCGATCGACATGAAACCAATTGGGTTGGAATGAGGATTTAATAAGTTACTTCCTGGTAAAATATCGCGATTTTAGGACTTTCAGTTCGTAAGTTATGCAACCGTCTTTACAGAAATGCGAATCTGTCAGAACAGCCTGACCCAGTTAGCTTCCCTATTTTATATCTCGAGCTACAGACATCGGATGGAAGTGATTCAACTTGGGTTAGCTTCAGAATTTTATGAACTAACTCCTGGTAAAAATACACGATTTTTAGGTACACTATCTAAGAGTTACAACTGTTTTAGCAGGGAGGCAGAATCTGTACAATCTGAACATTTGTCAATCTTTCAATCTTTGATTACTTATGATGCTTTACTCCTTTGTCTACACCGATCTGAGCCTTATGTTCCTAACGAATCAGATGGTGAACACCAGGTCTGGAGGAGGACAGGACGTCCCAAGTCAGAGGCGTGCACATATCATCAACCAGCAGATCCCGGCACTGCCACCCCCACCGACTCCGCAAGCACCGCCTCCCCAACCGGATCCAGCCATGGAACAGTTCTTCGCAAACCAGACAGTACTGCTACAGAACCTCACCACCGTCGTTCAAAATTTACAAGCTCAACAGAACCAACCGCCACCAAATGCACCACCACCGCCACCACCGCCCAGGGACAAGCACCGGGAATTTATGAGTCATCACCCTCCTACTTACTCTCACTCAGCCGATCCCTTGGATGCTGATGATTGGCTAAAGATCATCACCAAGAAGCTGGAACAGACACAATGCACCGATCGTGAGAAGGTTTTGTATGCATCTGGTCGTTTGGAGGGTTCCGCATCTGACTGGTGGGATGCTTTCACCACCGCTCATGAGACTCCCGACACCATCACTTGGGAAGAATTTAGAACTGGTTTCCGTACACACCATATTCCAGCTGGTGTGATGAAGCTCAAGCAGAGAGAATTTCTAGCTTTGACTCAAGGTAATATGACCGTCAGTGAGTACCGGGATAGATTCACTCAACTGTCTCGCTATTCCCCTAATGAAGTTGATACTGATGAAAAGAGGCAGGAGCGTTTCCTGAATGGTCTGATAGGCCCGCTCAACTATCAACTGCAAAGTCACACCTTTCCAAATTTCCAGATGTTGCTAGACAAGGCCATTGGATTGGAAAGCAAGCGCAAGGAGCTTGGTGAGCAGAAGCGAAAATTCAAGTCCCAGGGACAATTTAGTGGCAACAGCCGCCCTCGCTACAACTCATCGCAGGGGTTTCAGAACCGCTTCGGAGGACACAGTGGAGGCTATCAGCAGAGTCAACAGGGTCAACGTTCCTCTCAACAGTTTCAGCGTTTCAACCAACAAGCACCACGCACTCCCAACCCGCAGCAGAATCGGTCCGGCAACGCCACAGGTGCACCTGCAAGGGCCAACCACCCGGTCACCCCCGTTCAACCAAATGGATGCTTCAAGTGTGGCGAAGTGGGGCATTATGCCAATAACTGCCCCAAGCGCAACCCTCAGACTCCCCAGAATCAGAGAAGCAATGCCCCGAGGTCTGCTCAACCGTCTTCTCAAGGCAACAAGGGCCAGCAGAACTTCGTACGTGGAAGAGTGAACCACGTGACTGCCGATACTGCCCAGGAAGCTAATGATGTTGTGCTCGGTACGTTCCTCATCAACTCTGTACCTGTATCAGTTTTGTTTGATTCTGGAGCATCGCATTCGTTTATAACAGCACAATTTGTGGCAAAGCATGACATTCCTAAACAATCTATGAGAAAGATGTTACTAGTTAATTCCCCGGGCGGCGAGATGAAAGCTAGTCACCTGTGCCCGCGGGTCAATCTTAAAATTTTGGGGATAGATTTTCCATCCGACCTAGTGGTCTTAAAATCCCGTGGTATTGATGTAATTCTGGGAATGGATTGGCTAGCAGCATATGATGGGATTATTCAGTGTGCCAAAAAGTCCGTGTTACTAACCAGCCCTCATGGGGACAAGATTGAATTTATTGCTACTGGTTCAGCTAAGGAAGAGAGTACAGCCAACCATCTAGAAGGAAAGGAGTTAGAAGATATCAAAGTCGTCTGCGAATATCCAGATGTCTTTCCGGAGGACTTACCAGGTATGCCACCTGACCGTGATATTGAGTTCTCTATTGAGCTTATACCTGGCACTGCACCCATATCTAAAAGACCATATAGAATGGATGTCAAAGATCTAGAAGAACTTAAGAAACAAATAGAAGAGTTGTTACGTAAGGGTTTTATACGCCCTAGCTCGTCACCTTGGGGAGCGTCTGTTCTCTTCGTTGACAAAAAGGATGGCACCAGAAGGTTGTGTGTGGATTATAGAGCTCTCAATGATGTGACTATCAAAAACAAATATCCACTCCCTAGGATCGAAGACCTATTTGATCAAATGAGAGGTGCAAAAGTGTTCTCCAAATCGATTTACGGTCAGGCTATCACCAATTGAAAATCCGAGCAGAAGATATTCCGAAGACAGCATTCACTTCCAGATATGGTCTATATGAGTTCCTTGTGATGTCTTTCGGGTTGACAAATGCGCCGGCATACTTCATGTATTTGATGAATAAGATTTTTATGGAATACCTTGACAAGTTTGTGATAGTTTTCATTGACGACATCCTGGTGTTCTCTAAGAGTGAAGAAGAGCATGAGGAACACCTGAGATTGGTGCTACAGAAGCTTAGAGAAAACCAATTATACGCAAAATTTAGCAAGTGTGATTTTTGGTTGAAAGAGGTTTCCTTTCTTGGACATGTTATCACCGATGGAGGAATCATGGTAGACCCCGGTAAGGTTCAAGATGTGTTGAACTGGAATCCGCCTCAGAACGTGCCAGAAATCAGAAGCTTTCTTGGACTAGCAGGTTACTACCGTAGATTTATTGAAGGATTCTCAAAGATTGTAAAACCCCTCACCTCGTTATTAGAAAAAGGAAGAGAATTCAAGTGGGATGCAGCGTGTCAAGCCAGCTTTGAAGAACTGAAGAAAAGATTAACCACTGCTCCTGTGCTGATAATGCCTGATATTCACAAGGGGTTCGACGTTTACTGTGATGCTTCACGTCTGGGACTTGGATGTGTTTTGATGCAAGAAGGCAGAGTAGTGGCCTATGCCTCTAGACAATTGAGAAAACATGAACAGAACTATCCTACGCATGATTTGGAGTTAGCTGCCGTAGTGCACGCATTAAAGATTTGGAGACATTATATGGTGGGTAACAAATGTCAGATCTTCACTGACCATAAGAGTTTGAAATACATCTTCACCCAAAAGGATCTTAATCTGAGACAGCGCAGATGGCTAGAATTGATTAAAGATTACGATTTGAGTATTCAGTATCATCCGGGTAAAGCTAATGTTGTAGCGGATGCTTTGAGCCGAAAAAGTCAAGCTAATGCAACTATAGCCAGATTGATGCCTCAAGAGTTGTGCTGGGAAATGGAGCGACTTAACTTAGGGTTTCTTGCTCAAACTGAAGTCATGACCATGGAAGTAGAGCCTACCCTCGAACAAGAAATTAGAAAAGGACAATTGACGGATGCCAAAATCAAGGAAATTAAAACCTTGATTAGTTTTGGAAAAGCTCCAGATTTTACTGAAGATGACCAAGGAACTGTATGGTTCAGAAAAAGAATTTGTGTACCCGATAATGACCACCTTCGTGAACTCATATTGAAGGAAGCCCATGATTCAGCCTATTCTATTCATCCAGGGAGTACTAAGATGTACCAGGATTTGAAAGAGAAATACTGGTGGTATGGGTTAAAAGAGATGTAGCTACACACGTTGCTTTGTGTGACGTATGCCAGAGAGTAAAGGCAGAACACCAAAGGCCAGCCGGTCTACTTCAACCCCTGAAAATACCCGAGTGGAAATGGGATGAAATTGGTATGGATTTTATCGTGGGATTACCCCTCACTCGCGATGGCTACGACTCTATATGGGTTATTGTGGATAGGCTAACTAAAGTTGCTCACTTCATACCAGTCAAAATCACGTACACAGGGGCCAAGTTAGCAGAACTGTATATGTCAAGGATTGTGTGCTTACATGGTGTTCCAAAGAAGATAGTGTCTGATCGAGGCACCCAGTTCACGTCACGCTTCTGGCAAAAGTTACACGAATCAATGGATACAAAGCTTAATTTCAGTTCGGCGTATCATCCACAAACTGATGGTCAGACTGAAAGGATCAATCAAATCCTAGAGGATATGCTGAGAGCCTGTGCATTAAAGCATAGTGACAGTTGGGATAAAAGTTTGCCGTACGCGGAATTCTCTTATAACAATAGTTATCAAGCTAGTCTCAAGATGGCTCCATTTGAAGCTCTATACGGGAGAAAATGCAGAACACCTTTGTATTGGAGTCAAACGGGAGAAAGTCAGGTTTTTGGACCAGAAATTCTTCAAGAGGCCGAGAAACAAGTCCAAATGATCCGAGACAATCTTAGGACTGCACAGTCCCGACAGAAGAGTTATGCTGACACTCGAAGGAGAGAACTGACATTTGAAGTCGGAGATTACGTGTATCTCAAGGTTTCGCCAATCAGAGGTCTTCGAAGGTTCAAGGTTAAAGGAAAGTTGTCACCACGTTATATTGGTCCTTTTCAAATCTTGGAAAGAAAGGGTGAAGTGGCATATCAACTAGAATTGCCTGCTCGATTGTCAGATGTACATGATGTGTTTCATATATCTCAGTTGAAAAAGTGTTTGAGGATACCCGAAGAACAGTTACCTCTGGAAGAACTCAATGTGCAAGATGATTTGACCTATACGGAACATCCTATCAAGATATTAGAGACATCTGAAAGAATCACTAGAAGTAAAGTGGTCAAAATGTGTAAAGTTCAGTGGAGTCACCACTCCGAGGACGAGGCTACCTGGGAGAGAGAAGATGAACTTATCGCAGAATTTCCTCAGCTATTTCTCAATCCTTCTGAATCTCGAGGACGAGATTCTCTTTAAGGGGGTAGGATTTGTAACACCCAAAATCCATCACAAAAAGTTATTTAAAAAGTTTAAAAAAAATATAATAATTGGTTTAGGGTCAACATGTGTTTGATGCATCCATGCTGCTGCATTTTATTTTGAGTGGTTCGAATTCAAATTTGGTTGAATTCGAATTTAGTTTGAGTGTTGTTTTGCTTAAACTTCAGCAAGTCCGCTTTTGCCCCCTTAACTCTTCAGCCCGCTGAGCTTTCCCCCTCCTCTTCTCGTTGTGGCCCAGCCAGCAGCAGCGCCGCGGCCCGCTACCGCGCGCTTGGCCCGCTTGGCCAGCCACGGCCCAGCAGCGCGCAGCCCGCGCCCGCCGACGCCGAAGGCGCCCCGCCCCCTTTTCCGCTTTCTTTTCGCGCCCGCGCCCCGCAGCCCCGCACCCGGGTCAATACCGGTCAAACCCGCCGCGCCCTGGCACTTTTGCAAAAGAGCCCCTGGGTTTTCTGGTAATCGCAGCGCCGTCCAGCTCAGTTCAAAAATAATTAGAGTTTAGCCCCTGGATCTTTCGTTTTAGCCCCTGTCCTTTTGTTTAATCTTGTCAGCCACCCCAGCTTAGCTCTTTTACGCGTTAGCCCCCCAGTTTTGTTTAAATTAGAGTTTAGTCCTCGGTTTTTCTCAGTTTAGCCCCTGGAAACTAAGTTTTCTTACCAGCAGGTCCCTAAACCTTGTTTAGCTCATATCTTAGCCGTTTTAACTCCGTTTTGAGCGATTCTTGCGCTCACGGATTCGTCTCTGCGTAAGGAACAGTTTTATGTGCTTGTTTTGTTCTGTTTATTATTTTTGGTGTACTGTTCTTTTATTTATTTGTATTGCTTGTGTGTTCGTGTAGAGAACGTGAACTTCGAAGAAGGGCAAGTGCAGCACTTTGAAGAGGACCAACAGCAGTTTGCAGAGGAAGGCAAGTGGCTTTCCCCCCCTCACATATTCTTTTTAACCCAGAAATGTCATCTAAATTCACATTTATATTTACATATGTTTTGCATAAACTTGACGGGTCCTATGTTAAGGATTGCCTAGATTTTTCCCATATACCTTGTTAAACCGGGTTTTAATTTATGTTGGGTAGAAATGCTAGTTGCTATATGGTTATGGTGGTTTCTTTTGAACAAATGTTAAACTGGATATTTATTTATGTGGAACTTTGGTAATTGCAAGAACACATTTTGTTAATCGGAACATGGAGAACCACCCGGGAAAACAGTGCATCCATAAGTGTCATATGGCTCTGACTTTGGCAAATAACCAAGTGAATTTAGTGCTTTATAATCTTACCTGAAAAGGGCAAGAGGGGTGGCATCGACGGGGTATAGCCCGGTCCTCTTGGGGTAGCAGCCTTTGTTAAGGTGCTGACCACTAGGGAGGGTTATGCTCTGCGGTGACTAGAAACCTTAGCGGATTATTTTGTACTAAGTATATTTGGCGAAAACCTCAATGTGAATCCCTAGCCATTCACCTCGGAAGTGTCTAAGGGCCTTGCAAACCCGGGCGACATGGGAAACACTACTTATGGTGAAAGTGTGCAACCTCTGCAGAGTGTTTAAAACTGATATATCAGCCGTGCTCACGGTCAAGAGCGGCCTGGACCCTCACATGATAATTAAACTGGAAGATTAAAATAAATTGTGGTTTCTTTGGTTCTGAGTTGCTATGGTTTTCTTTATCTAAAGGGTTGGTATAAACTTGTACTTAGTAAATAGGCGCTTGCTAATAAAATTTGACCAACTAAAAATGCTAATCGCCATAAACCTTAGCCTTTCCTTGGAAGCTTGCATTTTCCCCCGCATGCTGAGTACCAACCATAAGTGTACTCACCCTTGCTCCAACTGCTGTTCAGAAGATTCGGATGTTGAGGGATTCTTCGATGATTTTGAAGATTTCTAAGGCAGGCGTTCACCAGTCAACTGCCGTGGGAGAAGTCCGCTGCAGTTTACGATTTAAGTTATCGATAAACGATTAAAGACCTTCGAGTCTTCCGTGAGAGTGTAATAAAGTACTTTATTATATCTTTACGTTTTGAACATGGTCTTATGATATTTTCACTGATGACGTCAACATATGTGTGTAAATGGATCCTGGCGCACATATGCTATGCATTCGGTCTTGTCTTCAAGATCGGGTGTGACAAACCCCCCAAAGAAATCCGAGAGAAAACGCCCTAGAACAAGAAGAACGAAAATCCCCCAAAAATAGCTCCGAAAATACCCATGAAAATAGAAAAAGGAAAGGGAGCTCGGGAAATCAAATCATGGCACAAAGATGAGCAGCACAAACTCAATCACATAACCATGAATTCACCTATACAAACTAGGAATGATTCGAAGTAGTTCTAGGTGGAGGGGATGAAGGGGAAAACAAGTTCAAAGTAAAACCTAAAGAGATAACTAGAGAGATGACAGCCACCAGCCCTGAAGGGGCCTATTAGTAGTCCAAGTGGTGGTGTCCTAAAGACTAAACTACCCCTAAGTGATACATACCCCTCAGGGGAAAATTTGACATTTTGATCTCAGATATTTTCCGGCTCGGGCACCTTCCACTGCAAGCCCAGGGGGGGCGGTTAAACCGGCCCTGGGGGGCGGTTAAACCGCCCCTGTCAGCCCACACAGGCCCAGCTGCCCAAGTCCGCCTCATCGAGTCCTCGGTCCTTTGTTTTGAGGCCCAAACCAAGGGAAACCGTCCACCGATGATTTTGTGGCCAAATCACCAAACCCCGCGCGCAAACTTCGGTTGTTAGCCGCCACCTTGCGCCGGCTTCTCGTCCGCATACGAGTTTCGGTTGTGAGCCGCTACCTCGCACCGGAACCACGTCCCCTTGCTCGTTCTTGCCAGCATGTGAACCGCACTTGATCCACCGGCCATCGGGTCCCTCGAACCAAGCCTACTTGTCTCTCCGCTCCTCGGAGGCCGCCATGGCTAAGACCTTTCGCGCCTGTTCTTCACCTGCACCAATGCAACCAAGCCGCATTCAACACCTGCAATACTTGAGCCAAGGGAAACGTCAATCCACACCACGTTGTCAATCACTCATCACACCAGGAAGCGACCATCCACCGGTCCTCGGACACACTGGGTCCTCAATCTCCCCCTTGATGAGTGCATTGACAACACACACATAGTAACCAATTGATATAAAGAAAACATAAAAGAAATCGAAAACAAGACTCAAGCAAGTGACTAAAAGCAAGAACAAGCCGAGAACAAAGTCACTCTGCAAGAGAAAGCTCCAGAAACGCCGACCCTTCAAGAAGAAGCGAAAGGGCTCAACACCATCGGCAAAAGAGCAAAAACACAAAGCACAAATCACAAACTTCAAATCCTCCAACTCACTTTTCAGGACTCTCAAAGCACTCCCCCTGCAAAGATGCAACTCCCCCTGAACAAGTGAACTTGTGCGTGCGAAAATCACTCGAAAATGGCTCAAACCATCACAAACCTTGTGCTCTCAGCACAGGGGCGGTTAAACCGCCCAGGGGGGGCGGTTAAACCGCCCCTGGCAGATGACCAAAGTGGAAAAGGCCAAAATTTCACAAAACAACTCGCAACGATGCCGTTCCAACTTGAAAACCTTCCAAATATGCCCAGCAAGATATTCCAATCATCAAACTCTCAGAAACTTCGCAAATTTTCAGAAAACCTCATTTGGGCAAAACTTTCAACCTCTCACACAATTTCGACAAATTCTAGAGCAAAAGCTTTCTTCTAAATTCAGCAGCAACTCCCCCTTGCCAAATGCTCCAGAAATTCTCCCCCTTGTTGACAATGCACACATCAAGGCAAAATGTACAAAATGCAACTACAAGCTTCTCAAATATACAATGAGCAATACAAAATGCTACAAGTTAGAGAAGAGGCATACAAGCTAGTTCATCATGTCACACGGGCATTGCCATCAAGAAGGTGAAGACATATATCCAATTGACAAAGCCATGAGCAAATTGTGGATTTTTATCAAAAATGTCACCGCATGAGCAAGATCCTAACCATGGATTGTTTAAGCAAAAATAACTTCATCTCATCAAAATCATGAAAGGACAAGCATTCTTGACAAAAGATCATCATAAACGCCCAAGTTCTACCTCATGTCATGTCAAAGCACGGAGCCATGTGTTCACTTCTCATGGGAGACTTCTCCGGCAAACAACATGCAACCGCTTAGCACCCATGTGTGCAAGTGTGTGCAATGGTGAAAGCATAGAGACATGAGCATAAATTCAGCAAATATTTCTTTTTCTCATCTTTCTTCTTTCATGCATAGACATCTCATTTTTCAAGTTTTTCAAGCTTAAGCATGGTACATGAAATGTCTTTGCGACAGAAAGAAGCTTATGCTCCTCCACAAGATAAAGCATGGGCTAAACATTTACAATGACAAAGGTCTTTGACCCATTTGAAAAGAATATCACACCCTAGCATGATCTTAAGCAAGATTTAGCTATTTCGGCTCAAACAAGACATGCAAAGGCATTTACTCATGGGTGTAGAAGTTTAAGTTCAGTTTGTCATTTTAGTTCAAAAAGAGACTATCTCAACAGAATATATATCAAAACCATCAAGAGCATAGCCATCCATCCAATCAATCCCTAGCCAGCCTGCCTAAACTCTAAAATGTAGCAAGTTGTACAAATCACTGCATATAGGAGAAGCTCATCCTAAGATATGATACAAAAGATAAAATCAAGATACAAAAGCAAGAGAAATATACATCAAGATACAAAGATGGTACACAAAATATACATATGCTACAAGAGAAGCCTCCAAAACTCAGCTCAGAAAACCGCACACACACCAAGTTCCCCTCGCAAGCGGGTGAAGGTAACTTGGTCAAGTGGCTTAGTGAAAATGTCTGCAAGCTGGTTTTGGGTAGAAACATGGGCAAGCTCAATATCACCTTTCTCTACATGATCTCTCAGAAAGTGGTACCTCACTTCTATGTGTTTGGTTTTGGAATGAAGCACGGGATTTTTGGCTACGCTTATGGCACTGGTGCTATCACAAAGAAGTGGAACATGGGACATATCTAAGCCAAAGTCTCTCAAGGTGTATGTGATCCAAAGCAACTGAGAACAACAGCTAGCAACAGCAACATACTCGGCTTCAGTGGTGGATTGGGCTACGCTAGACTGCTTGCGAGAAGACCAAGACACAAGAGACGATCCAAGAAACTGACACTGACCAGAAGTAGACTTGCGATCAACACGACATCCAGCAAAATCCGCATCAGAAAAACCATGAAGTGCAAGAGTGGAATCGGCAGAATACCAAAGACCCAGCTCAGGAGTAAACTTGAGATACCTGAAAATCCTCTTGACGGCCTGACGATGTGAAGTCCTCGGTGAAGCCTGAAAACGAGCGCACAGACACACGCTGAACTGTATGTCCGGCCTCGTCGCCGTCAAGTAGAGGAGGGAGCCGATCATGCTCCGGTACTCCTTCTGGTCCACTGGTTCTCCGTCCTCATCCGCATCCAAAGCTGTAGTCGTACTCATCGGCGTAGTCATCGGCTAGGAGTCGCTCATGTCGAATTTCTTGAGGATGTCCTTGGTGTACTTGCTTTGGTGCACAAACGTCCCATCCTTGGTTTGCTTGATCTGCAGCCCGAGAAAGAACTGCAGCTCTCCCATCATCGACATCTCAAATTCCCTGCTCATATCGTCTGCAAACTTGGCAACAAGATCATGAGAAGAGCCACCAAAAATGATATCATCCACGTAAATCTGAACGATTAAAAGATCTTTGCCATTTCTCAGCAAGAAGAGTGTCTTATCAACCTTCCCCATCACAAACCCCTTGCTAAGCAAGAACCCTCTCAATCTACCATACCACGCTCTGGGTGCTTGCTTTAGGCCATATAAAGCTCGGTGGAGTTTGTACACTCGGTGTGGGTATCTCTCACTCTCAAAACCCGGGGGCTGCCTCACATACACTTCTTCCTCGATCACCCCATTCAAGAAGGCACTCTTCACATCCATTTGGTACAATTTGAACCCTTTAGCAACTGCAAATGCTAGAAGGATCCGAATTGCCTCCAAACGGGCAACAGGAGCAAATGTCTCCTCATAATCTATCCCCTCCTGCTGCGAAAACCCCTGAGCAACCAACCTCGCTTTGTTTCTCACAATCTCACCACTCTCATCCCTCTTGTTCTTGAACACCCACTTGGTTCCTATGGGATGGCAATTTGGAGGTGGTTCTACTAGCTCCCACACCTTATTTCTCTCAAAGTTTTCAAGCTCTTCATGCATGGCATTGACCCAATCAGAATCAGATAAAGCGTGTCCAACATTTTTGGGCTCAAAGACGCGACAAAAGCAGAATGAGCATAATGAGAGATGTTCTGTGACCTCGACCGTGTAGTGCGTTCATCCATGTTCCCGATGATCTTCGAAGGTGGATGATCCCTCTGTACCAGCCGGGGAGCTTCTCGCCTCGAGATTGCCTCCCCCTCAACATCAGCTTCCACTTGAACTCGATCTGGTGCGCGACTCGACGAAGGTGTAGCAGAAGGGCTGTCGTCGAACGTCGTGGTAGTAGTGGAAGTAGAAGGTACACGATCTCCACACGGTGCCTGAAATTCCTCATCATCTTCATCATCAGGCTGTTCTTCCTCAAAGATGGGCTGTCCCAAGTCATCATCACCTGCACACTCAAAAGCAGAAGAGCTACACGGAATGGTCTCGTCGAAGGTGACTTCGCAAGTCTCCATGATTTGGTTAGTTTCAAGATTGAGCACACGATATGCTCGAGAATGATTAGCATAACCAAGAAAAATTCCATCCATCGAACGAGACTCAAACTTGTCCAAATTTCCTTTCTTCAAGATGAAACACTTGCAACCAAAAACCCGAAAGTGACTCACACGGGGTGAACGACCATGGAAAAGCTCATAGCAAGTTTCTTCTTGAAAGCACGAAGGAAAATTCGATTCGAAACATAGCAAGCTGTGTTCACCGCTTCTGCCCAATATTTCCTAGGAGTCCTATGCTCATCTAGCATCGTCCTAGCCATCTCACAAAGTGTTCTATTCTTTCTCTCAACAACACCATTCTGACAAGCAACATATGGCGACGAGTATTGATGTTCGAGACCAAGATCACGACAGAAGGCATCAAAACGAGTGTTCTTAAATTCCGTACCATTGTCGCTACGAATAGCTCTCATGGCACCACCATTACTCTCGTTTTTCAACCTCAAAATCAGATCTCGAACAAAATCAAAGTCTCATCCTTCGACGCCAGAAAGAACACCCACGCATACCGAGAAAAGTCATCAACAACCACAAGAACATACCACTTCCCACCAACTGAACGAACTCGAGCGGGGCCAACCAAATCCATGTGCAAAAGCTCGCCTGGACGCTCAGTCATAACATCTGTCAAAGGTGGGTGAGAAGCAGCAACCATTTTTCCATGCCTACACGGTGCACAAACCAAATCTTTCTCGAACTTGAGCTTGGGCAATCCTCGGATAAGGTCAAGAGCACTCAAGCGTGTGAGTAAATCAAAGCTCACATGACCCAATCTCCTATGCCACTTCCAAAGCTCAGAAGAAGTACCAGCGATCAAACAACGTGAAGGACCAAAAGATCGAGAAAAATCAGCACGTAAAATCTGTCCCTCAGGAATGATCATACACACAAGGTCACCTCGAGAATCAAGAATTTTCGAATCACCACGCTTAAAGCGAACCTCATAACCCTCATCAAGAAGCTGAGAAACTGAGAGCAAATTGAAACCAAGATTCTTGACAAGAGCAACCCGCTTCAACATGAAAGTGTCGCTCACCTGAATAGCACCCTCGGACAACACTCTACCTCTACCCTTATCCCCGAAAGTGATGTACTGCCTGGACACCACCGGGGTGAGACTGGAGAACCACTTACCATTACCTGTCATATGTCTCGAACAGCCAGAATCCATCAACCAAAAGTTCTCCAAGCCTCCCACCTGCACAATCAGAACCGAGAACGAGAATGAGCAAATGACTCGACACTGGGGTTAGCACAGAACGAGTCAAACCAGTGTCGGGCCATCTGCTCAAAAGAAGGGTTAGCATAATCAACTCTACCGCGTGACACCCTCTCGTCTCTCACCATCGGACCTCTAGCACCACGCGGGGGAAAACGTGGCCTAGACTCTCTCCTAGCCTCAAAGCTACGGTCGAACCTCCCTGAACCAAACTGACCGCGAAACGGAGGCCGCCTAGCAAACTCACGAACAACAGGAACACCACGACTAGCAACCACAGGAACTGTACGCACAAAAGCGTCGCCTCTCGGCCAGGGTGAACGAGACACAGGCACACTACGAGAAGAGTAGTACCTGTCCCTGTTCCCCACCTCCTTCTCTCTTCTCACCTCCCTCTTCTTCCTCCAACAAAACTCCTCAAGGTGACCATCCCTTCCACAATGCTCACAATGGAAGCGGACTGGTTTTGGCTTTGGGGTTTCTCTCGGCTGTGCCCTCTCTCTCGGCTGGTAAACCCCACTCCTCACAAAGGTCACTCTCCTCTGAAAGTTCTCTGACTTAGGTGGAAACTTGGGAGGATCTGGAGTGGTGTCAAGCTTGTTCAGCAGGTGGTTTGGTTTGGGTGTGAAGGTGTTCTTGAGAATGGTTTTTGGTGGGTTTGTGGGAATGTTTGCGGTGGAGCTCTCTGGATCTCTCTCTTTCTCACCACTACTCTCACCAACCTTCTCAGAACCAAGACCACAACCATCAGCTCTCTTGAAACTCGCAATCAACATCTTGAGCTGAGGTTCACGACCAGACAACCAACCCAAACACTGTCTCAGCTCATCATTCTCATCTTCCAATCTATTCACACACTGTTCTAGCTCAACATTCTTTAAAGCAACAACATCACAAGCAGAACAGGAATTTGCAATGGGAGATTTAAGTTGTGCTTCAAGTGAACTAATCATGGTGCGTGATTCAAGCAACTGAGCATGCAAAGCAGGACAAGAAGTACAAGCACCTAGCAAAGATGACCTAGACTTCAACTCAGCAAGCTCAACTCTAGCACTCTCTAGTTCATCCAAGCAGTTTATGTGTTTCTCCTTAAGCACAACAAGATCAGCAATATGCACATCACAGAACGAGCATTCTACCTCATCAGACACAAGAGGAGCATCTTTCAAAACAGCAATCTCAGACTCAAGCGAAGCTGCTCTCTCCCTAGACTCGCAAAGCAAAGACTCAAACTCCATGGCCTTCTTTCCAGTCTCAGAAAGCAAGGTCTCAAGCTCAGCCACTCTATCCTTGGACTCTCCTAGCAAAGACCTAAACTCCCTCTTCTCTTTGTTGGTCTTCCTAAGCACATCATCGCGGTTATCGACCAACTGCTCTAACCTAGCAATCTCCTGACGCAAAGAGGTGGGATCTGTCAATACCTCATCCTCGGAGTCGGAGTCGGAGTCGTCCTTGCTCTTCACGGAGTCGTGCGCCATGGTGCAGTAGTCGACGGCGGCGAAGGAGATGCCGTTGAAGTTGCGGTTCAAGCTCTTCTTCTCCTTGCGGCGGCCGCGGTCTTCATCTTCACTGCTTGAGCTTGACGACGTGTTGGTGGAGCTTGTGTCGATGTCGCTCGCATCAGCCACCATCGCTCGAGATCTGTGCTTCTTGTGTCCACCGTGCTTGTTCTTGGATCTTCTCTCTTCCTTGTTCTTGTTCTTGGCGCGGTACTCGTCCTTGGGACGGTGCTTGTGGTCGTCTCGCGGGCGGTGCTTGCGGTTGTAGTCGTTCTTGATCTCCTCGGGGCACTCGGCGATGAAGTGGCCCATCTTCCCGCATCTGTAGCACGTACTCCCGGCACGCCTCGAACCCTTGCGGTTCTGGTACATCCGCTCGAACCTCCTCGTGAGCAACGCGAGATCCTCCTCGCTCAGCACCTCATACTCTTCATCTGGAAGGGACACAAGAGAAGACAAAGCAAAGTGTCTAGGAGTGTTAGCATGTCCATATCCAGAGCCACCGACTAGAGCCAGACTATGGGGATCAGTCGGACTCTTAGCCTTGGCAAGCAACTGCCTGTCAACCTCAGAAGACTTCAACTTCGAGAAAAGCTCGTCAACAGAAAGAGTCTCATAGTTTGCCGACTCCATGATCGCCTCAACCTTGGCACCCCACACGGATCTATCAAGTGCTTGCAGGAGCTTGATAGCTCGGTCATGATCCGAGTATGGGAGCACGGTAATGTTGGCTTTCATGTTGTTGACAATCGAAGTGAAACGCTGAAACAAAGCATCAACTGACTCTCCTGGCAAATGAGCAAAATTTTCATACTCTCTCCTGTACATCGAGAAAAGCCTAGCCTTGACATGGCTATCACCACCGTGGGCTACCTTGAGCTTCTGCCAGATCTGGCTAGCTAGGTCCTCGCCCAAAACCCGCTCAAACTCCTCGGCGGACAAAGCACGGAACAAGTAGTCAACAGCTCGGGCATTCGCCTCAAATCTATCCTTTGCATCCTGGGCATCTAAGTTGGTGGGATTGACATAGTTTTCATCTTTCGTCACATCCCACAGCAACTTTCCTTTGCCTCGCAAGAAAGCGCCCATACGCGCAACCCAGTTCGGGTAGTTCTTCCCATCGAAGTGCGGAGGCCCGGAACCCCGATCTTGGTACGCCATCTTTGGATGTTAGACTGGTTAGAGTCGCAAAGACCCGTAACCGGCTCTGATACCAATTGAAGGACCGAAACGGCGACCAGAGAGGGGGGGAGTGAATGGGAGCCGATAAAAATTCTTTCCAAACAATCCGGCTATTCTCCCAAAACAACTCCGAAACCTCCGAGAGCAATCTTGCCAAGATCACGTAGCCACTGTCAAGCTACTGACCCTAGGAACAAGAAACGAGCAGCGGAACTCGAACCAATCGAAACGAACACCAAAACGACCCAAAACTCGGCTCGATCTAACACACCCAGGGGGGGCGGTTAAACCGGCCAGGGGGGCGGTTAAACCGCCCGGGCCTGGGAGCCTCGGGAAAAAGTCAAAACAAAAGTGGATCTCCCAAACCGCTTGAGCTCTTGAGGCGAGATTTTGGTCAGATGATCTAGACCTCCAGTGGAGTGTTTTCCCAAAAGATCTCGGCCTCTAACTCAGTACAACTCCCGGAATTGCAGATCTCGCGAAGAACATCATGACCTCGAGTTCATCCCGAAAATCTCAAATCCAGAGCGATTCTCGGCGTTTGGGGGCAAAGGCTCACCAGCAAAAGAGGCACAAGGCACTCATACGTGAATCCCCCAAAGAAATCCGAGAGAAAACGCCCTAGAACAAGAAGAACGAAAATCCCCCAAAAATAGCTCCGAAAATACCCACGAAAATAGAAAAAGGAAAGGGAGCTCGGGAAATCAAATCATGGCACAAAGATGAGCAGCACAAACTCAATCACATAACCATGAATTCACCTATACAAACTAGGAATGATTCGAAGTAGTTCTAGGTGGAGGGGATGAAGGGGAAAACAAGTTCAAAGTAAAACCTAAAGAGATAACTAGAGAGATGACAGCCACCAGCCCTGAAGGGGCCTATTAGTAGTCCAAGTGGTGGTGTCCTAAAGACTAAACTACCCCTAAGTGATACATACCCCTCAGGGGCAAATTTGACATTTTGATCTCAGATATTTTCCGGCTCGGGCACCTTCCACTGCAAGCTAGCTTCCCTCCGACGCAAGCCTTGCAGTCACGCCGCGTGTCCTCCGGATCGAAGCTCCTCGACGCCGTTCTTGGGCCAGCCCAGGGGGGGCGGTTAAACCGGCCCTGGGGGGCGGTTAAACCGCCCCTGTCAGCCCACACAGGCCCAGCTGCCCAAGTCCGCCTCATCGAGTCCTCGGTCCTTGGTTTTGAGGCCCAAACCAAGGGAAACCGTCCACCGATGATTTTGTGGCCAAATCACCAAACCCCGCGCGCAAACTTCGGTTGTTAGCCGCCACCTTGCGCCGGCTTCTCGTCCGCATACGAGTTTCGGTTGTGAGCCGCTACCTCGCACCGGAACCACGTCCCCTTGCTCGTTCTTGCCAGCATGTGAACCGCACTTGATCCACCGGCCATCGGGTCCCTCGAACCAAGCCTACTTGTCTCTCCGCTCCTCGGAGGCCGCCATGGCTAAGACCTTTCGCGCCTGTTCTTCACCTGCACCAATGCAACCAAGCCGCATTCTACACCTGCAATACTTGAGCCAAGGGAAACGTCAATCCACACCACGTTGTCAATCACTCATCACACCAGGAAGCGACCATCCACCGGTCCTCGGACACACTGGGTCCTCAGAGTATGAGTGTAATGATGATATTCTCTTAGGATATCGTAATCAATGTCTCCAATTGTTGAAGGAATTTAAGATGGTAACGATCGAAGATATTCCGAAACTACATAATCATGAAGCTAATTGGTTGGCTCAGAGTGCTTCAGGGTATCGACTGATTTAGGACATATTAGAATTGGATTTGGCTGACGATGATTGGAGAAAAGAAATATTTAATTATTTGAAAGATCCTTCTAAAAGGACCGATAGGCGAATAAGATTGCAAGCAATCAAGTATGTTTTGATGGATGATAAGCTATATTATCGGACTCTCGAAGGGGTATTGCTCAAATGTATCGGTTCTGAAGAAGCTAAAGTATTGACGGGCAAAATTCATGAAGGTGTTTGTGGAGCTCATCAGTCGGCTTTTAAAATGAAATGGATGATCCGACATAATGGATATTTTTGACCGACTATTCTTGAAGATTGCTTTCGATACTATAAAGGCTGCCAAGATTGTCAGAAATTTGGCAATGTTCAGAGGGCTCCGGCTTCGGCTATGAATCCGATTATTAAGCCGTGGCCGTTCAGAGGATGGGGAATTGATTTGATCGGACAGATTAATCCACCATCTAGTAAGAATCACAAGTTTATAGTAGTGGCGACTGATTACTTTACTAAATGGGTTGAGGCTATTCCTTCAAAAATGTGACATCGGCTGATATAATTGAATTTGTTAAAGAGCATATTATCTACCGATTTGGTATTCCCCAGACTATAACTACCGATCATTGAACTATGTTTATTTCTGGAGAATTTGAAGAGTTCGCGTCAAGCATAGGGATCAAGTTATTAAACTCTTCTCCATATTATGCTCAAGCCAATAGTCAGGCCGAATCTTCAAATAAGGGGATAATCAAATTGATCAAATGGAAGATCTAAGAGAATCCGAGGAGGTGGCATGCCATGCTGAGTGAATCTTTGTGGGCATATCGGATGGCATGTCATGGTGCTACAAAATTGTCTCCTTATCAGTTGGTTTATGGTCATGATGCCGTTTTGCCTTGGGAGATTATAATCGGATCTCAGCGTATTGACTTTCAAGATGATTTAATGGCTGAAAATTACGCCATTTTAATGAAGGAAGAACTAGAAGATTTAGCAGGCCATCGGTTGAGAGCGTTGAGCAATATTGAGAAAGACAAGGCGCATGTAGCTCGATGGTACGATAAAAAAAGTAAAAGTCAAGAGTTTTATGGAAGGAGATCTCGTTTGGAAACTAGTATTGCCAATCAGATCAAAGGATTCCAAATTCGGAAAATGGTCTCCGACTTGGGAAGGGCCGTATCGAATTCATCGTTGTGCGTCAGGCAATGCATACGTCTTGGAAACACTTGAGGGAGAGATATTTAGAAGAGCTCTAAATGGAAAGTATTTGAAAAAATATTACCCTAGTATTTGGTTAGATTCAAGAACCGATTACTGATCGAGAGATACAAGGAAATACACGCAAGGGCAAGCGAATCGGATATTCAACCGTTTCGAAGGTTCCTAGTCAGATTTAATCTAAATCGGAGGATACATGGCCTATGTGATACACATCGCCCTTAGTGCAAAAAATAAAAATAAAATTACATAGAGTCTAGATACTTTTGGATTATCCAGATTGCCCTCACGAAGTTTTCATGTTGCTCATAGGACGCGGTGATTTCTTGTTGTTCGTGAAGGATTCTTGCAGTTCCGTCCCTTGAAGTGCGGGTCGAGTTTATCAGATTCTCTGAGCTTATTATCAGATCTCTTCTCAATTCTAGGCGAACAAGTTGTTCTTCAAGAAGGGAAAGTGAGAGTTGGAGGGCCTGGATTTGACGACAAACTTGGTGGATTCCGCCGGGGGGCATGGTGTTGGCGGCGATTGAGCGAAGCACGGAAATGATTCTTGCTGGGAATCTTTCTCTGATTTCTTTGGCATGAATTTTGAGAAAGTATTCATCTCCTGCGGAGAGATGATTACCAGCTTGAAGCGATGCGATGATCTCGTCAAGCCTCTGGGTTATTTGAAAAGAGATCAAAGTTAGAGAAAAACGCCGAAGGATGAATTGAGTTAGAAAATTTTCACCTGTTGCAACGATGCCATTTTCGCACAAAGAACTGGTGCGTGTGATGTGTGAAGGGGGGTTGGTGTGATATTTATAGAGGTTTTCGGTCAAGAGTATTTATGGAGCGGCATTAAATTTCTCGATTACAGAAAGGTTGAAAAAGCCTACGAATCAGATAGAACATCAATGCGAATTGGTGGTAGAGACCGGAGAATTGACCAAGGAATCATGCATAAGTTAAAGTAGAAGATAGAAGTCAAATCTACAAGGGATAATATTCATTACAAGCCCATAAATGTGCAATAAACAGATTACAAGCCATCACAGAAGGGATCAGACCGCATTTAATGCTCGCTGGTGTATCTGGTCTACATCATCAATGACACACTGATAAGCTTTGATGGAGCCTTGTTGCGCTGGGATGCTTCTATGGAGCTTGAGAGCATTGGATGCTTGAGCCTTGAGAGTCTTGTTGAGATCTTCGATCATGGTCGGGAGCTGCTGCAATCTCTTTTCTTCTTCTTCGAGCTTTTCGCTGACCAATCGGAGCTCGTTCGCTAAATCCACTTTGCTAGCCTTCAGTTCGTCGATTTTCGCCATTATGGAAGGACGGCTCGATTCAAGGAATCTGATCTTGTCGTTAGTAGCATTGGCTAAGTCCCTCATTGTTTCTGATTCCTTGATCAATGATTCCCGATTTTGTTGATTGGATATCTTCTGTCGGGCATTGATAAATTCGATCTGACGACCTTCGATATAGGCTGCAGGAATGATGGCAGCTTGAGCTTCATGATTGAGGTGCGACCGTAATTGATGAAGAATTGATCGGATCGGTCCGGCGTCTTGAACTAAAATGAACGTATCTTGCTCTAGCAGGACTTGAAGGTCCGATAGTTTGTTTTTGACGTCTTCTGGGAGTGTTGGAGTGTTAATGTCCGTTGGTTGAGTGACCACAGTTGACGAGGTCCTTTTGTCAGCCGATTGCACTTCTTCTTCATGCAAGAGATCTTTGATTGGGAAATCAAAGAAGCTGTTGTCGATCGAATCTTGGGCCTGAAAGATAAGAAAGTTCTTGTTAAAATTAAGAAGAAGTGATAAGAAATCGGATGATGAAATGATGAGTGACCTGCTTCAAGTTTATCTCGTCGAATTGGGTGGGTTGCCTTGATAGTAAAATCGGATTTGGTTCCGATTGAAGTTGTTCCTCAACATGGAATAAGTTCCAGCCACTTCATTCTGGAGCAAAAAGGGAAAGGATCTTAATATACTAAGATCGAGTGCGCAATAATTAGGTAAAAGGAAAAATCAAATTACCAGCGTTTGATGATGAACTGCTGTTTCTATCTCTTGCTGAGAGAGATCTTCGGTTATTCGGCCAGGAATAACTGATTCATCTGGAAGATCGGTCGTCACTGAGGAAAGCAATTCAGATGGAAGGATTCGCCAATATGGAGCAAATGAAAGAATCAGTTTTTAAGTATTACCCGTCGGATTGGATAGAAGCTGGTTCGATGCTGATGAGGCTGGAGAGTCTTGACGAGGTGCTTGGGGAGGTATCGGTCCTACATTTTCTTCATTAACTTGTTCTATGAAGTATGTCAGAATCAATTATAAAAGTGAAGAAAAAGAGATTTAAGTGGCAAGAGAAATCGGTACCTGGTAGCGGTGGAAACTGAGAGCTTGTATCATGGATTGCACCAATAAGCAAATCGGTCGCAAGATGAGTGTCAACTACTACAACCTTGGTTCTCTTGGTTGTTTTCTTTGAAGTGATGCCGATTTGACGTTTAGCCGATTTTCCTTTGAGAATGTCTTCGGCGGATGGAGCGTTGTATCCAATATGAGGGTTATCAGTCGCAGGTGCATATTGAATCGGTCGGCCGCTTTTGCTCATATTCGGAGGGACGATTCTTTTCTCCTATATATATAAAAGAGAAATTTGATGATTAGAGCAATGAAAGGATTAAAAGATTTGTGATAAGATTTGTGGTTACCTTTGGATTGGCTGAGAAGTTTGAATCAAATATTCTGCAGTATGATGAAGCCAATTCGCAGAAGAGGTGTTGAGACCATTCAGTCCACCAACTTTTGAAAGTTGGGGTAACTATAGATGTCATGCCTGCTAATTTCAGGGTGGCTAGACCAGACATGTTTACGTCAGGGACTCGGTCTAATAAACGGCAGAAAGCGAGGCCGTTTTCAGCTGTGGTCCGATATTTGATTAAATCGGCGAAATATAGCTTGATCGGAGCTTGAACGAACCCTAGTTGTCGTGCTATCACAGAGGGATAGTAGAATTCATAGGTATGTTCACCAGAGCTAACAGGGGGAATATTGGGGCGAATCATTTCTTTGAAAATCGATTGCATGTCTTCGTATGATGAAATCGAGTCCAGTTGAAAAACTGTCGGGTTCTCAAAAGAATTGTTGGGGTCCTCATAGGAGAACCAAATCAGAGTAGATTTGTTGAGCCCATTGAAAAAACAGTTGAAATAAGTCGCCAACCGATCTGCGGTGAGACGGTCACCTTCAAGTGTTGCGGCAGCTTCCCCGAAAGATGTGCATCTGCGAAGTATGATCTTGGCTCCTTCCAATTGATCTGATGGGAATCTCTGATTGTAAAGATTGATTTTTCGGGCTTTGTGCATGTGTAAATTGAGCCACAGATTTATGAACCACTAAGGGTTCTCCTTTTCTCAATCGGACCGATACCTCATGCAGTAGCTTGTAAACCGATCCGAGAAGATATTTGCCTAGAGGGAAATGGTTACCCGATCCTAGGTGTTCAGCTATTTTTTGGTATTTGATGCAAAGGGCAAAGGCTTTTCCACAAAATACGAATTTTTCTAACCATATAAGGAGGAAAGCTGAATATTCCTTGTGCTCGATCGGTCCCTGGTTCTTTGAATAAGTGGAGATGTACTCTTTCCAACCTATTCTCACCACTTTGATATTATGAGAAGGTTTGGCTAGGCTATCGGATCTGGTCGTTGTGGTGATGTCAAGACCGGTCAACATGACCACATCAAGGAGAGAAGGCGACATCGGACCATGACCGAATAAGAAAGCATTCAAGGCGTCGGACCAGAAGTAGGAGGCAGCCATCAAAAGTGGTTCATTCTTTTCGATGTCTGAAAGAGATAGGGTGAGGCATTGGCCGATTGAATAGGTTTCCCAAGCGGTGCGTTTGCTGCTCATTCGAAGGTACCAGTTCTTCCATCCGGTAATCAGAGTTGGCCAAGATCGGAACCTATTCTCACCACTTTGATATTATGAGAAGGTTTGGCTAGGCTATCGGATCTGGTCGTTGTGGTGATGTCAAGACCGGTCAACATGACCACATCAAGGAGAGAAGGCGACATCGGACCATGACCGAATAAGAAAGCATTCAAGGCGTCGGACCAGAAGTAGGAGGCAGCCATCAAAAGTGGTTCATTCTTTTCGATGTCTGAAAGAGATAGGGTGAGGCATTGGCCGATTGAATAGGTTTCCCAAGCGGTGCGTTTGCTGCTCATTCGAAGGTACCAGTTCTTCCATCCGGTAATCAGAGTTGGCCAAGATCGGAACGCATCTTTCCATGAGGATAAAGGGTCCGACAGATTCTTGAAAGGGAGGTGATTGGTCTCTAAGTTGATGAAATCGGTTGGGTCTTCACTACCAATCGTTTGCAGGTCCCTAGAGAAAAAGGCAAAGAAATGAAATTTAAATCTATGAAAAATATGGAAACGCTTCGGGAAGAACAAAGAACAACGAAGAACGAAGAGAAGGGAGTGAGATTTGTTACCTGAGGGGCGGAAGAACTTGAAGCCATTACGACTTGCGGCGGAGTTGGTGGCTTGCTCGAAGATGATTGTTGAGGTTGGAGATTGATAAAGACAAGTCACCGGTGAAATTCCTCGAAACTTGCGCTTGAGAGTTGTTGAAATGGAGGCAATGGCGAGGAACAGATCACAGCTGAAGGAGGGTGGAAGGGGTGAAGTATTTATAAGCCTTTCCTGTGGGGGTAAATGTGGAATTTTGCGTGACCAAGTGGAAATCAGGGTTCCGTGTGAAACGGTAACAAATCGAAAGGATACGAGAATTTCAGGACAATATGAACATCTTATCCCGAAACTGGGGGGCATGTGTTGATGACGTTTTTTGACACGAGTTGGAGCCGACGCTTGAGGAAATTTAATTAGGATTGAGTCGGAGTCAAGGGTCGGGTTTGAATTGAAATCGGAATCGGACTTTCGACTCTAAAATCGGATCGGACTCAGAGGAATTGATCAAGGGCGTCGTGAGCTTTGGGCTGGATTGGGCCATTGTGGGCCAATTTTCTATTATTGTTATGAGTCTTAGTTAAATAGTTTCTTTCTTTCGCGTCAAGTTTGCTTATGTCGTAATCGACTAGGAGTCTGTAATTCCTGGGTATAAATATGAGCCCTGAGGGTCGTAAGGGGTTTACATATACATCAATACAACAAAACTTTTACTACTTTGCATCTACTTTACGTAATTTGCTTTCAACTCGGCGACTTCGTCAAGCGTTTTCTCTTTCACGAGTTCTCCTGAGCTAGTCAAGGCGATTCATATCTCCAAGGCTAGCTCGTGAGTTCTGCTTTTACTTTCAAGTTGGTCATCTTTTATTGCTTAGTTATCAATCGGCTATCTGCTGTTTGACTACCGGAATCGGCTCCCTGTGCTGTTTCACTATACATCGGAATTGGTCCTTCGTCGTTCGATTTTACTAACGAGAGAATCGGCTTTTAAGCTGTTTCTTAACGTCCGATTTTATCCTTGTCAATCAATAGGTCAGATTGACTGGCACGCCCCGGATTTCAAGGCCACGCCTTCACTCATGTGTTTGCGCATCTGTCAAGTCCCGATTTTTGTGTCAACACCTTTGCTTGCTCCATATCAGGTTGCACTTGTTTCCAGCAGCATAGTTACGTGTTTAGCACTATAATTCAGCTTTGCATTATTGTTTGATTGTGCTAATCCTTGACTTGAGTGCAGCCTACCCAGAACTACACATATTCCTATGACGAGCAGATTTTGTTTCTCCGGGAAATCGCTGCTCCAATCTCTCGTAGGTGATACTTGTTGTTTGCGGTCGCCCATGTTGCTTGGTAAGAACGGATAAGAATTTGATCGCAGCATTTTTGTGAGCGTCCCATACACACCATTGTTGTCGTAGGTTTTGTTTTTGTGAGCGTCCCATATACACCATGACAGGAGACGACAACGACCTGACAGATGCACTGCTTGACAAGCGGTTCGCTCAGATCGTCCTCGCGCAGACGACCACCAACACCACACTCGACACCATTACGGCCCGGCTTGATGCAATGAACATGACGCTCACAAAATTGCAGAAGGGCTATGGTGGTGACACGGAGCAGGTGGATGGAGAACACCGCGGCCGTGCCCGCCGTGTGGTACGTCATCCACATAATGACTCATTTGCTAAGATTAAATTTAAGATCCCTTCTTTTAATGGCAAATATGATCCTGCTAGATATCTAGATTGGGAGTTAGAGGTAGAACAGAATTTTTCATGCCATGATATTCCTGCTAGTGCACAAGTTAAAGCTGCTATTAGTGAATTTACTGATTTTTCTTTAATGTGGTGGCGTGAATATAAGCTAAAACATCCCACGGCTATTCCAACCACTTGGGTTCAATTAAAAGCTGCTATGTGACACAGATTTGTTCCATCATATTATGCCCGAGAGTTGCTTAATAAAATGAAGCGTTTTCAGGAAGGTCAACAATCCGCTGAGGAATATTACCAGGAACTACAAAAGGGTATGGTTCATTGTGGTTTCTTTGAGACAAACGATGTTGCTATGCCACGTTTTCACGGTGGTTTGAACCACGAAATTCAAGACATACTTGCTAATAAAGATTAGGCTAATATGACCACATTGTTTAAATATGCTTGCAAAGCTGAACGTCAGGGTCGCCGCTCGACGACATATACTAACTCTTTTGCAAGACGAAGCCCGGCATCCAGCGTAGATCCTGCTCTCCCTACGCCATCCATGCCTAGCACTACACCGCGCGAGAGGACGGCCACACCTACAGCGCCCTCGACCACAGGTGCTCCACTCACAGATGGTGAGACCACTTCTGCTGTGCTGAATTTTTCCACACCTCATGCTATTATAGAGCAATTGTTAGTGGAACCATCTCTTGCCGAATCTTTGTCACATGATGATGTGCTTGTTGTTCCTTGTGATAAAGATGAATTGGTTGATCATGGTTCAGTTATACATGTTTTGGAACCAGCCATTTATACTGAAAATAAACATGTTAGGCATATTGCTAGCGCAAATGATGAGCTAAGATTGTTGTCTTCTTTACATACTTTGGTTACATTGAATTTGATGATTTGTGTAATCTAGATTGTTTGCAAGAGAGACTTTTTCACAATGCTAATTTGCCTTGGTTTGCCAAACACACTTATCATGTTATTGGAAAATATGAAAACAAAGAACAATATATGATACAAAGAGTCTACATTGGTTGCGATATGAGTACTCCTTTTGTTGTGAAAGATTATAATCAATTAGAGGACAGGCATACTACACATCCTAGTTTACATTCCTCTAGTTCTATTTTCATGAAACAAGTTTACTATAAAGAAGGGGAGCCTTGCTGGTTGCTATCCATGCCTGCTTTGTCTTTTGTTGGTACTAATCTTGTGCAGGATCGTATTGCAAAACATCGTGTGTCGCCCGATCAAGAAACATACGTGCTTGCTAAAAGTTCTATGCGAGATGACACATTCGCCAATTGGACACATGGTGACATCTCTCCTCTTAATATTTTTGATTTTCTTGGTTTTCGAAATCCCGTTCTCCTTTGTGTTGTGCAAGATCGGTTTCAAGTACAATTGACGCCGAGGACGGCTTTTCGTCAAGAAGGGAAGGATGACGAGGACATGACACGCATGAAGGGTGTTAAACACACATAGAAGGCATGGAGGACCAAAGAGGTTGATTGGGGACCAAGTCCCAGTGTTCCCACGTTCTCCACCAGTCTATCACGTCACTTCTATACCTATACTAATCACAGACTCTCTAGAAAATCTCATGTTAATCGGATAAAAAGAAAAAATTCTGGCCTTTAATCTATTATGGAGTTGAACTTGGACGGATGAGATTAAAAAAAACAATTTGTCAAAATTACCCACATGCCATTGGTTAGTTCATACCAAATAAGTCACAAGATAGGGGACTCACGCACTGTACATACAGGTAAACAAGATTGCAGAGAGTCCTAACAGAGCTCGACCAAACCAAAAGAGAGAAACAATCTATCTATACCTATACTAATCACAGACTCTCTAGAAAATTTCACGTGTTAATCGGAGAAAAAGAAAAAATTCTGGCCATTAATCTATTATGGAGTTGAACTTGGACGGATGAGATTAACAGAAAACAATTTGTCAAAATTACCCACCATGCCATTGGTTAGTTCATACCAAATAAGTCACAAGATAGGGGACTCACGCACTGTACGTACAGGTAAACAAGATTGCAGAGAGTCCTAACAGAGCTCGACCAAACCAAAAGAGAGAAACAATGCAACTAATCTTCAAGCAAAGACAATGATGCTGTGGGATGCTTATCTTCGAGATCTCGCATGGCGGCGTGGAGAAGACGGCCTATGCAGCGTTTCCTTGAGGGGATGAGGACGAGATACCGGCACCTGAACTCCGAGGTCTCGAGTCTGAGAACTAACGACGTGAAGCCGTGAACCCTGCTTCGTGAAAGGAAAGGCTAGATGCCGATGACCAACACAGCTAACCCTGGAAACCATGATGCTGGTAACCCATGCTACCTTGATCCTGTATGTGCGCTAGAATTCCCGTCTATTCCTTCATCCTCTATACACGACCAATTAATTAATAATCAATCAAATCACTACTTAGTAAGAATTTGGCCTTTGATTTCGTCTCACGTTTGTTTGTGGCATCTTCTTTGACCTCTGTATCCTTTGAATTTTTTCCAAGATTATTTATCGTGGAGTTCTGATGTTTTAATTCAATTTCTTTTATATAGCTGGTCTGAATTTGCAAGACATGGTTTGAAAGTCTTATCCCTACGCAGGATGGTTTCAGTTCCAGCAACTCTGTCAGGTTCGACACAAGCAACTCTTATTATTTTTTTGGGTCCTTTTCTTATACTTTCCCTTGCTTCTGCTTTCTTTGTCATGTTTTCAGGATCAGTTATATCTGTATCAGTTCATCAAAGCAGATGAGTTCTTTCACGGAGCTCTATCTTAGTAAATAATAGTTATACTTTTTCCTCTACGTTACTACCATGCAGAAATCAATATTTGGTTTAATTTTACATTTCTCTGCAATTTTCTCAAAGTCGGACATGTATTTTTTATGGTTGTATTGTGCAGTAGATGACTAAATCACTTTTGAGAGCCAACTTCTTATTCTTAATTCAATCACACATTCGGTCCAATCTGTGCAGGATTGAGTTCAACCACACATATGCGGTTTTCATTTTTTTCCATTAGTGTTCCAAAATGTTGATCAGTATACGTATGCTTTGATAGCTCATGAAAGATAAAAACTATATGAAACCAAGTGTCTGAGGTGAGTTTCTGATTGCTTGAACGTGGAGAACAAGCATTCAGGTATTCCAGCAGCTGATGGGCTGCTATTGCCACGTTAATGGTGGCCGCTAGGCTGTGCAATGTAGGCCATGTTGCAAAGGCTGCAGCACAGCATCAAGGCCGTGAAAGTTAGCAATGTGTTAATGCAATCCACATAACCTGCAGCCGTGCATCAAGCATTATGGTATACGAGACAAGATGGAGTTCAGTTGATTAAGCATGAGCTTTAATATGTGGGTCATGGAAAAGGTTATCTTATTTTTGGCTTAATCCAGGTTGTTAATGGACTTGATTAGTTGCCAAGTGATTCTAAGAAGCAATTTCTAAGTTATCTCTCCTCACAAAAGTATTAAGACAGAGAGAGGAGTTCTCATCCATATTCATTTTGTTTAATAATTTCCTGCACTGGCTTTCACGGTAAACCATATCTGGCAGGAAAGGTGATTGATATTTCAAATTGATAGATTCACATCGTATTAATTATTTCAACAGATATGAGAGGCAAAAACAATAAGATGAAAAGTTATGAAAGGTATGCCATGTCGAGTAATATTTTTCATGTTGGTAAATATACAAGCAATGCATGTATGTTTGCTCATTTTTAAGATTAAAGCAATGTCATATAGATATTGCCATTTCTTTGGTCTTTACTCTCACTTAGTGTTGCCGAGGTCAGATATTGATTGTTGCTAATGTCAGTTTGTTTTACGGAGAAATTCAGAAACACAAATCTGCCAAACAAGAAGAGAAATAATGTGTTGTTAGCAAGGGAATAGTGAAATTGTGTTTAACAAAATATTCAATACAACATATCAGGTGATATTGAATATAAAATAGAATTACATACTTCTACCTACTAGCCGGTGCGAATGCACGGGTTAACGACTAGTTTGGTCCAAGGAAATAAAGAGATTGAATCCAACACGTTTTGGAAATGCTGGATTCGGACTGCAGGGAAAGTCCTGACTTTCAACGGCCGTCACGACTTCATCCAGAATCCGTTTGGGGCGATAGTACTTGATGGAAAGCTTATGACGTTTACTTTCATATGGATCTAGACTCATGTCCATATCTGTCCCGAGGCGGCCGCAATCGTCAAATCATTGACCGAAGGTTTTTTGTCCAGGTGCTGGGTCACCGTCTTTTGGGCCGTTGGCCCGTGTATCATGTTGGAGCCCATAGGGGCATGACCAGGGGGTAGGACATGACCTAATCCCCATATATTCAGTAGCTGCCACCATATTAGGGTTTGAGTTTTGTTTTACATCTAGCTTTAGCTACATTCGACACCGCACAAATACGTGCTGTCCTCGTGTGATTCAGAACTCCACCTTCGAGTGATATTAAGATTGCTCGCCTTCTTTTTCTTGTTCGTTCTTCGATTGCGTACATGAAGTTGCTGATCTTGATTGCAACAGGTTCGGTAACCCAGGGAGTTGGTTCAGCGATTGCATTGGTGCTTCGGGTTCGCTCGTCATAGTCGGATCGTGAGGGTCGACTTCCACCAAATCGAATTTACCTCCACTCACCGAAAGATCGGACACTTCAGCTCTATCATACACTGTCCACGGGTGCGGATGGGGTGCGGCGAAGAGGATGATGCTGATAGGAGGTAGCCACATCGGGCAGTTGGAAGGATTGCTTGCTCGTTGCAGCGCCCCATATGTTTGGCTGGGGATTCGGTCCCGGGCCATCGTGGTGGAGGTTGACATTTTCCCACGGAAGGATGACAGCCTCCACATCACTCAGAGTTGGGTCGGAACCGAGGTAGACAGACAATTGACGCCAAAGCACTCCATTGTCTATGTTGAGGAAACGCGGGCTTCCAGGGCATACGTGCCCGAAGCGTGGAGCCGCAGTTCCTCGAGCAGAGTGATGAGCGAACCAATGCCGGCAACATCCGGGTTTGACGGAGGCGCCGGATCCAATATCTGTTCCCAGCTACCATGGTCGACCATGGACTCGAGGCTGGGGCCAACCACGCGAGGCGTCAGGAAGGAGGCTGCGACACGCTCCAGTCGTCCCTCGATGGATACGACAAAGCTGAGGCTACCCAGACGTAGGAACACGCTAGGAGCCCACTGCGACGCGAAGCTGGCCATTCGAAGCCTGATGAAGTCATCGAAAACGCGCAAATGCTCCCCTACCTGGCACACCAACTATCGGCATTTCGATCTCCGTCTAGTAAATTTGCGGTTTGCACGGGGGATCCAGATGGTTTTGGGAGACGGACATGGGGAAGTATACTGGCTCAGACGATGTGCCATACATCCAGTTCGAGCTGCTCATGTTTCTCGCAAAGAGTTTGCAGTAGGGGTTACAAAACGAGAGAGAGAGAGAGAGAGAGACAAGGAGCTCCTCAAGTCTCTATGCATGGTGTGTGTGTGTGTGTGTGTGTGTGTGTGTGTGTGTGTGTGTGTGTGTGATGTTGAACCTAGACAGAATCCAGAATCCAACCCTTCTAAGGGGTGTCGCCTTTCCTTTTATAGTTCAAGGAAAGGACGGTGTTTACAAGGAGGAGGAAGAGAAAAGAGGAATGTGAGGCAAATAATGTGAGGAGAAATGTCAGTCCGACCCTCCTTGATGCGCTAAAGGGTCCCTGCTTGTTGTCGCAGATGTCAGGACTCATTCTTGACTTTGGTGTCCACTGTCGTGGCACTGTGGCTACAGGAGTTGTGGGAAGGATGAACACGTGGTCAGGGGAGGAGCTGTCGCCTTTAGGCAATATCTTGTATTTACGGGAGGTTGCCAGATGGTGTCGTGGCGGCCATGGATAATCGTAGGCGTACATAGCTTATCAGTGTGGGTTTTGTTGACTTCTTGTTCCTCGGCGCCTGCTTCTGGTCCCACCGCGGGTGCTCGCATTAAACAAGGATATGATCCGTGCGCTCAGATGCCGACCCTGCGGGGGTCGGGCGAGGCGGAGAGTACGTAGTGTTTGTGTGGATTCTTCCCGAGCCCTTCGGGGGGCCGGGCGAGGCGGAGCCGTACAAGGGCACGTGTCATGCTTTGGTTACATCGTTGGGCAGGGCGAAGCGGACACGCTCTGCCAATCTTTAGACTGCTTTCCAAGGTCGGGTGAAGCAGATGTTGGGACCCAGTATCGTGTTGGGCGTTTTGGCTTTATATCGTCATTTTATTTGCTAACCTTGGGGGGAGGGGGCAATATTGGCCGCCGACACTAGGGTTTAGAAGAGATTTAGGGTTTGGAGAGTAAAAAGTAAAGTACTTGTCTATTTGATCGGTTGGATAAAAAAAACTCAATCGGCTGTGGCCCTTCATATTTATAGGGTGGGGAGGTCTTGCCCCGAGTACAAGTCGAAATAGAATACAAAATCGTGCCAAACTCAGACTCTACTCTCAGACTCCTTTGTACTCGTCCCTGCCGACTTACTCAACTCGGCACTATCGAATCTATCAATTCAGCACTGCTTGGTTACAAATTCAACATTGCCGAGTACAAAGAACCTATGCCAATTTTGGTCATCAACACTTTCGCTCAAGTTGGCCTGAGGGCATGGAGTCTACCGCTTCCGTATAGTTCGCATCGTAGGATGATTTACCTTTCATGTTTCCATCCAAACGGACTTGTACCCGCATGTGCCACACTAATGTACCAGACTTAATGTAATAAATTTATGGTTACTACTCTCTTTATTTCCGTGGTTGTATGGATTTGTATCACTTGAGACAGGGATTGCACGTGATGGCCACGTCCTGGGACTATGATTGAGGTGTAGAGGCTTGGATCTCAGAAATGGGATTCCGGGGGTCGTTTCAAAGGTATGCAACACAACAAAATTGCATGTGCTAAATGGTCCACTCTAAGTCTGTAAGTGAGGAGTGGTCATTGCTAAATAATATATGAAAATTCATTGGTAAAATATGAACTCTGCAAACCTGAGACTGGCTTCCATGATAAACTGTATTGTGCAACACAAGCTCACAGAGAAAGCGAGTCAGCACTCTATGATATGGAATTCTTCACCGGAAATACTTTTATGTATATCGAGTTTCATTCAATATGATCCCAGGGAGATTCTTTAACTTCGTGCGTCTTGGACGTAGAGAATAATATTCATGTCTACTACATTCAATACTCTCTCTACTACATGTCCGTGACTCCGACAAATAAACTATCACCAAATCCGAACTCTCTACGCCTAGACACACATGTACGCTATTACAAAATACCTCATTCGTGCTGGCTAATTTAATGACATGGATACTGGAGTCATCAATGCCAGTCGCATAAACAGCTGTTTTAAAATCATTTTCTGTAGCAGTTACGTTCTTTTAATGGAGCCAGAATGGATAATTAATATCATGTCCCTGCCGACACTATCCTAGATCCAATTCCAATAATATTGCATATGTCATGTTCCTTTTTGAGCAAGATTAGTAATCCCGCCGGCAGTGGGCTGGGAGAGGGAGGAGAGATGGTGTGGACCCGGATAGCTTTTAATGCTCTGCGTGAGCAGCACCCAACAACAGCCCTGCGACGATAGGGACAGGCGGACAGCGGCATTTCGCCCGCTTCAGCCGGCGCAGAGTGACTCGCCCGCTTCTTTCCTTTTCATGTTTTTCTCTCTGTCATTTAGGATTTAGCCATCTCTCAGCCCTTTTATATCATCATTTTATTTGCTAATCTTGGGGCCCAGTATTGGCCCCCGACACTAGGGTTTGGAGAGTAAAACGTAAAGTACTTGTATATTTGATCGATTGGATAAAGACAAACTCAATCGGCCGTGGCCCTTCATATTTATAGGGTGGGAGGTCTTGCCCAGAGTACAAATCGAAATAGAATACAAAATCATGCCAAATTTGGACTCTACTCTTGGACTCCTTTGTACTCGTCACTGCCGACTTAGTCAACTCGGCAATGCCGAGTCTATCAATTCAACACTGCTGGGTTACAAATTCAGCACTGCCGAGTACAAAGAACCTATGCCAATTTTGATCATCAATATATGCTCCCCTGTTTTCTAGTAAAGCATGCGTACTAGAAAATGTTTATAGACCAAAATCAACCTAAGGGCGACGTTTTAAACACAAACCATCTGCCATTTCACTCTAAGGACGATATTCAAAATTATCGGCCATATGTGCCTAAGCATCTTGCCATACGCTTGGATAGTATTTCTTTAGATATCTACCATTCAATGCCTTGGACAATCCCTCACCCTAAAGTGTTTCCACCATATAAGAATTTCCAGTAATCACCTTCACCACTTTGTATGGCCCTTCCCAACTAGGAGACCATTTTCCAAACTTGTTGTCTTTCGATCCAATGGGTAGAATTGTCTTCCATACCAGATCTCCTACTTGAAAGCCTTTCTCTTTTACCTTCTGGTTATATGCTTTGGCAACTCGGATCTTGTCCCTCTCAATCTCCTTCAAGGCCTTCAAACGCTTATCCGTGACTTCATCAATGTTGTCCATCATAGCACCATAATCATCGACAGTAGACAAATCATTTTGCCTAGCAAGTCTATATGCAACCAGATTTACCTCCACAGGTAAAACAGCTTCTTGACCATAAACAAGTTCAAAAGGAGTAACTTTAGTAGTACCGTGCTTAGAAATACGATGAACCCATAAAGCTTCAGACAAAACCTCATGCCATCTCTTAGGATTATCCTCTATTTTCTTTTTAATGAGTTTAATCAAAATCTTATTACTTGACTCAGTTTGTCCATTGGCCTAAGCTAATATGGAGAAGAATTGAGGAGCGTACTCTTATATAATTCAGCAAACTCACATACCTCTTTTGAAAAAAAGAAGAACCTTTATCTATGGTCAATGCTTGAGGAATACCAAACCTATGGATAATATGCTTAGTAATGAACCCAATTACCTCCTTGTGAGATATGTTCTTAAGAGGAACCGCCTCGGTCCACTTGGTAAAATAATCAGTTGCCACTAATAATAAGTACGTCCCTTTGATGATGGAGGATTAATCTGACCAACAAAATCCAATTCCCATCTTCGGAACGGCCAAGGCTTGATAATAGGATGTAATGCTGCAGCAGGTACAAGCTGAATATTTCTAAATTTTTGGCATTCTTCACATCCTTTGTAATAATGAAAGCAAGCAGCTGTCATAGTAGGCCAATAAAAATACATTTATGCACTTCACCCACAGCCACCTAAGCTTTATCGGAATTTAAACATTTTAACAATAAATCATCACTCATAAGCCTATACAACTCACCATCACATAATACATATTTTAATGCAATACGACGAATTTTCTGATCAACAATATAACTAGGATTCAACAAATATTCAATAATGGGCTTTCTCCATCACCATCATCAGCCTTCTCAAGATTTGCACAGAAATTGGCCGATTCAGATTGCTCCAAGTTGAACTCGGCACTACCGGTTTTCAAACTTGGCACTGCTGAATTAATATGGGTCTCAGCCCCATGGCAATCTGAAACTCAACAGAGCCGATTTACTAAGCCCGAAACTTCCGAGTTCGCCAGATCCATTACCATGTCATCTTCAAACATCGGTTTTCTTCGAACAGTAAAATTCTTTGTACTAACTTCATAACCAGATGCTTGTTGTGCCAATTTATTAGCTCTAGGATTATCATCTCTTGGAACATGACGTATGGTAAACTCATCAAAATAAGGTACTATATCCAAGCCTTTATTCAGATAAATAATCAGAGATTCTTTAAGGCATTGACACACACCAGAAACTTGTTGGACTACTAATAATGAATCTCCAAAAGCTTTAACACATTTCACTCCCATGCATTGCAACATCCGTAGCCCGAATAAGGGAGCCTCATATTCAGCTTGATTATTAGTGCAATGGTATTCTAGCCGGCAAGAAGATTCAAAAACTACACCACTATGTGAAATAATAACCACTTGATGAGGACATCACCATGCTGGACATGCACAAGCCGCCCTCATCAACATGCTTCAAGTCATCGCAAAGTTGGATAGCCACTTCGGTTTCGGATTCAGCCAACATGCATGCACCAAAACGACGATATATCCCTCATACTGCGTCAAATAAAGGCGTTCTTGGATGCTTGGAACCGTGACAACGAGACGCTTCTTTTGGTTCTGGCCCTAGCTCCAGAAGCCTCGTGGATCATTCTGTGTGACCATGAATGGTGCTGCATCACCTGTTGTGGGCCTTTTCAGGCTTTGTATCGTGTTGGGCCTTAAGCCCATGTCGAGGACGCCCCCTGGTCGCCCCCAACCCTAGGACGCCCCTGGTTCCCTCATAAACTCAGTAGCCACCGTTGTTTAGACTCGGGTTTTGTTTAGTTCAGTTTTCCGGAGTGAAGCTTGGTTGCATCGTTGTATCTGTGGTGACAAGTCCTTATACATTGATCCAGGGCCCCTGTTCTTGCTCTCCTCAACTGTGTCGATTAGTCCCTTTGAATCGAGTGCTTGAACCCCACTTATGTTTTGCTTCAATCATATTTGCAATTATCAGATTGCGTGTTTACATCTTCTTGCTTGTGTCCTTATATTCGCTTGCAGGAAAAGACTTCTCGGCGAGGTCAATCAAGTTGTGCTTGGTTGATAACAAACGGAGCAGTGGTGTAGCGGTTGCATGGTTTGAATCGGGACTGATTTGAAGTCGGATCGTCAACGTCGAGTTCTCCACCAATCGAAGGTACCCTTACCTCTCGGAAGATCGGGCCTAGTCCTCATCAAGTGGTATCAAATATTCAGGTTTCCCGTGAGGTATTACCTTCATTGTGTCATATACCTAGAGTCCACAAAAAGCCTAGAAAAAAAATCCCTGTCCTAGAACCGTTTTAGCCTTTGCAATTTCGTTTCAGATTCGCTTTGTTGAGTTTCTGTCCGTGGTCGAGTCTTGTTGCTGGTTTAGTGTGTTCGTCGTCGTAGTTCAACCGCCCGTCGCTTTGTTTTGTTTCCGCTGCTGTCCCATCCTCCATTACCCCAACAACAAGTCGATACACCCCATTACACAACTTGCCCTCGCTAGCCGCCTTAAGTGAGCTCTCGCCGTGCAAGCCCTAGATAGGTTGCGAGCCGCCTTGTGTTCATCGCCTTGCACCGCAGCTCCCTTGATTCATCTTGCATAACCTACCGCTGCATACACCCCTAGGGAGACTTTGCCCTAGCTGAGACGCTTTGCTCAGCCATGATCTGTTTCGGGGTTTAGGGAAGCTTTGCCCTAGCCGTGCTATCTGCCGAGTTTTGCCTTCTTAAAACCTTAACTTGAGGTACCTTCAGTAAAACAGGCATAGCGTTTCGCTCGGTACTCCGTTTGAGCTCAATTTTTTACAGCAGGTTTGTGACTCAAATTCGGTTTGTCCTGCTCAAAAAAATCAAAAAGAATCAGGAAGATAAAGAAAAAATTCTTTTAAGTTGTCTCAGGGTTTTCAGAGAACGTGCTTGAATTTCCCTAGACCACATTCGACCTCTGTTTCAGGTGAAATTTCGTGTGGTTCCTGATTTTATGATCCTTGTTCAAAGAAAAATATCTGAGAAAAATAAGAAGGTTTTTTCCCTACTAGTTGTGGGGAAGAGATCGGGAAAAAGATTAAAAACGAGTGCTTTTGGGTGCTGTTTGCTTGTTCTGTGAGTCTTATCCACCGTCCTTTGTTCCAACTTGTTGTGCTACGCCTAGGACACGTCTTGGCCAGCAATTGTGACTTGTACTTTGGATACCTATTGAACTTTGTTAATTTTCATTCGTTATATGCTAATCCTTGCTACATATTGTGCCTGTCCCAAAGCTCCACATATACTTCTGTCCGCACAGGTTCATCTTGCAACTGTTACACCCAGCTCGACAACAGATTGTACCGTCCTGTTGGCTTTGGTAAGAACACTTGCAAGACGGTGGTAAGCCGCTTGAGATTTTGCATTCCACTACCTCCACCACCCAGTAGCTGTTGGTTGATAGGGATAATACTTTTTGTGTTGTCTTTTGTTGTCTTCTAACCATGTCAGGAAACGGATGCTATCATACCCGCACTAAAGCACCGGATCCCATCAAAACTCTGAAGTTAAGCGTGTTTGGGCGAGAGTAGTACTAGGATGGGTAACCATGTCAGGAAACGGGAAAGACGCCCTTGATTCCCCCACAGACTTCAACGAATGTGTCTCCAAGGCCGAGCTTCAGAAGCTTGTTGATGATTAGCACACGTTCATGACTGAGAAGTTTGATGAGATGATGCGTCACATAAATGGTTTGGTGACTCGGGTTGAGCATATTGAACAACGACCTCCACCAGCAGATGATGATCGTGACGCAGACCGTTTGCATCATAATCGTTACAATATGGGAGGTAACAGTGGTAATAATGATCCTTTTTCAAAAGCTAAATTTAGCATGCTTCCTTTTGCTGGTTCTGCTGATCCTGAAGCATATTTAGATTGGGAACTTGCTGTTGAACAAAAATTTAATTCTCATATGGTTCCTGCTGAGCATAGGGTTCGACTTGCTACTAGTGAATTTACTAGCTTTGCTCTGTTTTGGTGGAATGATCTTTGCAATGCTGGTAATAATGCTGCTGTGCCTCAAACTTGGACTGTTTTAAAACAGCGCATGAAGTCTTGTTTTGTTCCTCCTTATTACCAACGTGATTTACGTTTGAAGCTACAAACTTTAAAACAAGGTGATAGAGGAGTAGAAGAATATTATCAGGAATTGCTTATTGGTCTAGCACGTTGTGATATTCATGAGAATGATAATTATCAAGCTGCTAGATTCTTTGGTGGTTTAAATCGTGATATACAAAATATTCTTGATTACAAAGATTGGACTCGTTTTTCCCAATTGTATCATCTTGCTCTTAAGGCAGAACAAGAAGTACACGGACACCGTCAAGAGCAACTTTATTTCAGATCTAGCTCTAGGAGATCGTTTCAGCAGCGTTTTGAGGTTGAGAAGCCCAAGGCGCCTGCTGCTAAAGCGCACACACCACTGCCTGCCCCTACGGCCGCTTCTGAGGTAAGCAATTTGTGTACTGTGCAGGGCCAAAAGCAACATAAGATGACTACAACTAAAAAGGGTTCTACAAGTAGATCTTCCAACATTGTGTGCCACCGCTGCAAGGGTATGGGACATGTCATGAAGGATTGTCCAAGTACTCGCGCCTTCATCGCTTCACCTGATGCTGATGGATATGTAAGTTCTAGTGATGTTGAAGAAGAATTGGTTCTTGCAGCTAACATTGATGCAGATTTGGAGGATGATATGAGTGTGGCCATTGATCCCAAGGCTGCATCGGCGGGTTTTCCTAGCCTTCTTGTGCAGCGTGTGATGACTTCTAAGGTGGAACATGACGAGGAGAAGCTCCAACGCAAGAATTTGTTCCACATGTTTCTCATTGTTAAAGATCGTCGTGTTCTTACCATCATTGATAGCGTGAGTTGTAGCAACGTGGTGAGTTTAGATTTGGTCGAGAAGCTTGGCTTGACCACTCGCTCTCTTTCTCATCCCTACCACATAGAATGGTTCAACAATTGTGGTAGGGCCAGGGTTACAAAATCAGCTCGTATCCACTTTTCGCTAGGTTCGTATCATGACTATGCTGATTTTCATGTTGTACCTATGCAATCATGTTCTTTATTAATAGGACGGCCATGGAAGTTTGATAATGATGCTGCACACCATGGTAGAACTAATACGTATACTTTTATGCATAAGGACAAGAAAATTACTTTGCTTCCTTTATCGCCAGCTGATATTAGGAAACATTTTACCGAGCTTGCTGACAAGAATAAGAATAATAGTGCTAGCGTTGCATCCTCCAATGTTCAACACAAGGATATTAAATTAAAAGGATGTGCTTTTCTTGCTACATCTTCTTCTACTGCTGAGCTTTGTGATAATCATGATGCACCATGTTATACTATGCTTTCTCAAGATGTTAGTGTTTTCCATGATGCTATATCTTGTGTTTTGCATCCTGCTGTCACTAGACTTTTGCAGGAGATTGTGGATGATCGAATGGAGTCGAGGACGACTGCAATTCAAGAAGGGGAGGATGATGAGGACATTACCATGCTGGACATGCACGAGCCGGCCTCATCAACATGCTTCAAGTCATCGCAAAGTTGGACAGCCACTTCGGTTCGGGTTCAGCCGACATGCCTGCACCAAAACGGCGATATCTCCCTCATACGGCGTCAAATGAAGGTGTTCTCAGATGCGTTGGAACCATGACGACGAGACGCTTGTTTTGGTTCTGATCCTAGCTCCATAAGCAGCCTCGTGGATCATTCTGTGTGACCATGAAAGGTGCTACGTCACCTGTTTTGGGCCTTTTCAGGCTTTGTATCGTGTCGGGCCTTAACCCCATGTTGAGGACGCCCCTGGTCGCCCCCAACCCTAGGAACCCCTGGTTCCCTCATAAACTTAGTAGCCGCCGTCGTTTAGACTCGGGTTTTGTTTAGTTCAGTTTTCTGGAGTGAAACTTGATTGCATCGTTGTATTTGTGTCGACAAGTCCTTATACATTGATCCAGGGCCCCTGTTCTTGCTCTCCTCAACTGTGTTGATTACTCCTTTTGAATTGAGTGCTTGAAGCCCTCTTGTGTTTTGCTTCGATCATATTTGCAATTATCAGATTGTGTGTTTACATCTTCTTGCTTGTGTCCTTCGATTCGGCTACAGGAAAAGCCTTCTCGGCGAGGTCAATCAAGTTGTGCTTGGTTGATAACCAACGGAGCAGTGGTGTAGCGGTTGCAGGGTTTGAATCGGGACTGATTTGAAGCCGGATCGTCAACGTCGAGTTCTCCACCAATCGAACGTACCCTTACCTCTCGGAAGATCGGGCCTAGTCCTCATCACCAGTCCTATGCCTCGACCATTATCACAAACCGATCCATCAAAATGCAATTCCCATGGAGCGAAAGAAACATAGCCAACGTCTAAATCAAGGTATTTATCAACCCGGTGTTCAACAATAAAATCAGCAATGACTTGGCCTTTTGTGGATTTCAAAGGTTCATAAGCCATACCATATTCAATCAAAGCATATGCCCATTTACCAACTCTACCACTCATAATTGGTCTATCCAACATAAACTTGACAACATCTATTTGAGACACTACTATGCAAGTGCTAAACGACAAGTAATGTCTAAGCTTAGTACATACACAATATAAGGACAAACATAACTTCTCAATAAAAGTATACCTTGTCTCAGCATCCAATAAATGTCGGCTTAAATATGTAGTAATATGATCTTTGCCTTCAGCTTCTTGAGTTAGAACAACCCCAATTACACCTTCTTCTGCTGCTATATATAACCAGAAAGGAATCCCATTTACAGGTGCTTTGAGCACAAATAGCGTAAACAAGTATTAAATGATTTTCTCAAATGCTTCTTGCTGTTCTGCCCCCCAAGTAAACTCAGCTTCATACTTTTGCCAAGTATAGGAGCAAAGGCATTAATCTTTCCCGACAAGTTAGATATAAATCGCCTCAAATAATTAACCTTGCCAAGGAATTTCTGCAAATCTCTTTTGCATGTCGGCGCCTCAATTTCATCAATAGTCTCTACCTTCATAGGGTCTATCTCTACACCATTTTCAGGAATAATAAATCCCAAAAACTTTCATAGGGTCTATCTCTACACACCAAAAGCACATTTTAGAGGATTCATCTTTAATCCATACCGACACATCCTTTCAAATGCTAAGCGTAAATCAGCCAAATGTGGATCTAGTCCAGCCGATTTCACAGCAATGTCATCAATATAAACTTCTAAGATTACCCCAAGAAGATCATGAAAAATTAAATTCATAGCTCTTTGATAAGTTGCGCTGGCATTTTTCAAGCCAAAAGTCATAAGTACCCATTCAAATAAACCAACAAAACCCGAACATGTAGAGGCCGTTTCAGACATATCCTCTTCAGCCATAAATACTTGATTGTATCCAGCATTACCATCTAGAAAACTAATAACTCTATGTCCAGATGCATTGTTAATTAACATATCAGATATAGGCATGGGATATTCATCTTTAGGAGTAGCTCTATTCAAATCTCTAAAATCAATACAAACTCTGAACTTACCAGAGTCTTTTTTCTCAACGGGCCGAATATTAGAGATCCATTCAGCTGCAAGGTCTAATAAAATTAGCTTTAAGCAACCGGTCAATTTCTTCTTCAATTCGATCGTACATCTTTGGATTACTCCTTGCAGGTTGTTTATATGGCCTAAACCCAAATTTTATAGGGAGACGATGCTTCACCAGCTCGCGGCTCAAACCAGGCATCTCATGATAGTCCCATGCAAAACCGTCCACATACTCTTTCAAAAGCTCGATTAATTTTATTGGCCTTATAATGGGCTTTCAAATTCTTGTGTACAAATGTTGGCCTTGGTACAGAACCATCCCCAATATCAACCTTTTCCAAAGGATCAGCTGATGTAAAACCTTGACCTAACGTCTCTACTGAATCAAAGTCTTCGATAGCTTCACACATGTCGTCCTCATGGGCCCGATAATGCTCAAGCCTTTGTTTTAACTATTCTAAGTTTACATCCATTAAAATTACATGAATTGATTTAGCCGGCTGTCCATTGGCTTTAATACAACAGGAACAAAACCATCCTTAGTATAACTGAGAAGCTCAACATCAGTAAGATCTATGCCAATATCATCATGAACACCTCTAGCAGAAACATCAGTTGTAGCAATGCAAGCCGATGTATATTCATGAACGACCTCAACATCATCGTCTGCGCATTGAATCAAGAATTGGTTCAAAGTAGAAGGAACACATTTATTTGCATGAATCCAATCATGTCCCAATACTAAACTAAAATTACCTTGCACCTCAGTGATGAAGAAAGCAGTGGTCAACATCTTGCTCCCAATAGTGAGCTCCAGAGAAGCGACACCTTTGGCACCCATAGGCTCACCTCCTGCCACACCGCTGAGAGTCATATTAGTATTGATCAACTATTCATCTACTCCACCCAATTTCTTGAACAGAGTGTATGGCATCAAGTTGACTATAGCTCCACTATCAACAAGCATACGGGAAATTGGCATCCCCTTGATGTGACCCTTCATGTAAAGAGCTTTCAAGTGATTATTCGACCCCTTAGGCTTTTGAAACAAAGTATCTCTATGCCCAAAATCAACAGTAGCAATATTATCTTCAGGAATAACATAATAATCAGCAGATAAATGAATAGTGTGAATTTCTAAACCACAGTCAGGAGATGAACCATAGTCCACCAACTTTTCATCGTCATTAACAGAGGTTGACGAAAGCTTCCCTATGCCAAGATCTGAATCTACCATCGTTGGTTCAGTTGTACTTTTGATTTCAAGCAAATCTGGAACCGAAAGTAGAACTTTCTGAGTACAACTCGGCACTGCCGAGTTTGAATCCAGCACTACCGAGTTTGATGGTGAACCTGCACTAGCCTTTACTTTCCACTCCTTTCCCCGAGGAAACATCGGTCTTGTCTTATTAAATTACTCATCTATCTGTTTCTCTAATTCTTGCTCTCTTTTTTGTTGGAACTGCAGCCTTTGCAATTTTCTTCTTTGAGTATGAGTTAAGCCCGGAGGACATCACCTCAGCTGTAAGTACTAAGAAGATGTCTTACTGCTGCTAGCCTCATGATCATAGCCTTTGGAGCATTCTGGACCAATGACTTAACCGAATTGTCAATTGTAACTGTTAATTTGCCAATGTCCTTGACGACCACATCATTACTACCAATATGTATAACATCATTGTTTGTCATCCTTTCTGAGTCAACATTCATAGGCTGCAATCCCTCCATTTTCTGGATGTAATAAACTTGTCTAACAGGAAGTGGGGATTTTCTAGGCAAATTTGGCACTGTCGGATGCTGCACTCGGCATTACTGAGTATCTTCCCTACGACCTGACCAGTATTCACCCATCAGTCATGAACTGGACAAGAAATACTATCCAATACAGAACCCCTTTGCTCTGTCCATCCAGGGTTAAACTGAGGCTGCATAGAAGCAAAAGGTACCCATACACCATTAGCATCCCACATTGGATATGGAGCATAGCACATTGGGGGCATCCATGTATTCTGTACACCTTGCTCATTAGGCGGATATAAAGTAACAACATCACTTTTCTGCCTAATAGCTTCTCTCTGAGGCACTGCTGCCCTTTCCTTGGGAGGTGACCTTCCTCTTTTGAATGGCCGATCCTTTGGAACAACCTTTTGATTTGTATATTTATTCAGGAGCTGATCAAATGTAGGTTTTGGCCTATTAAACTTTCCCTAAACCTTAGTTTGATTTACCTTCCAAGTATCAATTTCTGGGTGCTTAGGTTTGATCATCTTGGGTCCGCCATGAGTAAATCTGGCACTGCCGAGTTTAGAGTCAGCCATGCCGATTTTCCCTAGGGTGCCACTTCAACATGATTCTGAGATGAGCTGTCTTGCCCCCCCGAGTCTAGAAATCTTCACAATAATCTTGAACGTTTACCGGCCATTAGGAAATTTCTCAAGCACAACCTCCTTGGATATATTTTTGCTTCTCACATCTTTAGACCTTTCTTCACCAGTGACCACATTCTTACCCTTAGTTGTATCGGCCAGATCTAGCCGGATCAACACTTTGGTATACTGCAAATCAATGGTATTAACCGGGAACTGTTGTTTATCAACTTGCATCACATGTAGAGTCATTCGTCCTTCATTAATAGCCGATTGAATCTATCGACGGAAAACATTGCAATCATTAGTAGCATGCGAAACAAAGTTATAATATTTATAATATGCACGCTTCTTCAACTCTTCCAATCGTGGCATAACATGACATATCTTGATATTCCCAATTTTATATAATTCATCAAATATACGATCACATTTGGAAACATCAAAAGTAAACTTCATTTCTTCTTGTCGACACTTATGAGCCGATTTAAGTGATGAACAAGAATAAGCCTTAGACTTTAATGGCCAAACAAACTTAGCCACGTATATATCCTATTCCTCGTCATCTATATTATCAGAATCATATTCAATAGCATGCATGTTAAACCGATGAGGTTTGAGATTCTCTTTAGATTTCTTAATGCGAAGTTCATCAGTTAAAGAGCGACACTACACTTTTTTTTTTGAATAGGGCGTGACACTACACTTGAGCAACCGAAACAAAATCAAGAACTTCCATTCTATCTTTAATTTGTGCTTTCAAACCTTTAAAGCACAAATCAGCAAAATCAGTTTCAGAAAGTGACAAATTAAAACAACGGTTTTTTGTTTCTTTAAACCTCCTAATATAGTCGGAAACCGACTCATATTTACCTTGCTTAACCGATGTCAGATCAGTCAACTTTAATTGAGGGCGCCCACAAAAAAAGCGATCATGAAATTTTGTTCTAAAACATTCCAAGAAGTAATAGAACTAGGAGCCAATGAAGAAAACCAAGAAAAAGTTGTTCCAGTCAAAGATAAAGGAGACAACCTAACTTTCAAAGCATTTGTGGAACTAACTTCACCCAGCTGAGCAATATATTGACTAACATGTGGATTCACACGTGGATTAACATGAGGTGTGTACGACACATTAGTATTAGAACTTTGTGGTCTAGTGTATGTTGCTGTTGTAGATGGTAAAGCTGAAGGACCGAAACGGCGACCAGAGAGGGGGGGAGTGAATGGGAGCCGATAAAAATTCTTTCCAATCAATCCGGCTATTTTCCCAAACCAACTCCGAAACCTCCGAGAGCAATCTTGCCACGATCACGTAGCCACTGTCAAGCTACTGACCCTAGGAACAAGAAACAAGCAGCGGAACTCGAACCAATCGAAACGAACACCAAAACGACCCGAAACACGACTCGATCCAACACACCCAGGGGGGGCGGTTAAACCGGGTATAGGGGGCGGTTAAACCGCCCAGGCCTGGGAGCCTCGGGAAAAAGTCAAACCAAAAGTGGATCTCCCAAACCGCTTGAGCTCTTGAGGCGAGATTTTGGTCAGATGATCTAGACCTCCAGTGGAGTGTTTTCCCAAAAGATCTCGGCCTCTAACTCAGTACAACTCCCGGAATCGCAGATCTCGCGAAGAACACCATGACCTCGAGTTCATCCCGAAAATCTCAAATCCAAATCGATTCTCGGCGTTTGGGGGCAAAGGATCACCAGCAAAAGAGGCACAAGGCACTCATACGTGAATCCCCCAAAGAAATCCGAGAGAAAACGCCCTAGAAAGAGAATAACGAAAATCCCCCAAAAATAGCTCCGAAAATACCCACGAAAATAGAAAAAGGAAAGGGAGCTCGGGAAATCAAATCATGGCACAAAGATGAGCAGCACAAACTCCATCACATAACCATGAATTCACCTATACAAACTAGGAATGATTCGAAGTAGTTCTAGGTGGAGGGGATGAAGGGGAAAACAAGTTCAAAGTAAAACCTAAAAAGATAACTAGAAGAGATAACTAGAGAGATGGCAGCCACCAGCCCTGGGAGGGGCTATTAGTAGTCCAAGTGGTGGTGCTCTAAAGACTAAACTACCCCTAAGTGATACATACCCCTCAGGGGCAAATTTGACATTTGGTCTTCAGATATTTTCTGGCTCGGGCACCTTCCACTGCAAGCTAGCTTCCCTCCGACGCAAGCCTTGCAGTCACGCCGCGTGTGCTCTGGATCGAAGCTCCTCGATGCCGTTCTTGGGCCAGCCTAGGGGGGCGGTTAAACCGGCCCTGGGGGGCGGTTAAACCGCCCCTGGCTGGTCACCTCAGCCCAGCTGCCCAAACTTCGCCTCGTCGAGTCCTCGGCCTTGGTTTTGAGGCCCAAACCAAGGGAAACCGTCCACCGATGATTTTGTGGCCAAATCACCAAACCCCGCGCGCAAACTTCGGTTGTTAGCCGCCACCTTGCGCCGGCATTCTCGCTCGCGTACGAGCTTCGGTTGTGAGCCGCTACCTCACACCTGGAACCACGTCCCCTTGCTCGTTCTTGCCAGCATGTGAACCGCACTCGATCCACCGGCCACCGGGTCCCTCGAATCCAAGCCTACTTGTCTCTCCGCTCCTCGGAGGCCGCCATGGCTAAGACCTTTCGCGCCTGTTCTTCACCTGCACCAATGCAACCAAGCCGCATTCTACACCTGCAATACTTGAGCCAAGGGAAACGTCAATCCACACCACGTTGTCAATCACTCATCACACCAGGAAGCGACCATCCACCGGTCCTCGGACACACCGGGTCCTCAATCTCCCCCTTGATGAGTGCATTGACAACACACACATAGTAACCAATTGATATGAAGAAAATGTAAAAGAAATCGAAAACAAGACTCAAGCAAGTGACTAAAAGCAAGAACAAGCCGAGAACAAAGTCACTCTGCAAGAGAGCTCCAGAAACGCCGACCCTTCAAGAAGAAGCGAAAGGGCTCAACACCATCGGCAAAAGAGCAAAAGCACAAAGCACAAATCACAAATTTCAAAACCTCCAAATCACTTTTCAGGGCACTCAAAGCACTCCCCCTGCAAAGATGCAACTCCCCCTGAACAAGTGAACTTGTGCGTGCGAAAATCACTCGAAAATGACTCAAATCTTCACAACTCGTGTGCACTCAGCACAGGGGCGGTTAAACCGCCCAGGGGGGCGGTTAAACCGCCCCTGGCAGATGACCAAAGTGAAAAGTGCCAAAATTGCACAAGCAAACTCGCAACAATGCCGTTCCAACATGAAAACCTTCCAAATATGCCCAGCAAGATTTTCCAATGATCAAACTCTCAGAAACTTCGCAAATTTTCAGAAAACCTCATTTTGGAAAAAACTCATCCTTCTCACACAATTTCGACAAATTCTAGAGCAAAAGCATTCTCAAAGATTCAGCAACATCTCCCCCTTGCAAAATGCTCCAGAAATTCTCCCCCTTGTTGACAATGCACACATCAAGGCAAAATGTACAAAATGCAACTACAAGCTTCTCAAATATACAATGAGCAATACAAAATGCTACAAGTTAGAGAAGAGGCAAACAAGATAGTTCATCATGTCACACGGGCATTGCCATCAAGAAGGTGAAGACATATATCCAATTGACAAAGCCATGAGCAAATTGTGTAGTTTTATCAAAAAAATATCACCACATGAGCAAAGTCCTAACCATGGATTGTTCAAGCAAAAATGAACTTCACCTCACCAAAATCATGAAAGGACACGCATTCTTGACAAAAGATCATCATAAACGCCCAACTTCTACCCCATGTCATGTCAAAGCACGGAGCCATGTGTTCACTTCTCATGGGAGACTTCTCTGGCAAACAACATGCAACCGCTTAGCACCCATGTGTGCAAGTGTGTGCAATGGTGAAAGCATAGAGACATGAGCATAATTTTCTGCAAATATTTCTTTTTCTCATCTTTCTTCTTTCATGCATAGACATCTCATTTTTCAAGTTTTTCAAATTAAGCATGGTACATAAAATGTCTTTGCAACAAAAAGAAGCTTATGCTCCTCCACAAGATAAAGCATGGGCTAAACATTTACAATGACAAAGGTCTTTGACCCAATTGAAAAGAATATCACACCCTAGCATGATCTTAAGCAAGATATAGCCATTTCGGCTCAAACAAGACATGCAAAGACATTTACTCATGGGTGAAGGAGTTTAAGTTCAGTTTGTCATTTTAATTCAAAAAGAGACTATCTCAAAAGAATATATATCAAAACCATCAAGAGCATAGCCATCCATACAATCAATCCCTAGCCAGCCTGCCTAAACTCTAAAATGTAGCAAGTTGTACCAATCACTGCATATAGGAGAAGCTCATCCTAAGATATGATACAAAAGATAAAATCAAGATACAAAAGCAAGAAAAATGTACATCAAGATACAAAGATGGTACAAAAATATACATATGCTACAAGAGAAGCCTCCAAAACTCAGCTCAGAAAACCGCACACGCACAGAGTTCTCCTCGCAAGCGGGTGAAGATAACTTGGTCAAGTGGCTTAGTGAAAATGTCTACAAGCTGGTTTTGGGTAGAAACATGGGCAAGCTCAATATCTCCTTTCTCCACATGATCTCTCAGAAAGTGGTACCTCACTTCTATGTGTTTGGTTTTGGAATGAAGCACGGGATTTTTGGCTACGCTTATGGCACTGGTGCTATCACAAAGAAGTGGAACATGGGACATGTCTAAGCCAAAATCTCTCAAGGTGTATGTGATCCAAAGCAACTGAGAACAGCAGCTAGCAGCAGCAACATACTCGGCCTCTGTGGTGGATTGGGCTACACTAGACTGCTTGCGAGAAGACCATGACACAAGAGACGAACCAAGAAACTGACACTGACCAGAAGTAGACTTGCGATCAACACGACATCCAGCAAAATCCGCATCAGAAAAACCATGAAGTGCAAGAGTGGAATCTGCAGAATACCAAAGACCCAGCTCCGGAGTAAACTTGAGATACCTGAAAATCCTCTTGACGGCCTGACGATGTGAAGTCCTCGGTGAAGCCTGAAAACGAGCGCACAGACACACGCTGAACTGTATGTCCGGCCTTGTCGCCGTCAAGTAGAGGAGGGAGCCGATCATGCTCCGGTACTCCTTCTGGTCCACTGGTTCTCCGTCCTCATCCGCATCCAAAGCTGTAGTCGTACTCATCGGCGTAGTCATCGGCTTGGAGTCACTCATGTCGAATTTCTTGAGAATGTCCTTGGTGTACTTGCTTTGGTGCACGAATGTCCCATCCTTGGTTTGCTTGATCTGCAGCCCGAGAAAGAACTGCAACTCTCCCATCATCGACATCTCAAATTCCCTGCTCATATCGTCTGCAAACTTGGCAACAAGATCATGAGAGGAGCCACCAAAAATGATATCATCCACGTAAATCTAACGATTAAAAGATCATTGCCATTTCTCAGCAAAAGAGCGTTTATCAACCTTCCCCATCACAAACCCCTTGCTAAGCAAGAACCCTCTCAACCTACCATACCACGCTCTGGGTGCTTGCTTTAGGCCATATAAAGCTTGGTGGAGTTTGTACACTTGGTTTGGATATCTCTCACTCTGAAAACCCGGGGGCTGCCTCACATACACTTCTTCCTCGATCACCCCATTCAAGAAGGCACACTTCACGTCCATTTGGTACAATTTGAACCCTTTAGCAACTGCAAATGCTAGAAGGATCCGAATTGCCTCCAAACGGGCAACAGGAGCAAATGTCTCCTCATAATCTATCCCCTCCTGCTGCGAAAACCCCTGAGCAACCAACCTCGCTTTGTTTCTCACAATCTCACCACTCTCATCCCTCTTGTTCTTGAACACCCACTTGGTTCCTATAGGATGGAAATTTGGAGGTGGCTTCTACTAACTTCCACACCTGATTTCTCTCAAAGTTTTCAAGCTCTTCATGCATGGCATTGACCCAATCAGAATCAGATAAAGCGTGTCCAACATTTTTGGCTCAAAAGACGCGACAAAAGCAGAATGAGCATAATGAGAATGTTCTGTGACCTGGACCGTGTAGTGCGTTCATCCAAGTTCCCGATGATCTTTGAAGGTGGATGATCTCTCTGTACCAGCCGAGGAGCTTCTCGCCTCGAGATTGCCTCCCCCTCAACATCAGCTTCCACTTGAACTCGATCTGGAGCGCGACTCGACGAAGGTGTAGCAGAGGGGCCATCGTCGAACGTCGTGGTAGTAGTGGAAGTAGAAGGTACACGATCTCCACACGGTGCCTGAATTTCCTCATCATCTTCATCATCAGGCTGTTCTTCCTCAAAGATGGGCTGTCCCAAATCATCATCACCTGCACACTCAAAAGCAGAAGAGCTACACGGAATGGTCTCATCGAAGGTGACTTCGCAAGTCTCCATGATTTGGTTAGTCTCAAGATTGAGCACACGATATGCTCGAGAGTGATTAGCATAACCAAGAAAAATTTCATCCATCGAACGAGACTCAAACTTGTCCAAATTTCCTTTCTTCAAGATGAAACACTTGCAACCAAAAACCCGAAAGTGACTCACACGGGGGAACGACCATGAAAAAGCTCATAGCAAGTTTTCTTCTTGAAAGCACGAAGGAAAATCTGATTTGAAACATAGCAAGCTAGTGTTCACCGCTTCTGCCCAATACTTCCTAGGAGTCCTATGCTCATCTAGCATCGTCCTAGCCATTTCACAAAGTGTTCGATTTTTCCTCTCAACAACACCATTCTGACAAGCAACATATGGCGAAGAGTATTGATGTTCGAGACCAAGATCACGACAGAAGGCATCAAAATGAGTGTTCTTAAATTCCGTACCATTGTCGCTACGTATAGCTCTCATGGCACCACCATTACTCTCGTTTTTCAACCTCAAAATCAGATCTCGAACAAAATCAAATGTCTCATCCTTTGACGCCAGAAAGAACACCCAAGCATACCGTGAAAAGTCATCCACAACCACAAGAACATACCACTTCCCACCAACTGAACGAACACGAGCGGGGCCAACCAAGTCCATGTGCAAAAGCTCCCCTGGACGCTCAGTCATAACATCTGTCAAAGGTGGGTGGGAAGCAGCAACCATTTTTCCATGCCTACAAGGTGCACAAACCAAATCTTTCTCGAACTTGAGCTTGGGCAATCCTCGGATAAGGTCAAGAGCACTCAAGCGTGTGAGTAGATCAAAGCTCACATGACCCAATCTCCTATGCCACTTCCAAAGCTCAGAAGAAGTACCAGCGATCAAACACTGTGAAGGACCAAAAGATCGAGAAAAATCAGCATGAAAAATCTGTCCCTCGGGAATGATCATACACACAAGGTCACCTCGAGAATCAAGAATTTTAGAATCACCACGCTTAAAACGAACCTCATAACCCTCATCAAGAAGCTGAGAAACTGAGAGCAAATTGAAACCAAGATTCTTGACAAGAGCAACCCGCTTCAACATGAAAGTATCGCTCACCTGAATAGCACCCTCAGACAACACTCTACCTCTACCCTTATCCCCGAAAGTGATGTACTGCCTGGACACCACCGGGGTGAGACTGGAGAACCACTTCCCATTACCTGTCATATGTCTCGAGCAGCCAGAATCCATCAACCAAAAGTTCTCCAAGCCCTCCACCTGCACAGTCAGAAACGAGAACGAGGATGAGCGAATGACTCGACACTGGGGTTAGCACAAAACGAGTCAAACCAGTGTCTGGCCATCTGCTCAAAAGAGGGGTTAGCAAAATCAACTCTACCGCGTGAAACCCTCTCGTCTCTCACCATCGGACCTCTAGCACCACGCGGGGGAAAACGTGGCCTAGACTCTCTCCTAGCCTCAAAGCTACGGTCGAACCTCACTGAACCAAACTAACCACGAAACGGAGGCCGCCTAGCAAACTCACGAACAGCTGAAACACCATGACTGGCAACCATAGGAACTGTGCGCACAAAGGCGTCACCTCTCGGCCAGGGTGAACGAGACACAGGCACACTACGAGAAGAGTAGTACCTGTCCCTGTTCCCCACCTCCTTCTCTCTTCTCACCTCCCTCTTCTTACTCCAACAGAACTCCTCAAGGTGTCCATCCCTTCCACAATGCTCACAATGGAAGCGGACTGGCTTTGGCTTTGGGGTTTCTCTCAGCTGTGCCCTCTCTCTCGGCTGGTAAACCCCACTCCTCACAAAGGTCACTCTCCTCTGAAAGTTATCTGTCTTTGGTGGAAACTTGGGAGGATCTGGAGTGGTGTCAAGCTTGTTTAGCAGGTGGTTTGGTTTGGGTGTGAAGGTGTTCTTGAGAATGGCTTTTGGTGGGTTTGTGGGAATGTTTGTGGTGGAACTCTCAGGCTCTCTCTCTCTCTCACCACTGGTCTCACCAACCTTCTCAGAACCAAGACCACAACCATCAGCTCTCTTAAAACCAGCAATCAACATCCTAAGCTGAGGCTCGCGACCCGACAACCAACCCAAACACTGTCTCAGCTCGTCATTCTCATCTTGCAAGCGATTCACACACTGCTCTAATGCAACATTCTTCAATGCAACAACATCACAAGCAGAACATGAATTTGCAATGGGAGATTTCAGTTGTGCTTCAAGTGAACTAATCATGGTGCGTTATTCAAGCAACTGAGCATGCAAAGCAGGACAAGAAGTACAAGCACCTAGCAAAGATGACCTAGACTTCAACTCAGCAAGCTCAACCCTAGCACCCTCTAGTTCATCCAAGCAAGTCATGTGTTTCTCCTTAAGCACAACAAGGTCAGCAATATGCACATCACAGAACGAGCATTCAACTTCATCAGACACAAGAGGGGCATCTTTCAACACAGCAATCTCAGACTCAAGCTTAGATGCTCTCTCCCTAGACTCGCAAAGCAAAGACTCAAACTCCATAGCCTTCTTTCCAGTCTCAGAAAGCAAGGTCTCAAGCTCAGCCACTCTATCCTTGGACTCTCCTAGCAAAGACCTAAACTCCCTCTTCTCCTTGTTGGTCTTCCTAAGCACATCATCGCGGTTATTGACCAACTGCTCTAATCTAGCAATCTCCTGACGCAAAGAGGTGGGATCGGTCAATACCTCATCCTCGGAGTCAGAGTCGGAGTCGTCCTTGCTCTTCACGGAGTCGTGTGCCATGGTGCAGTAGTCGACGGCGGCGAAGGAGATGCCGTTGAAGTTGCGGTTCAAGCTCTTCTTCTCCTTGCGGTGGCCGCGGTCTTCATCTTCACTGCTTGAGCTTGACGACGTGTTGGTGGAGCTTGTGTCGATGTCGCTCGCATCTGCCACCATCGCTCGAGATATGTTCTTCTTGTGTCCACCGTGCTTGTTCTTCGACCTTCTCTCGTCCTTGTTCTTGTGCTTGGAGCGGTACTCGTCCTTGGGACGGTGCTTGTGGTCATCTCGTGGGCGGTGCTTGCGGTTGTAGTCGTTCTTGATCTCCTCGGGGCACTCGGCGATGAAGTGGCCCATCTTCCAGCATCTGTAGCACGTACTCCCGGCACGCCTCGAACCCTTCCGGTTCTGGTACATCCGCTCGAACCTCCTCGTGAGCAACGCGAGATCCTCCTCGCTCAGCATCTCATATTCTTCATCTGGAAGAGACACAAGAGAAGACAAAGCAAAGTGTCTAGGAGTGTTAGCATGTCCATATCCAGAGCCACCGACTAGAGCCAGACTATGAGGATCAGTCGGACTCTTAGCCTTGGCAAGCAACTCTCTGTCCACCTCAGAAGACTTCAACTTCGAGAAAAGCTCATCTACAGACAAAGTTTCATAGTTTGTCGACTCCATGATCGCCTCAACCTTGGCACCCCACACGGATCTATCAAGTGCTTGGAGGAGCTTGATAGCTCGGTCATGATCCGAGTATGGGAGCACGGTAATGTTGGCTTTCATGTTGTTGACAATAGAAGTGAAACGCTGAAACAAAGCATCAACCGACTCTCCAGGCAAATGAGCGAAATTCTCATATTCTCTCCTATACATCGAGAAAAGCCTAGCCTTGACATGGCTATCACCACCGTGGGCTACCTTGAGCTTCTGCCAGATCTGGCTAGCTAGGTCCTCGCCCAAAACACGCTCAAACTCCTCGGCAGACAAGGCACGGAACAAGTAGTCAACAGCTCGAGCATTCGCCTCAAATCTATCCTTTGCATCCTGGGCATCTAAGTTGGTGGGATTGACATAGTTTTCATCTTTCGTCACATCCCACAGCAACTTTCCTTTGCCTCGCAAGAAAGCGCCCATACGCGCAACCCAGTTCGGGTAGTTCTTCCCATCGAAGTGCGGAGGCCCGGAACCCTGATCTTGGTACGCCATCTTTGGATCTTAGACTGGTTAGAGTCGCAAAGACCCGTAACCTGCTCTGATACCAATTGAAGGACCGAAACGGCGACCAGAGAGGGGGGGGGGGAGTGAATGGGAGCCGATAAAAATTCTTTCCAATCGATCCGGCTATTTTCCCAAACCAACTCCGAAACCTCCGAGGGCAATCTTGCCACGATCACGTAGCCACTGTCAAGCTACTGACCCTAGGAACAAGAAACAAGCAGCAGAACTCGAACCAATCGAAACGAACACCAAAACGACCCGAAACACGACTCGATCCAACACACCCAGGGGGGGGCGGTTAAACCGGGTATAGGGGGCGGTTAAACCGCCCAGGCCTGGGAGGCTCGGGAAAAAGTCAAACCAAAAGTGGATCTCCCAAACCGCTTGAGCTCTTGAGGCGAGATTTTGGTCAGATGATCTAGACCTCCAGTGGAGTGTTTTCGCAAAAGATCTCGGCCTCTAACTCAGTACAACTCCCAGAATCGCAGATCTCGCGAAGAACACCATGACCTCGAGTTCATCCCGAAAATCTCAAATCCAAAGCGATTCTCGGCGTTTGGGGGCAAAGGATCACCAGCAAAAGAGGCACAAGGCACTCATACGTGAATCCCCCAAAGAAATCCGAGAGAAAACGCCCTAGAAAGAGAAGAACAAAATCCCCCAAAAATAGCTCCGAAAATACCCACGAAAATAGAAAAAGGAAAGGGAGCTAGGGAAATCAAATCATGGCACAAAGATGAGCAGCACAAACTCCATCACATAACCATGAATTCACCTATACAAACTAGGAATGATTCGAAGTAGTTCTAGTTGGAGGGGATGAAGGGGAAAACAAGTTCAAAGTAAAACCTAAAAAGATAACTAGAAGAGATAACTAGAGAGATGGCAACCACCAGCCCTGGGAGGGGCTATTAGTAGTCCAAGTGGTGGTGCTCTAAAGACTAAACTACCCCTAAGTGATACATACCCCGCAGGGGCAAATTTGACATTTGGTCTTCAGATATTTTCCGGCTCGGGCACCTTCCACTGCAAGCTAGCTTCCCTCCGACACAAGCCTTGCAGTCACGCCACGTGTCCTCCGGATTGAAGCTCCTCGACGCCGTTCTTGGGCCAACCCAGGGGGGCAGTTAAACCGGCCCTAGGGGGCGGTTAAACCGCCCCTGGCTGGTCACCTCAGCCCAGCTGCCCAAACTTTGCCTCGTCGAGTCCTCGGCCTTGGTTTTGAGGCCCAAACCAAGGGAAACCGTCCACCGATGATTTTGTGGCCAAATCACCAAACCCCGCGCGCAAACTTTGGTTGTTAGCCGCCACCTTGCGCCGGCTTCTCGTCCTCGTACGAGCTTCGGTTGTGAGCCGCTACCTCGCACCGGAACCACGTCCCCTTGCTCGTTCTTGCCAGCATGTGAACCGCACTCGATCCACCGGCCACCGGGTCCCTCGAACCAAGCCTACTTGTCTCTCCGCTCCTTGGAGGCCGCCATGGCTAAGACCTTTCGCGCCTGTTCTTTACCTGCACCAATGCAATCAAGCCGCATTCTACACCTGCAATACTTGAGCCAAGGGAAATGTCAATCTACACCACGTTGTCAATCACTCATCACACCAGGAAGCGACCATCCACCGGTCCTCGGACACACCGGGTCCTCAAAAGCATGATTAACAATTTCAGTACTACGGCTAGGAACAGCCGACTCAGGTATAACAACAAGTGGACCAGGAGTTTCATGTATCAACACCATAGAACCGACTTGACCAGCCATAGAGGTCGGCTTAATTGGTGTGCCGAGACCTACTAGTGGTGGCGTTTGCCCCAGAAAATAACCCGGCGGCATCCCATATGTAGGGTTTTCAGTAAAAGTCCTTGTTGTGGTCGACGTGCTATGTAATACATCCTCATGTGATTTAGTTCGGGGAGTTTCAGTATAAACAAATCCAGAATCATCAGTTTTCCCCTTTTTCTAACTTCTCAATGCGATCAATCAAAGATGCAACAAGTTCATCATTACTCTTTTTATGACTGAAGCCGGCAAGGGAAACCCCAACTTATTTTTTTGCATATTTTTTATTTTCAGACGCAATTAATTCGCTCCCACGGGGAGTCGAACCTGGGTCTGCTGGGTGCTACTCAGTGCTCTAACCACTAGGCTAGAGGCCCTTTTCACAGTACATCGTTACTCTTAGGAACAACAGTAGATGCAGAATCCAGTGTAGATGGAGGAGGTGCTGAATTGCTGAAGGACCGAAACGGCGACCAGAGAGGGGGGGAGTGAATGGGAGCCGATAAAATTTCTTTCCAACCGATCCGGCTAATTTCCCAAACCAACTCCGAAACCTCCGAGAGCGATCTTGCCAAGATCACGTAGCCACTGTCAAGCTACTGACCCTAGGAACAAGAAATACGCAGCGGAACTCGAATCGATCGAAACGAACACAAAACGGCCCGAAACAAGACTCGATCCAACACACCCCAGGGGGGCGGTTAAACCGGGTCAGGGGGCGGTTAAACCGCCCTGGCCTGGGAAGCTCGGGAAAAAGTCAAACCGAAAGTGGATCTCCCAAACCGCTTGAGCTCTTGAGGCGAGATTTTGGTCAGATGATCTAGACCTCCAGTGGAGTGTTTTCCCAAAAGATCTTGGCCTCTAACTCAGTACAACTCCCGGAATCTCAGATCTCGTGAAGAACACCATGACCTCAAGTTCATCCCGAAAATCTCAAATCCAGAGCGATTCCCGGCATTTGGGGGCAAAGGATCACCAGCAAAAGAGGAACAAGGCACTCATACGTGAATCCCCCAAAGAAATCCGAGAGAAAACGCCCTAGAAAGAGAAGAACGAAAATCCCCCAAAAATAGCTCAGAAAATACCCACGAAAATAGAAAAAGGAAGAGGAGCTCGTGGAATCAAATCATGGCACAAAGATGAGCAGCACAAACTCCATCACATAACCATGAATTCACCTATACAAAAACTAGGAAAGATTCGAAGTAGTTCTAGGTGGAGGAGATGAAGGGGAAACTAGTTCAAAGGAAAAACTAAAGAGATAACTAGCGAGATTGCAGCCACCAGCCCTGGGAGGGCCTATTAGTAGTCCAAGTGGTGGTGCTCTAAAGACTAAACTACCCCTAAGTGATACATACCCCTCAGGGGCAAATTTGACATTTGGTTCTCAGCTATTTTCCGGCTGGGACACCTTCCACCGCAAGCTAGCTTCCCTCCGACGCAAGCCTTGCAGTCACGCCGCGTGTCCTCCGGATCGAAGCTCCTCGACGCCGGTTTTGGGCCAGCCTAGGGGGGGCGGTTAAACCGGCCCTGGGGGGCGGTTAAACCGCCCCTGCCAGCCACACTCGGCCCAGCAGCCCATCTCCGCCACGTCGAGTCCTCGGTCCTTGGTTTTGAGGCCCAAACCAAGGGAAACCGTCCACCGATGATTTTGTGGCCAAATCACCAAACCCTGCGCGCAAACTTCGGTTGTTAGCCGCTACCTTGCGCCGGCTTCACGTCCGCGTACGAGCTTCGGTTGTGAGCCGCTACCTCGCACCGGAACCATGTCCCCTTGCTCGTTTTTGCCAGCATGTGAACCGCACTTGATCCACCGGCCACCGGGTCCCTCGAACCAAGCCTACTTGTCTCTCCGCTCCTCGGAGGCCGCCATGGCTAAGACCTTTCGCGCCTGTTCTTCACCTGCACCAATGCAACCAAGCCGCATTCTACACCTGCAATACTTGAGCCAAGGGAAACGTCAATCCACACCATGTTGTCAATCACTCATCACACCAGGAAGCGACCATCCACCGGTCCTCGGACACACCGGGTCCTCAATTGCTTACAGTGTTGCTTACAGTGCTTATTACCTCAACCTTGTTTTCACTCATCTTGAATGCGAGCATGACGAATTCTTTCAACTCTTGTGACTAAGCCCCCTCAGTCCTTCTTGAAGCTCTTCAAGGACCGACTCTTGAAGTACTCCTCAGCCGCCAAATATTTCTGACGCTCCTCTTCAGTTAGCACCTCGATGGAAGCCATGATGATGTTGTTCTTGTCGAATTCTGTACGAGATCCTGACATCTTGGCTAGGGGTTGATCGGTCGGTTTTTGAATAACTAGACTTTAGTCCCTAGCGGAATCGCCAAAAAGTGTGTTGACGCTTTTTTATGCCAAACACTGAACACCGAATGTGCTACTTATCGCTGATTGTCCAACTCATAATTTGTCCAATGTACTCGGCACTGCCGGGTTTGAAAACCAACACTGCCGACTACAAACACCTTCCCGGGAGGTATCCTGTCAGGGATGGTGCACCTTGGGTTTCCCTAATGTTGGCAGGCCAGTTAGAACACCTTCAAACGCCATCAAGACGCAGGAAGAACAGAAACTAGGGTTTGGAAGAGATTTAGGTTTGAAGAGTAAAAAGTAAAGTACTTAAATATTTGATCAATTGGATAAAAAAACTTGATCGGCCATGGCCCTTCATATTTATAGGGTGGGGAGGTCTTGCCCTGAGTACAAGTCGAAATAGAATACAAAATCGTGCCAAACTTAAACTCTACTCTCAGACTCCTTTGTACTCGACACTGCCGACTTACTCAACTCGGCACTACCGAGTCTACAAATTCAGCACTGCTGAGTGCAAAGAATCTATGCCAATTTCTGTCATCAACACTTTCGCTCAAGTTGGCCTGAGGGCATGGAGTCTACCGCTTCCGCATAGTTCGCATCATAGGATGATTTACCTTTCATGTCTTAGTCCAAACGGACTTGTACCGGCATGTGCCACTCTGATGTACCAGACTTAATGTAATAAATTTATGGTTATTACTCTCATTATTTCTGTGGTTGTATGGATTTGTATCACTTGAGACAGTGATTGCACGTGATAGCCACTTCCTAGGACTACGATTGAGGTGTAGAGGCTCTGGAATCTCAAAAATGGGATTTCTGGTCGTTTCAAATCTATGCAACACAACAAAATTGCATGTGCTAAATGGTCCACTCTTAAGTGGGTAAAATGAGAGAGTTTATTGCTAAAATAATATATGAAAATTAATTGGTAAAATATGAATTCTGCAAACCTGAGACTGGGGCTTCCATGATAAACTGTATTGTGCAACACAAGCTCACAAGAGAAAGCGAGTCAGCACTCTATGATATGGAATTCTTCACTGGAAATACTTTTATGCATATCGAGTTTCATTCAATATGATCCCAGGGAGATTCTTTAACTGCGTGCGTCTTGGACGTAGAGAATAATATTCATAATAGTTTCTCTACTACATGTCCGTGACTCCGACAAATAAACTATCACCAAGTCCGAACTCTCTACGCCTAGACACATGTACGCTATTACAAAATACCTCATTCGTGCTGGCTAATTTAATGACATGGATACTAGAGTCATCAATGCCAGTCGCATAACCAGCTGTTTTAAAATTATTTTCTGTAGCAGTTACGTTCTTTTAGTAGAGCCAGAATGGATAATTAATATCCTGTCCCTGCCGACACTATCCTAGATCCAATTCCAATAATATTGCATATGTCATGTTCCTTTTAGGGCAGTTCCAACCTAGACTCCATGTTAGAGTCTATCTCTATTAATTACATTACCATGTAGGCATTTTGCTCATGTGGCAAGCAATTTAATGAAGAGAGAGAGGCATAAACGTAGAAACCAGGTCTAAGGGCGGCGCTAATAATTCACCCCGCAGGCCCGCTGCGTGCGCGGCCAGACGCCGGCTTCTGCGCCCGCTGCAAGCTGCGAGCGGGCGGTTTGCCTCCTGCAGGCCCACTGTCACACCCTGAAATTGTTGGATTTCAGGATGTAATTAGGAAGAATAAATTAAACAACAATTTCTCATAATTTTAAAACTTTTTCCAACTTTATTTGTTTTGCAGGGAATTTAGTGTAGGAAAAAGAGTTGATTGTTCTTTTTGAAATTAAATAAGTTTGTTATTTATGTTGCATTCATGCTGATGCATTTTGGAGTTTCGGACGGGGCGGCTTGACCCGTTAGGGTTTCCTTTTTCTTTTTTGTTCAGAAATGATTTCCTGTGTAAAGTTAAATCTAGAAAAGTCCAGATAACTTATTTAAGCCACGAAAAATAGTCTAAAAACCCCAAAAATTCCCCCAAACATTCTAGGAAAAATCTCAGAGATAGAACACCCACGCGCAGAGATGGTTGCACCAGCTTGAGTGGGCGGTAAGTTAAACGTCTGCTTTATTCTCTCTCCTCTATTCTCTTTCCTCCACGTAGGATTTAGCCTGTTGACAGCCTCTTATACTACTTGCTCTAAGTTAGACACCAAGTCTACACGTAAAACGAGATAAATCTGGTTGAATGATTGGAGAGGAGTATGGTTGAATGATTGGATAGACTCCATGATGCAAAATCTGCGTTGGAGGCTAGGTTTCTTGTGATCGAGTCTTCGTCATATGGACTCTATGGGTAGAGTCTGGGTTGGGACTGCCCTTAGAGCAATATTAGTAATCCCGCCGGCAGCGGGCTTGGAGAGGGAGGAGAGATGGTGTGGACTCGGCTAGCTTTTAATGCTCTGCATGAGCAGCACCCGATAACAACCCTGCGACGGTAGGGACAGCGGCATTTTGCCCACTTGTGCCGGCGCGGAGTGACTCGCCCGCTTATTTCTTTTTCCTGTTTTCTCTCTGTCATGTAGGATTTAGTCAGCTCTTAGCCCATTATAATACTTGCTCTTAACGCAATGGTGAGACCCTGGTTGTTATCCACTAAGAGCAAGTATTATAAGCCACTTCAGCGAGCTAAATACATGGACACCTAAGTAGAATCTTATGTAACAGAGAGAGAATAGGGGAGAGAATAAATCGAGCGAGTCGTGAAATGCCCACCTGAGCGGGCGAATTCCTCTAGGCTCCCTTGCTTGCCCACTCCTATCGATGCATGTCACAATTGAGCATCAAAGGGCATTAAAGAATAGTGGGCCCCACCATCAGCTCCTGCACCTCAGGTGAGCTGGCGGTTGAAACGCCCGCAAGCAGGCGTACCCATTAGACATGCTCTAAGAGCATGGCTAATAACCACGCCCTCTTGCTGGCAAAAATGAGCTCAAGCTCAGCTGCGTGCTGCATTTTTTATTCAGCAATAGTAGCATCATTTATGTCATGAAAGCCATGGCAGCCAATTGAGAGCAGAGGCGCAACGCTGGTAGGCTCAACTACTACATACACCCGTTGTATGCCGGCGTCTCGTCGCCTGCCCACGGCCTATCTCTCCTACCTTCTTTTTTCCCACGTTGGCATAACGCCAGCTCTCCACCCATCGTAATACTGGCTCTAATGCGGTAATAATAGTGTACGGCACTAGGCACCAGTTACAGAAGTTTGCAGATTACGAATGCAACACCAGACCCTCTGTCAAATGGCGCGGCTAAATAGGAGCACAAACAATGAGAACACATCCAACCACACAATATAAATTCACTACGGGAAACCGGACCTTTGTCGTATGCCTATGGCTTTGCCAAGAGCAAAAGCTCGGGCACATGGTAAAGAGACTCTTTTCCGTGTGTCTCTTTTTTGACACACGGCAAAGCCATGCTTTACCGTGTGCATTTTTTTGCACACGGCACAGGCATACTTTGCTATGTGTTTTTTTTGCACATAGCAAAGTATTATTTTTTTTTCTTTTCTCACCTTGAAACTTTTTTCCACTCTCTACATGCAACTTGTGGTACTCCATGTTAAAATTCGATAGATTTCTACATTTGTTTGCTATATTGCTATATTTAACTAATAAGTTAAATTTCCACCAAATGTTTTAATCATGTCCATTTCGAACTGCAAGTGACTCAAATAATATAATAAAATGAGTAAAAAGTGATATTTATATTATTTCGCCCAGCTTGAGGGCATACCCATGAAATGAAAAGAACTTTTCAACATTTTGTTGAGAAAACACGACCATGAACGTGTGTTCGGATGATTTTAAAATTGTAAAAAAATCAAATGAAGTCTGAAAATCATGAGATTTGTCAATACCACATGATATCATACAAGAAAACTGTTATAAAAAAATTGAATGTATTTTGAACATTTTGTAAACTTGAGAGGTATGTGGTTTGATTTGTAGGCAATGTCACTTTCAAATATTTGACTTCAAAAACTTTATATAGGTAATAGACGACATAAATAGTTTCATAGTAATTTTTCATAATTTTTTGAATCTGTTTGGTAATTTTTTATATTTTTTAAATCTATTTGACAACTCTTTGCCATGTGTCGTGACAGGGACACATGGCAAACAAAGAAACCCCACGTCCTCTCACGCCCACCCCCGGCCCCACCACATCGTCTCCCAACCACAAACCCCACCGCCCACTCCTCCCACACCTGCCCCACCCGGCCTTATCCTCTCCCTCCCGCACGCTGCACTCCTCGCCGCCGCCCCGCTCCCTCCCCTACCTCCCACCATCTTGCGCCCTCCCCTCCCTCCCATTACCTCCCGCGCCCTCCCCTCCCCTCCATTCCCTACCTCCCGCGCCATCCTCCATTCCGCTCGCTGCCCCTTGGAAGAGCATCTAGGCCCCTAAATGTGTTTTGGTAATTAATGACAATCATCGTGGACTAACAATTCTATTAAAACTATGAGATTAGGTTAGTCCGGATGAATGGATGATCTTCAATGATTGATTACGATATATCGCCGGATATTGAAGCAAATGGATGCTAGAGGAAAAGGTAAAAGATAGGTTGTTTCTTTTACTGGTCACAAGGAGTGTTAGAGAAGAAACTTGATTGGATTAATAGGCTAGATAGCCATACTATTAACAGGGGTCAATTGTGTTTGAATGATGAAACTCTAGTGTCAACTTGCTCAATTAGTTTTAATGCATGCATGAGAGCTAACTTCGTTTGAGAAAAGTTGGATAGAAAATGAGAAAGTTGAAAGGGTTTCAACCCTGCTGATTTTGGTTAGGCGGACAGTCCGCCTAAGGAACGAAGGACAGTCTGCCTCTAACTTACACGAAGAAAAATCGGCTAAGTGTTGAGAATTGGGTCTGGCAGCCTTTTCTAAGGCGGACGGTTCGCCAGGTACTGGCGGACGGTCCGCGGTTGTTTTTATTAACCGGCGGACCCAATGGCAGACCCTTTACACTGAATCGTCTTCTGAGGGTTCCAGGGCACTTTTATAGGGCGGACAGTCTGCCTTTGATAAAAGTTGTCCTTAGTCGTGTGGTGACCGTTTTCTAACTATGAGATGGACTGTCCACCCCTGTTGGCCGATAGTCCGCCAACCCTGTAACGGTCATTTCTGACACATTTGACTATTTGTAATAGTAGCCGTTGGGCTGGTGCGGATGGTCCGCCACCTCTGAGGCGGACGGTCCGCCAGGACCCTATTTTTATGAGTTTTACACATAACGGCTAGTGATGAGGACATCGCCACGCTGAACACGTACTTGCTACAGTCTTCCCCAAGTTACAACTCGTCTCCAACTCAGCCGCCACGTGGAGTTCGGATTCAGCCGATATCCCTGCACGGTTTCGGCGATATCTCCCTCATACGACATCGAAACGAGGCGTATAAGCATGCGTTGGAAAGGGGATGATGGCGCCGTCGTTTTGGTTCTGGTCCTAGCTCTAGAAGGTTCGTGGATCACGCTGTGTGACCATGACAAGGTGCTGCGTCACCTGTTTTGGGCCTTTTCAGGCTTTGTATCGTGTCGGGCCTTTGGCCCAAGTTGAGGACGCCCCACCTGGTGCGCCCCCAACCCTAGGACGTCCCTAGGCTAATAAACTCAGCAGCCGCCACCGCTTAGACTTGGGTTTTGCTTAGATTATTCTGTTGGAGACAGTGTCGCCGTTCCTCGGTTTGTGAAACCCCAACTCGTGTGCTTAATCATTCATCTGCAGTTGTCACTATTATTGAGTGCTGCGTTCTTTCGAGTTCTTGCTTGTGTTCTTCGTTTCGCAGGCAGGGATTAGCCTTCTTGGCGAGGTCAACTGGATTGTGACTACGGTTGATAACCAGAGGAGTCGTGGTGTTAAGATTGCAGGGTTCGAGTTTGCTGACTTGAAGCCGGATCGGTGTGTCGGGCTCCGCCCAAAACGAGTTATCCTTTCCCTGACGGAAGATCGAGCACCCTAGTTCCCATCAAGTGGTAATCAGAGACACATGTGTTACCGTCAGGCTTACCCTAGTTTAGTTTTGTTCCATCGTCCTATAACTCTAGATAATAGCCACAAAAAAATTCGCTGTCCTACAACCCTTCGTTAACCATTGCAATTTCGTTTCCAGATTTGCCTTATTGAGTTTGTGTCCGTGGTCAAGTCTTGTTGCTGGTTTAGGTTGTGTTCATCGTCGTAGTTCAATCGCCCATTGCCATGTTTTGTTTTCGCCGCTATCCCATCCACCATTACCAGATCACAAGTCGTGCCATCACACTACTCGACTTGCCCTCGCTAGCCGCCTTGCATGAACTCTCGCCGTGCAAGCCCTAGATAGGTTGCGAGCCACCTTGTGTTCTTCGCCTTGCATCGCAGCCCCTCTTGTGTTCATCTTGCGCATCCTATCGCTGCATATAATAGGGAAGTCTTGCCCTAGCCACCGCCGTGCTATCTGCCGATTTGTGCCTCTTCAAAACCATAACTTGAGGTACCTTCAGTAAAACGAGCATAACTTTTCGCTCGGTGCTCCGTTTTGGCTCAAATTTTTACAGCAGTTTTGTGACTCCATTACGGGCCGACCCACATGTGAATTGTCAAAAAATCAAAAAAATGGGGAGAATAATTAAAAAATTGGTTTACTGTCTTGCACGCTTTTCGGCAAACGTGTTTGATTTTCTGTAGACCACATCTGATCTCAGTTTGAGCTCTCAATTTTTGTGCTTCATCTTTGGTGATAAGTGTGATTTCTACTAGTCACCCCCTAAAAGTGAGAAAAAAGGCTGAAAAGATTAAAAACAAGTGCATAGAGTATTGTTTGCCTGTTTTGTGAGCTTTATCCATCATCTTTTGTTCCAACTTGTTGTGCTACGTCTAGGACACGTCTTAGCCAGTAATTGTGACTTGTACTTTGGATACTTATTGAACTTGGCTAATCTGCATTCGATTTTGTTCCACATACATATATATTGTGCCTATCCTACGGCTCCACATACACTCTTCAGTCAGTACAGCGAAGGACCTTGCAATCTTGGAGCCACTTCCTCACAGGTATCACAACCCATCCACCGGTTGTACCATCCGTTGCTTGCATTGGTAAGAACCTGGTAAGAACATGGTAAGACGTGTGTGAGGGTGTGATTCCACTAGACAAACCAACTAGCTCGTAGGGTCTTTCTTATTGACTAACCATGCCAGACGATGTGCCTATTTTGAAAAGTGAGTTTCAGGAGAACATCAACGACCTGAAGGAGTTCTTCATGAAGGAGATTAGCAAGCTCACAAAGGAGGTCCAAAGCGGCAATCATACACTTTAGGACGTGAACAGACGAGTCTCCACTTTGACCACAAGGGTGCAACAACTTGAGGTCCATGGTACTAAAGAGGAGACATTCGATGATGATACATGGTAAGATAGACGCCAGGATGACAAGTGACAATCGTGCCCGTCGCGTTCTAGCACGCAACAAGAAAGGTATGGGAGGTAACCGCACTCGTGCTCATGATGATCCTTATGCTAAAGTTAAGTTTACCATACCATCTTTTTATGGGAGATATGATGCTGAAGAATACCTTGATTGGGAGATGACAGTAGATAAAAAATTTGCTTCCCATCTTGTTCCTGATCAACATAAAGTTAGACAAGCCACTAGTGAATTTAAAGATTTTGCTATTATCTGGTGGCAAGAGTGTGGTACTTTAAACATGCAACCTGATTTGTGGGATGAGCTTAAGATAGCTATGCGTGATCGCTTTGTTCGTGCCTCTTATAAGCGTGATTTACGTTTGAATTTACAACGTTTAGAGCAGGGTGATTTATCTATTCAGGAATATTATACAGAGCTTCAAAAGGGCATGATTCGTTGTGGGGTAGTAGAGGATCCTGGGGATAAAGTGTGTCGTTTTTATGGTGGTTTGAGACGTGAAATTCAGGATATTGTTGACTGTAAACCATTTACTACCACCAACCAGTTGTTCCAGCTTGCTATGTTGCAGAAAAAGAATTGCAAGGTCGAAGTAAGAGCACCTACAACAGCTACATGCCAAAAACTTTTACACCACCAGTAGCTAGATCGACAGGTGTCTCTCCTTGCACACCACCAGCAAGTACACGATCATCACCACCAGCCCCTGCGTCCATTTCTGAGGTAAGCAATGTGTCTCATGTGCAGAACAAGACACCATCTACTCCGACCAAGAGCTCTTCAATTAAATCTGCAAACATTGTGTGCCACCGCTGCAAGGGTACGGGACATGTCATCAAGGACTGCCCAAGTACTCGTTCTTTCATCGCTACGCTTGACGGTGGATATGTAAGTGCTAGTGATGTTGAAGATGATTTGGAGGAAGAAAAGGGTGAGGCCATTAATTCCTTGGCTACATCGGCAGGTTTTCCAAGTCTCATGGTTCAGCGTGCGTTGAGCTCTACAGAGGAACAAGTGGAAGAAGAGAAGATTCAGCGCAAAAACTTATTTCACATGTATCTCACTGTTCAGAATTGCCGTGTTCTCACCATCATTGATAGCGGGAGTTGCAATAATTTGGTGAGTTCAGATTTGGTTGAGAAGCTTGGCTTGCCTACTCGTTCTATTTCAGATCCTTACCATCTTGAATGGTTCAACAGTAGTGGTAAGGCTAAGGTAACTAAATCAGCACGTATACATTTTTCTGTTGGTTCTTATCATGACTATGCTGATTTTGATGTTCTACCTATGAATGCATCATCTATTTTGTTAGGCCGACCATGGGAATTTGATAATGATGCTTCACATTATGGTAGAACGAATACATACTCTTTCATGCTTCCTTTATCTCCTGCTGAAATTAAGAACCATTTTAAAGAGATTACTGAAAATACTAAGAAAGAAAGTGCTAGCAATGCCTCTAATGATGATACACATAAAGGGATTAAGTTAAAAGGAGGTGCTTTTATTGCTATTACATCTACTACTGCTACGTTATGTGATAATCCTGATGCACCTTGTTATACTATGCTTTGTCGAGGTATCTTTTCTGTTTCTATTGATCATTTGTCTTGTGCATCGCATCCTGTTGTCACTAACCTTTTGCAGGAGCATGATGATGATGGAATGGCGTCGAGGACGACTTCAGTTCAAGAAGGGGGGATGATGATGACATCGCCACGCTGAACACGTACATGCTACAGTCTTCCCCAAGTTACAACTCGTCTCCAACTCAGCCGCCACGTGGAGTTCGGATTCAGCCGATACACCTGCACGGTTTCGACGATATCTCCCCCATACGACATTGAAACGAGGCGTATAAGCATGCGTTGGAAAGGGGATGATGACGCCATTGTTTTGGTTCTGGTCCTAGCTCTATAAGGTTCATGGATCACGCTGTGTGACCACGACAAGGTGCTGCGTCACCTGTTTTGGGCCTTTTCAGGCTTTGTATCGTGTCGGGCCTTTGGCCCAAGTTGAGGACGCCCCACCTGGTGCGCCCCCAACCCTAGGACGTCCCTAGGCTAATAAACTCAGCAGCCGCCGCTGCTTAGACTCAGGTTTTGCTTAGATTATTCTGTTGGAGACAGTGTCGTCGTTCCTCTGTTTGTGAAACCCCAACTCGTGTGCTTAATCATTCATCTGCAGTTGTCACTATTATTGAGTGATGTGTTCTTTCGAGTTCTTGCTTGTGTTCTTCGTTTCGCAGGCAGGGATTAGCCTTCTTGGCGAGGTTAACCGGATTGTGACTACGGTTGAAAACCAGAGGAGTCGTGGTGCTAAGATAGCAGGGTTCGAGTTTGCTGACTTGAAGCCGGATCGTTGTGTCGGGCACTGCCCAAAACGAGTTATCGTTTCCCTGATGGAAGATCGGGCACCCTAGTTCCCATCAGCTAGTTGGTTGGAGGGGGAGTATATATACTCACTCCATAGGTTTGGAAAGGCTCTCTTGGCTATCCTGAAAGCTCAATTGACCCAAAAGTCTCCTCTTCCATTCCTCTATCACTCAATTGCTTAGGGATTGCATTCTTGTGAGTGTGAGGCTTTCTAGTGCATTGCTTTGGATTGCATTGAGCATTGAGGCACTAGGAGATCATCAAGCAAGTGTCGATTGGCTTGTTACTCTTGGACGTTACCGCCTCCTAGACAGCTTGGTGTGTGAAGGTTCCATTGAGCTCTTCAAGAAGATTGTGAAGAAGCCTTGGAAGATTGTGAGAGGTTTTGTGCTCACCTCGCCGGAGTGATGAAGGGAAACTCTAGTGGAATCGAGGTTTGGAAAGGTTCATTAATTCAAGCCGGCTTATACATCAAGTGTGACTTGATAGAGAAACGGTTGAAACTTTGAATCCACCACATCGTGGATTAGGGGTGACCGGCCATCGACACCACCGGATAAATTCGGTCTCTAGTGTGATTGGTTATTCCTTTGCTCATTTACTTTCTAGCAACTTATCTTGAGCATTTACATTCCTAGAGATTGAATCATACTTGTCACCCTAGGTTGCAAACCTTTACCTAGTCTAGAGTTGAGTAGAAATAGGATTCTCCTTGTGTTACTAATAAATTTTTATTAGTGCTTTGATTTTAGTTAAAACCGCCTATTCACCCCCCTCTAGTCGGTATCCTAGATCCTACACCTTTCCTCTCCCCCCTCCGCTCGTTGCCTCTCAGCTTGGTAGAGAGGAGCGGCGACAGGTAGCGTCGGGCGCGCGGGATCCGGCAGCTGCGACGGTGGGTAGCACCTATCGCGCTAAGTCCTGCTGTTTTGGCGGCAGGCAAGCACGGGCGCACCGGATCCTGCTGCTCTGCGGTGGGCAAGCACGGGCGCACCGGATCCGGCGGCGGGAGGTGGTGGAGGTGCGGCGGCGGTCAAGGCATGGTAAGGTTCTCTCTCTTGCAGCATCTAGATTATGCGAGGCTTCGGCGTCTGGATTCGGTCATGGGTGATGGTGGTGGTGCGGTGACATGGTGGTGGTGGTGGTGGTGGTATGTTGTGGTGGTGGTGTTGGCAGCGGTGGCGGCGTGGTGGTGGTGTTGCGGCGGCGGTGCCGGCGTCGTGGTGGTGCTGGTCGTGCGGCGGCGGTGTGTAGTTGCTGTGGCGGCAGTCGACCGGTGATGGTGTTTTTTTTAATTTTTTAGAAAATATTTGCCGAGGGTCGAATCTAGCACACTGCAAAGCTTTGTCATGTGCCCTAGAAAAGGCCCACGGCAAGGGGCTTTTTGCTGTCAAAACGTTGACAGGTGCGCCTTGCCATGGGCGACTGATGGCAAAGCCTTTGCCATGTGCACCCAGACACATGGCAAAGGCTACGAATCCGGTAGTGATTGTAGCCTTGTGGCACAACAACAACGGATCACACAGCAACAATCTGTTGTTCCCACTGTATTCTATGTATATGGTAGCAGCTATGTTTAGGTTGTTCGCGGAATGACCATGTTAGGAGCATGAGGAGGTTTTTTTTGATAAACATGCAAACTTATATTAAAGCAGCTACATTACAAAAAGATCCTCCAAAAAGGATCCAATTACATGGAGGCCCCTGAAGGGGAACGCAACACACGTCCAGCTACGCGTCGCAGAAGCAACGTGGATGAGGAAGGAGCAGCGGATCTCCGAGTCAACAGCGAGCAGGAACCCAGGCGGGGAGTACCAGAGGCACCACAGATGCTTGGACACGGATGGAATACCTCGCAAAGCGACGGTCGAAGGGGGAGAGGGGAGCTAGTGGAGAGGAACATCTTCGGCGACCCTAAGGTACTGTTGATGCCGGCGACGAAATCTAGAAGATGGGCTCATCCCAAGTCTGAGGGGGAGGGAACTGCAGAGCTAACGATGACGAGGAGGCCAAAAACGAGGAGATCCAAGAGGCCACGTTGTAGATCTGAGCAGGGCTGCTGTGGCAGGGACGGAGGCGGAGGCGGTGGCGATGTCGAGGAAGGCGATGCGGAGATCCCGGTGGAGATGAGCGGCGACGGAGGGGAAGGGAAGGGGATCTGCGGGGACGAGATGGAGTGGAGGACTATTATTTAACCTCACCTTGTCATCACAGCGGCCGGCGATGGCAGCAGCCACAAACGCGGCAGCGGCGACGGCGGCAGCCATGGCAAGAAGGGAAAAGCCCATCCAGGTAGAGAAGACGAAAGAAAAACATGCTATAGTATTGGTAGGGCTATACACGGGGCGGCTCCGCTCCTTCCGGCCACCGGCAAGATGCCGGAGGCGGGAGAGGAGGGGGCCAGCGGCTGTACATCTAGAAGCGCTCAGAAAGCGGAGGGAGAGGATAGGCTCGCGGAGGCTCACCACACCAGTGGAGTTGAAATCGGAGAGCATGAGGAGGTTAGCTGGCCTATAGAAGGTCCGATGGGCCAAAAGGTCCTAGCTCTCGAGTGAAGCTGGTCCCCTCTATATAATAGACATCCCATATACAAAATAAATCAAGAAATAAATTAAAGGGACAATTTTCTAAAGTTCTCTAGCTCTTTGGCTCCGGCTTCCCTCTTCCCGAGTACTATTCACGCATGTTACTATTCGTGTGAATAGTAACCCACCCGCCTCCATGAAGCCCATTGGCGCGCCGCTTCATCAACAACAGCCGCCCTTTTCCTCCCTCTAACGTCTGATTGCGCCCTAGGGCACTGGCAGCGGCCTCCTGTCGTCCTGGCCCTTAACAAGCCATGGCCAGTCCTAGGGCTGCCGCCACTCTCCTTTGATCCGCTACGGAACCAGCCTGGCGATATATAACCTCTACAGACCATTGGAGGCAATTGTTATCCTTGAGTTTTGGTTTTTGTTGTGTATGTTGGTGTTGGCATAATGATGATGAGGCCACTCCTAATCTAAACTTTTACAAATCCACTCTCCCACTCCCCCCTTCTAGTTCGTTTGCACGGAGAAGTTGGTTTGCACGTAATATGTTTCCATAACTGAAATGATCTATTTATCCGCGCAATGCACTTCTTGTTTCCGGCTCTCATTTTGGTATTATATTTGGTAAAGGCAGCCTAGAGGAACTAGACATCGACCACAGGATTCTTGGCTCCACAAAACCACGTATTCTTGGCTGGTTTCCCAACACTAGTCGTCCTCATCTCTCCCCGTTCCACTTTCCGATCGATTCGCGTAGAAGGATGAGATTCAGCCGGTGACCGCAATCAAGTGGTGCGTGAGAAAAGGATGAAATGCTTTCCCGGCGCCGTGATTTGCGAAGTCGTCGCTGGCCGTTTGCGGTGTGCCAAAGTTATCCATGCGTTGGATTGAATCAGCATAACCAAACCCCCTGTCGCAGCACCAGGTGTCCTTGTTTGCAGTGACACTGCACTGACAGGTGAGTAAATGAGTCCATTCATGCAGCATATATTTGAGTCGGACATATGATATGGAGTCAGAGTAGTGTTAGTGTGCAACTGTGTACTTACTAATGTGGGTGCAAGATTAGGGGTTCTGGTTTCCATTTTCTCGCTTGTCTACCAGAAGTACTATGTGCCATTGGCCTTGTCGATCGAATATTTTATACCCTTCAGGGGTAAAGTGAGTTAAGGCAAAACTCCAAGACATGAACCTTCAGTCGATCTGTTCAAACGCAGGGTAAAACAAATTGTCAGAATAATGAACGGACACCAGAAAGAATAAAGGACAAAACCTTTGCTTCTGGTTATCTCTAGATAAACAGCCGGCTTCCATATTCATAAGTGGGTAGCTGTATCGATACGAGTTACATTTAAAATTCAATACAATAATATTAATTCAGCTACATTCCTAGAATATTCGAATGCTGAAACGTGTTTACAACTTTGCTTTCACACCACTCATGGGTTCAGACACCATGCTCATCAAAGTCAAAAAAATTGGAAGAAAGCATACTAAGGCTTTTCCACCTATCTCTGTGAACTAAAGCCTTCCAGGAACTACAGAATGCTCGATCAAGTCTGCATACCTACAACTTTCAGATAAGACAGATAGGTGACACCCGAGTACTATTCACACATGTTACTATTCGTGTGAATAGTAACCCACCCGCCTCCATGTCGCCCATCGGCGCGCCGCTTCGTCAACAACAGCCGCCCTTTTCCTCCCTCTATGGTGTGATTGCGCCCTAGGGCACTGGCAGCGGCCTCCTGTCGTCCAGGCCCTTCCCAAGCCACGGCCAGTGCTAGGGCTGCCGCCACTCTCCTTTGATCCTCTACGGAACCAGCCTGGCGATATATAACCTCTATAGACCATTGGAGGCAATTGTTATCCTTGAGTTTTGGTTTTTGTTGTGTATGTTGGTGTTGGCATAATGACGATGAGGCCACTCCTAATCTAAACTTTTACAAATCCACTCTCCCACGCCCCCCTTCTAGTTGGTTTGCACGGAGAAGTTGGTTTGCACCTAATATGTTTCCATAACTGAAATGATCTATTTATCCGCGCAAATGCACTTCTTGTTTCCGGCTCTCATTTTGGTATTGTATTTGGTAAAGGCAGCCCAGAGGAACTAGCCATCGACCACAGGATTCTTGGCTCCACAAAACCATGTATTCTTGGCTGGTTTCCCAACACTAGTCGTCCTCATCTCTCTCCATTCCACTTTCCGATTGATTCGACTTTCGGTACCGGTCGGAAAGGCCGCGTTAGTACCGGTTCTGGAACCGGTACTAGACCATTTAGTCTCGAAATCTTAGTACCGGTTCCATAACCGGTACTAAATCATGCACGTTACACTACTACACAAACCACTTTCACAAACGGGCTATCACAACCGGTTTTGAGAAAACCGGTTGTGATCAACCGGTTTTGAGAAAACCGGTTGTGATCAACCGGTTTTGAAAAAACCGGTTGTGATATAGGGCTATCACAACCGGTTTTTAGAAAACCGGTTGTGATGCCCCCTATCACAGCCGGTTTTTCTCAAAAACCGGTTGCGATAGTCGGCCGGCATATCACAACTGGTTTTTCTTACAAACCGGTTGTGATGCTCACCATCACAAACCGGTTGTGATGGTGAGCATCACAACCGGTTCTTTACTAACACATTTTTGGAGGGCTAAACGAAATCAAATTTTGTGAACGATCTCGGATGAACTTTTGACTAAAATGAAAGTTGTAGATCTTGAAAAGTTATGAAACATTGTAGTTCACCACTTTTTCATTTGAAGTCATCTTGTCAACCGAATCTAAGTTTGAATTTTTAAAATTTGAAAATTCAAATTTTGTAAACGACCTCGGATGAACTTTTGACCAAAACGAAAGTTGTAGATCTTGAAAAGTTATGAAACATTGTAGTTCACCACATTTTTATTTGAAGTCATTTAGAGCCTCAAATAAGCAATTTACACACGGAAAACATTAATATGAGGGGAATCAAAATGGTATATAGACACAAACACTCTAGTGGTGCAGTGGTAGAGGAGGCTACGCGCGAAGCTGAGGTCGCGGGTTCGAATCCTGCCGGCTGCGTAGCGCGCGATTTTTCCGCGAAAAATGCGCGACTTGCGACTCTTTATTTTGGTTGATGAGGTCCATCCCCCAAATAAATAAAATATTTTGCTATTTTATTTTGGTTTATTTTGGGTTTAGATGAAAACCGGTTGTGATGGGGGTCATCACAGCCGGTTTTTGAAAACCGGTTGTGATAGGGGGAACTATCACAGCCGCTTTATCTCATCCGCCCCCCAAAACCGGTTGTGATAGGGGTTTGGAACCGGTTGTGATGAGGGTTTGTGTAGTAGTGTTAGTATCGGCTGGTGTTACCAGCCGGTACTAAACTGCGTGCCCTGCCCCGCGCTGGTGTAAGGCAAAATGTTTTTTCTTTTCTCTTTTCTTTTATTTTATTTCTAATGCGTATTCCGTATCGTATCCGTTCTAATGTGTATTCTTATTGTATCTGTTCTAATGTGTATTCGTATCGTATCAGTTCTAATGCGTATTCGTATTGTATCCGTTCTAATGCGCTTGCGTGTAAAGTAATGTTACGTTACAACCATATATAATCTACATATACTTAGCTAGCTTACTAAAAAGTATTACATATATATACAACGTTCTTGTGTTTCGATTAAAGAAAAACTAATTCAGCTTATCTTTCTTCTTCTTTTGGAACTCCTCTTCATCCTCGTCCTTTTCTCGATCAGGATCCATTGCACCAATGCTTATTCTTTGATCCGCATAAAATTCACCGTTCGGATTCACGACCTCATCGAGCAGAAATTCCATAAGTTGTTCTTGAACTGCCTTGACTCGTTCCGGTTCAATGTGGTCTTCTAACATTTTCATAATCTGTTAAGAAAAATCTTCGTTAGTCTTAGTAAACAGATTTGCATAACGAAAATTTAATAAAATGGTAGGAAGTTTACGTACGACAAATTCTATTTCCGTCATTTGCTTAGGACCTACAAATGCGTGGATGAAATTGCATACGTAGTACCCACACAGGTTGTTTCCCTGTTCCTGTCTCATACACTATATACACGTATATGAACAGTCAGTTATGTGATACTCTCTCGATGTTTGACAAAATGAAATAAGACTAATATGAAATTTTGAACGTACCGGAAAGTTAGGCCTCCATACAAGCTCGTCCGTATCTAATACTCCAACTTGGTGTTTCCACGCTTTGTTAAGAATATCAACGAGGCTTTGATAATCTGCTCATCGGCTTTCTCAAAGAGTCAAACACCGTAATCCGGCATCGATTAATCTCGAGTACAAGGAGGATCCAGTGGAACCATTACATATGAAGATGTAATTAATGTGTAGAATTTAGAACCATAACATGAATGAATATAGAAATAGAAAATATGTTCAATACTAACCGAAAAGGTACGGTAAAAGTATGAATGAACGTGTATGTTACGCCATCAAGGCATTGAAGATATTTGTTGTCGTCCGATTGGGATATTGTGCAATATTTTCCATGTGTAAGATATCCGGATCCCAGAAGCCAATGCCATAGTATCCCTTCTTCCGGCAATATTGATACTCCATCCTACATGATACACAATAACATATAGTTACATAGGCTTGACAACTAGAGGTACAATATAAACATGTCATTAAATACTTACATAATCCATGAACTCATGAGGGACTTGGAAAGGGCATCTCAATGGTACAAAAAATGAATATCTCCGAAATCAATCCACATATCACATGGCGGCCGATAGGGTAAATTTCTGATCCGTGCTGCAAACATGACCAATCCATTTCCAGATTCTTTCATGTACCAATTGTGGAACTCATACATTCTGGTCCCTAGGTGTGGTAGCAGCTCAGGCCATACAAGTGATTGCCCCAATTCGAACGGTTTTCAATTGCATCCCTCGTGCAGTGGAATATGATCTTCACCTCGCAGTTGAGCTTTTGTGAGGTTGGTTTGCTTCATAACCTCAACCAATTGTTGTTCTTCCTCTGATAGCACAACAAGCGGAGAAATCGATTGTTGTCCCAGTTGTACAATGCCTTTCGACGCACTGCTTTTGGACTGGCCGCTTTTCGACGACGATGCACTAATTCTATTTTCGACTTTCTTGTACGACTTCATGATTGTGCGGTTGTAGTCCGATACCTTTGCTTTCACCACAGGTGTGGCCTGTTTAACAAAGTGTCTTACGGCTGCAGGGTCAATCGGTTCCTTCGGCTTTGGCTTTCTCTTGTCCTTAACCCTCTGAAAAAATCCCACAACATCTTGGTTGGCGGCCTCATCGGTTCCTTCATCTGTTTTCTCGTACGGGAGCTTCGGAGACGGAGCCTTCTCTTTCTTCTGCTTCTGCCGCTTAGGAGCTGGCGGCATTGGAGCCTTGGCGTACCTCTTCTTCGGCTGAGGCTGAGGTGGACTCATGCTAGGGTCCCTTGTACCAGCTGGTGAGGGCGGTTCCATGTTGTTGTCGGGACCCTGTGGAGATGGTGGATCCATGCTGGGATCCCTCGTAGCCGATGCTGCAGCCGAATCTGTTGTTCCTGATTCAATCTGATGTCTCCCTTAGGCCAACAGATCCATGTATGGAACCCATCTTGCAGTTCCTCTCCACTCTCACCTGTAGGGATCGAGATCGCAAGGTCTTCATCCCAAACACCAGCCACACGGTCAACCAAAACTCTAGCGTACCCTTCGGGAATCGGTACATTGTGAAGTGTCTCGCACGGGACCGGTACTTCAGCAACACCTTCAGTGTCTCGCACGAGACCGGTACTTCAGCCAAGGAATGGTTCTATGCCAAGAAAGCATCCTTTGAAGGACGCTGGCAGACTTGCGCAGACGCATTTCTGACCAAGTACTTTCCTGTGGGCAAGACCAATGCCCTCCGAGGAAAAATTACTAGCTTTCAGCAGCTAGACGGAGAGTCAGTTCCAGAAGCTTGGGAGTGACTGCAAGAGTACATTGCAGCCTGCCCCCACCACGGTGTGAAAGATTGGTTGATCACTCAAAACTTCTTCCACAGCCTGAGTCGTCGATCGCAAGAGCTCATGGATGCAGCTGCGGGAGGAGCTTTCCTCTCGCTAGATGTAGACGCAGCAAAGGCATTGATCGAGAAGATATCCTCTCACCAGAGTTGGATGGGAGAGAGACAAGCCCCTCGCACCAAGGGAGTACACCAGATTGACTCCGTCGATATGCTAGCAGCTAAGATGGACCTCCTTTTGAAAAAGATGGAATCTCCTGGTAAGTAGATGAATCAAATCATGGAGGAAAGAATCACATGTGAAACATGTGGAGAAGCAGGACACTCGGGTGATAGTAGCCCGATGACGCAAGATGAAGCCTACTTTATCGGAAACAATAACAATTCAGGCTTCCGTCCTCAACAAGGTTGGAATTCCAAGCCTAACCTCCCCTTTGGCCAATAGCAAGGTAATAGCTCTAACAACGGTTTCCATTCATCGTTAAAAGATATCTGGTATGGCCAAAAACAAATTAACGATAGAATTAGCAAGAAATTTCTTGCTAATGATAAAGTTATGGAGTCAATGGCCTCCTAGATAAAATCTTTCAACTCTGTTTTACCAGCTGAGCTTCAACAAAAGGATTAAAACCCAAGTAGCTCAGGTGGCTGCATCCTGTCCTAACCCAAATGCGGGAAAGTTACCCGGGTAACCGGAGGTTCCTTTCAAGGAAAATGTTAGTGCGGTTACCACGTGGACTGGCAAGTCCACGCGAGATCCACACAATCCTCAAGATGCAGGTATCCAACAGAAGAAAGCTAGTGACACCGAGCTAGCCGCTAAAGAGGAAGACGACGAGGAATCCATCCCTGTCTCAAAGGAGGGGAACGAGGCACCTAGAGTCTCTAGCGACATCCGTGATCCCATTTTCCTCCCGTTCCCCAAACGGAGGAGAAGACCAGTGGCCGACGAGCAACTCGACAAGTTCGTCGAGGTAATCAAGAAGGTATACATCACTATGCCACTTCTTGATTCTTTACACGTCCCGACATATGCCAAGTACATCAAGGATATACTTAGCAATAAGAGGACTCTACCCACAAGGGAGACGGTACAGCTAACCAAGGAGTGCAGCTCCGCTATACTCGGGCCCCACCTTAAGAAGAAGAAAGATCCTGGCTGCCCCAAGATTTTATGCTCAATTGGAGGCCAAGATTTTGACAATGCCCTATGTGACCTGGGGGCGAGCGTCAGCATGATGCCCAAGGTAGTTTTCGACCACCTTAAATACATCTCGCTTGTCTCTACGCCCATGTGTTTGCAGCTAGTGGATCAATCGGTCCGCTACCCCCATGGAGTCGCAGAAAATGTTACGGTCAGATCAGGGATTTCTTCGTCCCTGTGGATTTCTGTGATATATCCGATGTCTAATCACCTCATTAAGGCTTAATGGACAATCAAACTTATGGTTTTGACCAAAGTCAAGGCATGAAATAATGGATTAAAATTCCATGCACCGAACCATTAGAGGTTGAATTGATTTGAATTCAAAATTTCGCTTAATAACTTGAAAATCTGCCAATAAGAGAGTTGTCCCAAATTTTATAAGGAACAACTTTGTTAATTGGTGGTTTTCAAAATTTTGAGTGGAAGATGCTCTAAATCATGGTCAAACAGCAGTCAAACATGTTTTTCCTAAAAGTTGAGGCTTGCCATTTGAAATTCCATGTATAACTTTTCATGAACTTCTCTCTAAGTTGAATCATTGATGTTTGGACTTGCCCTTGGTCATGTTCTCCATCAAGTATTCACACCCTAAGCATTTTAAATTTGCTTGGGAAGAGGGTTAAGTCGAATGAATTCCTGTGTAACTCGGTGAACTTTGACCTTTCTCGGTTGCATGGTTCAAATTTGAATTTTCACTTAAGAACTCAAAAATGTGCCAATACAAAAGTCGTTCACATTTTCATGGGACACGATTTTGTCAATTAGAGCTCGATGAAATTTTGAGTGTAACATGCCCAAAAACTCAGTCAAACTCCAGAAGTTCACCCTGGCCGGCGTCCGAGTTCTTGCTATTTTCTCCTCAAATTTCCCGTTGATCTATAGACTTTTTCTATGGTCAACCTTTACAAAGTTGTAGCCTACACTGAGGGACAAAACTTTCATATTTGGAGATTTTTTAGTTCAGTTCAAAAATTTGGAGATATCTGCCCGCAAAGTGATGCCCCGCAACTGTTCCACGAAATGCCGTTCTCGGCTGGCATTCAAGAGCACGCTCCGGCCTGCGCGTTCAGCGCCGACCGCGGCTGCCACAATGTCGCGCTATGCACCTGACCACCCTGACACCCGCCCGGCCTAGACGTCCACGCGGCCCACGGGCCAGGGCGCTATTCCCCGCCTCCTTCCGACCAGACGCGACACGCCACCGATGAGCACCACGTGGCCGCCGCCGAACCGCTAGCCCCCGCTGCCCGCCTATCGCCAGCATGCCAGGCGCTCGCCAACCTCAATGCCACATGCTCGCCGGCCAACGGTCCTCTCCCCGGCCCTCCGACCGTCACCTTGACGAGCAAGGGACCAAGCCTTCCACTCCACGCCTCACCCTCCCTCGGACGCCTATAAAAGGGGTAGAGCCCGAGCTCCACCAACCGCCCCTCCTGCTCCCTTGCCGCCGCCAGGCTGCCGGAGCTCCCTCGCGTCCGTGCCTTCCCGTCGCCGTCTGAGACCTCAGGCGCGCTCCACTGTGTGGCAGAACCGCTCAAATTAATCCGGCTTAAGTGCGCTAACCTTCCATTGGTCATCACGCAATTAAAACAGATTAAGATGTCAGTCTATTGAGTCGAGCCCGATGCAACAACGAACAGTTTCCTCGATCGAAATGAGTCATGCAAATACCCTCTCAAAGGAGAGTCCTAGAGATTACAACAATCCACAATTATTTAAAGGTCCCACTTGAGGAACTTTATTACAAAACAGTTCAATGCATAAGTAATAGTTGTCTTAGAGTTTGAAAAGCAGCGGAAATAAACTATTTATTCGAAACGGTAGTAACATCATGTGAAGCCGTCGTGACGTCACTCAGAAGCATCCTCGTCCCAAACAATGGTCCAACCAGGAGGAAGGGTGGTTGGCCAGGTAAGACCTGCAACCATCTCCTCGAGAGGACTAACTGAAAACAAATCAACAAGCAAGGCTGAGTATACTAATACTCAACAAGACTTACCCGTCAGGTGAGGACTACATCACCGACTCCTAGACATGCATGGCTTTTGGCTGGTGGGTTTGTTTTGCCAAAGAGCGACTAAGAGTGGGTCCTTGCTTTCAATATTTTAGCATCAAGTTATAGTTTGAATTAACCATTCTAGGTAAGCCAACCGATACTAATCAAGCAAGTTGAGCAAACAATTAAGCAAGCATCCAGTTTATCATCGTCATGTTCCATCTTCTTACTCAATGGGACACAGAGGTCAAGTAGTCTCACAGGCTGCGAGAAACAGACAGTTCGAACCGATTTCTTAACCTTGCAAGGTGGACCTAAGCACACGGATCATCGCACTCAGCCAAAGGCTAGCGCTACCAGGTAGTTCCCATCAATCCTTCAGTTGCGTCCAGAGCCGAACTCCTCATGGAATACGAAGTCCAAGGCCAGCCGAACCAAAACACTTACGCCCTTCGTACCCACATGTTCGAGGCATGGGAAAGGAGCAAGAAAAAGTCCGCACACCGAATTCATGTAGGTACTAAACTTACCGACCCCATAGAATCGACAAGTGCTTAGTACGTTCAAAAACTTAACCAGCAGTACCGTGCCTTTCGACCTTAACCAATTTTAGCATACACGGACGGGGCATCTACATGACAAAAATCCCCGCCCGTCATCCTTATGATTCCAACATAAGTAAAGCAGTTGATTCCTATATCTCGCGAGTGATAGGAAATCACTCGACTTTTACCAGGTCCTTATAGCATGGCAGCTATCAACCTATCACACTAGTATTGCAAAGCATAGGTACCTAGGATCATGCAACTAAGGTTTCAATCAATGCCTGAAACGTAAATGCACAAGCATAACTTATCAAAACAAAGTTGCATAGGTTCAAAACATGGGACATGCTCTGAGCTTGCCTTCGGGCACGATGTTAGCCTGGGGTTCCTCGGCAGCTGCGTTCGGGTCTTGCTCGACCTGGACGACGATCACTTCACCTTCAGCCTGGCCTTCTCCTCCTGCCGGGACAAGTTCGTAGTTGCCGTCAGCGAGGACCTGTTCTACACGAGATGCACATGCAATAAGAGTGTGATCTTATATCGAGCCATCGTCATTGCATAATGATAGGCCCGGGGTGTATTGAGTGACACATTCACCTGGACAATTTTGGTCTGACCTTCCCTTTCTTTAATTAAGTTTGAGTTTACTCATTAAAAGTACTTGGGTGTGTAGATGGTGATTGTGTACACATCTATTCGGATTTTAACTTTGATTTCTTCACAAAACTGCAAGGGTGTGTGGGGTGATGTGTTTAACTTATTATTATTATTTAGCCTTTTAAGCGAGGTAACTTCAACAATTTATTCAGGCAGTTTGGTTCTTTATTTTAATGTGATAAAATTACAGTATGTTTTTGGTGGTTTACTTGTTTTACTGACCAAAAATTAAGCCAAAATCATGTATACATTTACCACAATAAATCAAATAAGAACAGCACACTAACATCAAGAATAAATCCTAATAAATCACACCATCATTAATTGTTCCTTATAAAATTACCGGATCCTATATTAGTCTAAACAAGTTGTCATGCCAAAAGGTAGCTTCAAAAGATCACAGGATCTTGCTGTTTGGATTAACCAAGATTATACTGCCATTAATTAAAGAGCATGTTAGCTAGCTCGAATTAAGCTCTACTTTTTACCAGGCATGCATCAGGCCATTTCCGAGCCGCTGTAAAAAGATTGGGCTCAGAAGCTGCACAGATTAATTATTAAAATTGTAGATCCGAAAGTGCACTGACAGGCTAAACAATTGATAACTCAAATTCTAATATGTAACTTTGCGCCAACTTTTGACAGAAGCCTAAACATTTCATCTTCTACAACATACCCTAAAATTAGCACAAAAAAAGTAGTAGATTCAAACTATGCATAAATTTAATTTGGAACAGATTTGCACTTAGTTTGAAATCTAAGCAGAAAACACCAATACAAGCTTTCTATAAAAGATAGCACTCAGCACATGGAGCGCAACAAAATTGAGTTTGCATTTTTCCGATTTTTGTGTGATTTTTAACTGATTTTACAAGATCTCTGATTTCAAACCTAGATCTATACAATCTATTAACAGATTAGCCCTGAAAACTTGCAGAAAGGACCCTAGAAAGATTTAAAGGCTTGCAATATGGTCCCTGGGTCATGGCCGGCGGCGGGGTTGGTCGGAATCCGGCGATGTGGGGCCACGGAGCTGGACGAGATCAAGCTATGGTTGCTCACCGCCTCACCTCGAGTAGATCCGGTGTGGGAAACACGGCCGGAGGTGGAGCGACGGCGGCGGGCGGCGGAGCAGCGCGGCGGCGACTCTACCTTCACCAATTCTGGCGACGGCGGTGGCGGAGAAGAGCAGGTTGGGCTCTGGGGAGCTGGAGCGGTGGCGTGCGTGAGCTCCGGTGGTGTTCTGCGGCGGCGGAGCAACGTACACGGCGGGGAGCGGTGGCGGCAGCCTGGCGGCGACAATGGCGAGCGGGGGAGGGGGCTCGCGTGAAGGGGGTGCTGCGCCTTTTTAGGCTGGCCAAGGCGAGGCTTGGACGGCGGCTCGGACGCGGCGAAGCTGCACGTGGCAGCTCGGTCGGCGCTGGCTTGGCGGCCAAGGCGGCAGGGACGCGCTAGTCGGCGGCCTGTCGCGGCGAGGCGGCACCCGGGCGGGGCTGGTCTGCGGCCGGTCGGGAAGGCAAGAGCACGGGTTGGCGAGCAACTGGGGTCCACGACGATCCTGTCGCCGAGCGTGGTCGGGACGGGGGCGCGGCGGATCGTCGGCGGGTCGACGGCGGCGACGTGGCGCGCGTGGAACGTGCGTACGTCCGGTCGAGACGGCGTGGGGGACAGAGCGGCGTTTGCCGGGCAGGCAGCAAAGGACAGGGCGCGGCACATTTAAGGCGCCACGTGGCGCGCGTGGAACGCGCGTCACGTCCGGTCGGGACGGCGTGGGGGACAGAGCGGCGTTTGCCGGGCAGGCAGCGAAGGACAGGGCGCGGCACATTTAAGGCGTTTGCCGGGCCTCGGCGTCCGTGTCAGAGGCCGGTCGCCGCGTGGCGAGCGCGGTTGGGCGTGAACGCGAGCGCCGGCGCGTGAACGTCGTTCCATCGAACACCTGTCGGGCGTCTGTTCTAACACGATTTTCTCCAAAATTTTGAACTGAAGTTCAAAATCTCCAAAAAGCAAAGTTATGTCCCAGACTACCAGCTACAAGTTTTGTAAAGGGCTACCAAAGGAAAAGTGAGCAGATCGACTGGAAAACTTAGGGAAAACCTGCTTGAACTCGAGTGTTAGCGGCTGTGAACTTCTGGGTTTGACTGACTTTGACTGAGATTTAAGGTGTCTTCCACTCGAAATCTTGAAATGAGCCAATTGACAAAAATGTGTCCCATTAAAAACTGAACGACTTTTGTATTGGTCGATTTTCAAGTTCTTAAGTGAAAATTTGAATTCAAACCATGCCAACCAGGAAAGGTCCAAAGTTCACCGAGGTGCAAAGGGTGATTGGGTGGACTTTTCTTAAGTGAAAATCTAGGTGGGGCTTAATTACACCTAATGAGGCTAAGACACAAGGTTTAGTAGGTTATTAAGTTAATTAAACATCTAGATTGTCACAGCCTACCCCCTTAAACGGAATCTCGACCCGAGATTCAAGTGTAGGAAAAAGCTAGTGCGGTGGAAGGTTGCTTGCGATCATGAAGAAGAAGAAAACCCAGAAACTTGGTGTTAAGGTAATCCTCTGTTTCCCATGTGGCTTCCTCCTCTGCGTGATGATTCCACTGTATCTTGTACATTTTAATAATCTTCCGTCTAGTTCCCCTTTCCTTACGGTCGAGAATCCGGAGAGGGTGTTCCACCAGAGCCAGGTCTGGCTCTACCCAGGCTATGTCTTGATCTACAATCTCGACCTCTGGAACTCGAACACACTTCTTGAGTTGGGATACATGGAAAACATTGTGGATAGCTGAGAGTCTCTCGGGGAGCTGTACTCGGTAAGCTACGGGTCCACAAACTTCTATGATCTCATAGGGCCCAATGTAATGAGGTGCCAATTTCCCTTTTATTCCTAACCTTTATACTCCCTTAGAGGGTGAGACTCGAAGGTAAACGTGATCTCCAACAAAGAACTGTAGGGGCTTCTTCCTCCTGTCAAAATAACTTTCTGCCTGGATTGAGCGTCGTTCAGGTTAGCCTGAATCACTTTCACTTTCTCTTCAGCCTCAGTTACTAGGTCGGTTCCAAGGATCTGTCTCTCACCCGACTGTGACCAACTTAACGGAGTTCGACATCTCCTACCATATAGCGCTTCAAAAGGGGCCATCTTCAAGCTAGCTTGGTAGCTATTGTTGTACGAAAATTCAGCGAGTGGCAAACATTTGTCCCAATTCTTGTCTAAGTGTATCACACAAGCCCTTAACATGTCTTCAACTATTTGATTTACTTATTCAGTTTGGCCATCCGTCTGTGGGTGATATGCGGAGCTATGGATCAATTTGGTTCCTAAGAACTCCTGTAACCTTTCCCAAAACCGAGACATAAACTGAGAACCTCTATCCGATATGATGGTCTTGGGCCTCCCGTGCAAACGAACAATTTGCTCAAAGTAGATATCCGCATAATGCTTGGCTTGATAGGTGGTATTGACTAGAATAAAGTGGGCTGTTTTGGTAAGCCGATCAACGATAACCCATATGGAATCATGCTTTTGGGAAGTGAGCGGTAATCCAACTGATGAAATCCATACTTATGTCCTCCCATTTCCAAGATGGTATTGGAAGGGGTTGTAGCGTTCCAGCTACCTTAAGATGACTGGCCTTAATTCTTTGGCAAGTATCGCACTCTGGGACGTACGTGGCAATGTCTCTCTTCATTCCTGTCCACCAAAAGTTTTGTCTCAAATCCTGGTACATCTTGCTGCTTCCAGGGTGAATAGATAATTTAGAGAGGTGAGCCTCATCTAAAATTTCCTTTCAAAGCTCCGGATTCTTAGGTACAACTAAACGTTCCCCAAAATGTACCACCTCATGTTGATCCAATCGGAAACAACGATACTTCTCATCTCCTTCAGAAAGCCTTTCCTTGATGATCTTGATGCATTTATCTTGAGATTGAGCGGCAACGATCTTGTCGTAGAGGGTTGGCTCTAAAGAAATGTGATTCAGTGAGCCGTGAGGAACAATTTCCAAACTAAGTTTCCTCATCTTTGTGCATAAAGTCTGATTGTAGGTTTCTGCAGGTGAGACAGTTGCAATGTGCTTTCCGACTCAATGCAACGGCTACTATGTTGGCCTTCCCGGGATGATATAATATTTCTAAATCATAGTCATCTTCTCTGCCTTATGTTAAGATCAGACTGGGTAAGGATATACTTGAGGCTCTTGTGATCCGTGTATACCTTACATTGTGCTCCCATGAGGTGGTGCCTCCAAATTTTCAGAGCATGGATCACGGCTGCTAGCTCGAGATCGTGCGTAGGATAATTCAGCTCATGAGGACGAAGTGCCCGCGAAGTATACGCGATAACTCGATTATCTTGCATAAGAACACAACCGAGACCAGTGCCTGAAGCATCGGAGTAGATGTCATACGGCTTCGTGTTGTCCGGCTGTGCTAAAACGGGTGCGGAATTGAGGAGTTGTCTCAAGGTGTGGAAAGCTTCCTCACACTTCTCATTCCAATTGAATTTGACTCCTTTCTTAAGTAGCTCCGTCATAGGTTTGGCTATTTTGGAGAAATCAGGGATGAAACGACAGTAGTACCCTGCCAGACCAAGGAAACTATGGATTTGGTGAATAGAAGCGGGAGTTTTCCAATCCATGATCTCTTGTACTTCCCGGGGTCTACTTAAATGCCATCTTCAGAGATTGTGTGCCCGAGAAACTTGACACTGTTGAGCCAGAATTCACATTTAGAGAACTTGGCATAAAGCTGATGATCTCTAGGTGTTTGCAGAACAATGCGAAGATGCTCAGCATGTTCTTCCTCATTTTTGGAGTAGATCAGAATGTCATCGATGAAGATCACGACAAACTTGTCGAGATAAGGCATAAAGACTGAATTCATGAGATACATGAAATAAGCAGGTTCGCTTGTAACCCCAAAGGACATGACCAAGTACTCATATAGACCATATCTGGTAGAGAAGGCGGTTTTAGGGATGTCACAAGGGCGGATCTTAATTTGATGATACCCAGAACGAAGATCAATTTTTGAGAAGACTTTCGCACCAGCTAGCTGATCAAAGAGAATATCGATGCGGGGTAAGGGGTATTTGTTCTTGATGGTCACTGCATTGAGAGGTCGATAGTCCACACATAACCTCAAGCTTTTATCCTTCTTTTTAGCAAAGAGGGTGGAACATCCCCAAGGTGAGGTACTAGGTCGATAAAGCCTTTTTCAAGCAACTCCTGCAATTGTGTTTTTAATTCTGCCAACTCTATTGGTGACATCCTATACGGTCGCTTGGATATAGGAGCGGTGCCAGGTTGAAGCTCAATCACGAACTCAATATCTCGGTCCAGTGGCATGCCAGGCAAGTCTTCTGGAAAAACATCGGGAAACTCACAAACCACTGGGATATCCTCAACTCTAAGTTTAGCCAGAGAAAATATATGGGATCTCGTGTAGACTGTGTGTGGCAGATAGAGATCGGTGTGGCCTAAAAGCGGTGAGTGAATCTCAACAACTCTCTCGGGAATGTCAAGTACGACCCGGTGCTTAGTCATCCAATACATTCCCAAAATAATATCCATTCCATCCAGTCCCACGCTAATAAGATCAGTTTTAAACAACTTGCTGCCCAAAGCTAGTGGTACTTGTTTCGACCTTTGACTAGTTGAGACTTTTCCGCCCGGGGTGGTGATTACGTAGGGAGTGACGGTTTGGGTGAGATTTAGTCCACTCTTGGTGCTAAACCTTGTACTGATAAAGCTATGTGCTGCACCCGAATCAAAAAGTATAACAGCGGGGTGATTGTGGACATAGAAAGTACCCGTCATTACTGGTGCTCCCTCAGGTAGTTCCGCGAGGGTGGTGAAGTTGATCCTCCCTTGACGGACCTGCACCAATGGCTTTCTTCCCTTGCCTTGGTTCTGCTGCCGGGTCTGAGGACAGTCTCGGATGTAGTGCCCAGTTTTCCCACATATGTAGCAGGCATTCCCATTGGTGGGGCGAGCGGGAACCTGATTGTTAACCCGTGGAGCAATAGGCTGTTGAGGGGCGAGAAAATGGTTCTGTGCGTGTTGGGGTGGCCTGATCACCCAACGTCCTTGCTGCCCGGGCTTCTAGGGGTTGGGAGTAGGGTTACTCTGCACAATCTTGTACCTCTGATTCTGGGAACTGCCCTGAGTCATGGGTGCCTTCCTCTTCTTCTCGGCCTGAACGGCAGCCATAGCATCTTTCCTGGGTGATGGCCAGGTTCACAAGTTCATTGTAAGTGGCAGTCTTGGTGGGGTTCAGACGGTCCCTGAGTCTGGCACTAAGGCCTCTACGGAAACGATCCATCTTCTTTTGATCGGTGTTAGCGTGAGAGCCTGCATACTGGCATAGGTTGTTGAAGGTGTGGGCATACTGGGACACAGACCTGTTGCCTTGGGTGAGAGCCAGGAACTCATTAAGCTTTCTCTCAATCAAACCTTCAGGGAATATGGTGAGCTCTGAAGGCGGCCTTGAAATCAGCCCATGTCACAACAGTGTTTTTCGGGAGGGTGGCCAGGTGATTTTCCCACCAGATAAGGGCGGGTCCTCAGAGTAACTGGGCAGCAAACCTGACCTTGCTCTCCTCTGAGCATGGTAGGGCAAGCACCGAAAACTTGGATTCCATGGCACGAATCCATGCGTCAGCATTCAATGGTTCGGTTGCTTCATGGAAGGTGGGTGGCTGAGTACTCAGAAAGTGTTCATAGCGAGCAACTTGGGGTAGAGCACCATGGTGTCCCCTTTGGTGTTGCTGCATCAGCTGACGCTGCACATTTAGCACCTCTCGCATCATCTCAGTTTTGGTGACGAAAAACGCGTCCATCGGATTCTGCGGGGGATGCGGCAGTGGTGGCTGGTTTGCTTGGGTGCCACTGTTTTGCCCAGCAGCAAAGTTGGTACGGCAGGGTCGAGTCAACCATCTGCAAAATCATTTACTCATCAGCCACATGATCTTGAAACTCATATACAAGATAAACAAGGCAATCATGTGCGAAAATAGTAAACGTTCATCTCAGAATTTTCTGATCAGCAAGGCTGTCAGAGGAGAAAATTCATATCTCCCAGGTCACACGCCCAACAATTATAAATTTTTGCCAGCAGCTAGAAAATTTAGTGAGCTACAACTTTCGTATATAACTCCAGGTCAGATTCGAAATCTAGCGAGGGCGAAAAATTCAAAGCTCGCGTCTCTGTCTCTGCTGTCTTCAGAATGGCCGAGGCTCACTAAAACGTGCATAACTCTCTCAATTCTCAACCAGTGGAGCTGAAATTTTACGAGCACCACCATTATGAAATTCGTTACAACTTTGGTATTCAACACTTGGTCGGGACAGGGTCCACGACGATCCTGTCGCCGAGCAGCTGGGGTCCACGACGATCTTGTCGCCGAGCTTGGTCGGGACGGGGGCACGGCGGATCGCCGGCTGGTTGATGGCGGCCACGTGGCGCGCGCGGAACGCGCATCACGTCCGGTCGGGACGGCGCGGGGGACTAGAGTGGCGTTTGCTGGACGGACAACAAGGGACAGGGCGCGGCACATTTAATGCGCTGACGCGACCTCGGCGTCTATGTCAGAGGCCGGCCGCCGCGTGGCGAGCGCGGTCGGGCGTGAACGCGAGCGCCAGCGCGTGAACGTCGTTCCATCGAACACCTGCCGGGCGTCTGTTCCAACATGATTTTCTCCAAAATTTTGAACTGAAGTTCAAAATCTCCAAAAAGCAAACTCGTGTCCCAGACTACTGGCTACAAGTTTTGTAAAGGGTGACCAAAGGATAAAGTGAGCAGATCAACGGGAAAACTTAGGGAAAAACTGCTTGAACTCGAGTGTCAGCCGGCTGTGAACTTTTGGGTTTGACCGACTTTGACTGAGATTTATGGTGTCTTCCACTCATAATCTTGATTGACCAATTGACAAAAATGTGTCCCATTAAAAACTGAACAACTTTTGTATTGGTTGATTTTCAAGTTCTTAAGTGAAAATGTGAATTAAAACCATGCCAACCAGGAAAGGTCCAAAGTTCACCGAGGTGCAAAGGGTTTTGGGTGTACTTTTCTTAAGTGAAAATCTAGGTGGGGCTTAATTACACCTAATGAGGCTAAGACACAAGGTTTAGCATGTGATTAAGTTAATTAAACACTTAGATTGTCACACACTACCCCTACTCCGCCTCCCAAGGGCGCAGCCAAGCGCCACCACCCCTCCTCACGCCGGAGCAGAAGCAGAGCAGCAGCCGATCACCTCCTCCGCGGCGAGCCCCCTCCAGGCCGTCTCCAACCCCGAGCCCTGCATAAAACCGGCTCTTGGTAAGCTCCTCTACCTCCTTGAGCCGTCTCCCCATCAAATCAGGCCCTCCCTTCACCGGAATCCGCCTCCACAGATCTCAGCCCACCCGAGGGTCTCTCTATTAGAATTAGAAGTCGAATCAGGCCCTCCCTTCACCGGAATCCGCCTCCACAGATCTCAGCCCGCCCGAGGGTCTCTCTGTTAGAATTAGAAGAAAGCAAGGGTTGTTGGTGTAAGACTCAGGGACCTGTTCGTAAGGTTTTAAAAAGTTCCCATGGGCATATCTGAAATCTGCGACTTTTGTTTAGATCCAAAACCAGAGATCTTCTAAAATTAGTTAAAAATCACAGGCAAATCAGAAAAATGCAAACTAAATTTTGTTGAACTCCTGGTGATGTGTTCTATCTTTTATAGAAACCGTGTATAGGTGTTTCCTGTGTAGATTTCAAACTAAGTTCAAATCTGTTCAAATTTAAATTTGTGCATAGTTTGAAATCTACATCATTGTTTGTGCTAATTTTTGGATATGTTGTAGCTCATGAAATTTTTAGGCTCCTGTAAAAATTTGGCACAAAGTTACATAATAGATTTGGATTTATGATTTATTTAATCTGTCAGCTCACATATGGATCTATGAATTGTATTAATTAATCTATTCAACTAATGAGCCCAACCTTTTTACAGTAGTTCTCTAATGTCTTGGTGCATGACTGGTAAAAAGTAAAGCTTAGTTCAAGCTGGCTAACTGTGCTCATTTAATTAATAACAGTTTAAACCTAGTAAATCCAAACAGCAAGATCCTTTGATCTTTTTAAGCTACCCTTTGGCTTGTGAACTTGTTTAGACTAGGATAGGCTCCGGTAGAAATCTAAGGACCAATTGATGATAGCGTGATTTACTAGGGTTTATTCTTAATGCTAGTGTGCAGTCCTTGTTTGATTTATTGTGATATTTGTATTCATGTTTTTGGCCTAGTGTTTTGTCAGTAAATCAAAGGAACCACCAAGAGCATACTGTAATTTGCTTACATTAAAATTGTACACCAAACTGTCAAAATAAATTATTGAAGTTTGATTGCTTAAAAGGCTAAATAGAAATAAGTCAGCTCTTTAAGTTATTTAAATAAGTCAAAGACATCACCCACACACCCATGCTGCTTTATGTTGAACTCAAGTTAAATAATCTTAGATGTGCACACAGTAACCATCACACACCCCCAAATACTTTAATGATTAACTAAAAACTTAATTAAAGAAAGGGAAAGTCAGACCAAAATTGTCCAGGTGAATGTGTCACTCAATACACCCCGGGTTTATCGTGTGAAACACGATGCTCGATATAACAACATTCGCTTATGCATGTACATTTCATATAGGAACGACTCTCGCTGATGGAAAGACGAGCTGATCCCGACGCAAGGAGAAGTACTGCTCGAGGAGGAGCCGAACTTCGTCGCAAGCAAATCAAGAACCGAACCAAGTTCGGAGAAGCCAAACTAACCTATCTCTGGATTAAGGCAAGCCCCGGAGCATGTCCTATGTTTCAAAATCTTGCAACTACGTTTGTTAAGCTTTGCTTGTGCATTTACGTTTCAGGAGTTGAATTGAAACCTTAGTTGTATGATCCTAGGTACCTATGCTTTGCAATACTAGTATGATAGGTTGATAGCTGTCATGCTATAAGGACCCGGTAAAAGTCGAGTGATTTCCTGTCACTCGCGAGATATAGGAATCAACTCCTTTACTTATGTTGGAAGCATAAGGATGACGGGCGGGGTTTTTTGTCATGTAGATGCCCCGTCCGTGTATGCTAAAATTGGTTAAGGTCGAAAGGTACGGTACCGCTTGTTAAGTTTTTGAACGTACTAAGCACTTGTCGATTCTATGGGGTCGGTAAGTTTAGTACCTACATGAATTCGGTGTGCGGACTTTTTCCTGCTCCTTTCGGGAACTCCTTACCCATGCCTCGAACATGTGGGTACGAAGGGCGTAAGTGTTTCGTTTCGGCCGGCCTTGGACCTCGTATTCCAGAGGGAGTTCGGCTCTAGACGCAACTGAAGGATTAATGGGAACTACCTGGTAGCGCTAGCCTTTGGCTGAGTGCGATGATCCGTGTGCTTAGGTCCACCTTGCAAGGTTAAGAAATCGGTTCGAACTGTCTGTTTCTCGCAGCCAATGAGTAAGAAGTGGAACATGACAATGGAAGGAAACCTGATGTTTGCTTAATTGCTTGCTCCACTTGCTTGGTTAGTACATGTTACTTACCTAGAATGGTTAATTTGAACTAGAACATGATGCGAAAATATTGAAAGCAAGGACCCACTCTTAGTCGCTCTTTGGCAAAACAAGCCCACCAGCCAAAAGCCTGGCAAAACAAGAGTCGCTATCACTCGCGCAGACTCAGGTACCCGCAGATCATAGATAGCCAAGATAAATTGCTGAGAGTAAAGAGTAAACTAGCGAGATACTAAGGCAAGAGACCGAGGAACTTACTGAAGATATCTCTGAAGCTTTATTCCTCGGGGGTGGAAATGTTGAGACGAGACCGAGGAAGAAATCCTGGACTCTCTCTACAAAGCTCGGCTGTCACCCGAGCAACTCACCCACTCTCTCTACTCTACTCAACTCTAAGATAATAGTGGACTACATCTTGAGCCTTCTCTTCTCTCCAATGGATGGTGTCTTGTGTGGATGTGAAGGGCGCCTTTTATAGCCCTCCAGGGGTGAAATCCTGCTTAGGGGTGACGCCAACTACTTGCTTAGTTTCCACGCGAAAGAGGAAGCGTAGAGGCCACGGTGGGAGGCCGGCCGGCCTGGTGTAGGCCGGCCGGCCTGGCCCTGGTGCCAAGTGGCACCGACTTTTGCAGGGACGGCCTGGATGATGTCCTAAAGTCGGTAGTTGTTGCGTTCGGTTGAAGCTGTCCAAGAATCCTAGGTTGTGGGCCCTTCAATCCATGTTTATCCCACCCTAGGCCTTCCGGGTCCATTGATCAAACCGACATCAATTGCACGGCTCATGATCATCCTTGATACATTAGTAAACTTGTGGATCAACGCCGTGGCCAAAATTGGAAAAAGTGGGCCGGCCGGCCTAGGCTAGGCCGGCCGGCCTGGCCCTGAGCCCAAATGGCCTCCCATTTTTCCAGTCTGCTCCTTCACTCACAAATTGTACAAAACTTGTGGAACTCATTAGTATAAATGATATTAGCATGATTATCACTATATGAGCATGAAATCCGGAGAAATGTTGGCGGTAAAAGTCATGGATATCGACCGCCAACACGCCCCCCACACCTAGACTTTGCTCGTCCCGAGCAAATTGTTGATTTAGATCCAGAGGATCAAGCAAAGCCTAGGGTCATGAAATCAAGAGTATGCATAAGAGTTATTTCAAAGCTTTCCTCATACCTTGGATTCCAGGTGGCTAACACCTTCACTTTCACCTATTGAACCTCAGAATAAATCAACGGAGAGCCTGATTCCTCCTCTCAGTACTTGTAGATTTTTTTTTCAAAATATGGAGGCATACTCTCATTCTCTCAAGCCACTCAGTCGCTCAAAGTGTTTGATCCTCACTAAGGCTTTTCAAGTAGCCTCACCTACCTCTACAAGGTTATATGTGGGGCTCAAGGTAGGGATCGATAGAAATGCTTATCTCTTCCATCTATGTTGCGAGATCAAATAACTTGTCTCCGAGAGATCATGTCAACCATGAATTTTGGTCAAGTGCAAGTGAATGTGGATGATGGATGTTGAATGTCCTTGAGTGGTATTTGATTCTAGCTTCTTCCATCTTTCCCCTTCTTCTCTTTTTTTTTTACTCGAGAAGGACCTCCCACTCATCTTTTTTTTCTTTTCTTTTTTTTCAGGGGGATGAAGAGCTGCTTGAGAACCACTTTTGATGGACTTTTATTCTATGATGGACTTTATTTGATGAAACGTCTACGTGAATGACCAAAGTGCAAGGAAGAACATGCATGTCTCAGAAGGCATGATGTTTGATCAAGCTCAAAATGTAAATATAGCTATGTGGAGTTTCAAAACTGTGTCATGCATGATATGGCTCTGGATGGGACTTGGCAAAGTTGAGCATGAATGAGAGTTGCCTCATTTTTTTTGTTTTATTTTTTTCATTTTCAAAATGAAATTCTCTAAGACTTTGAATTAGAAAAGAACAAGCCTCTCATGTCATTATATCGTAAGAGTCAATAAGCGAAAGATCAAGTGATCCTATCGTAAAGTTCCAAAGGCACATAGGTACTTGCAAAGAAATAAAGCTTATGCACCTTTGATAAACATGTAGGATTTTCATCTCTTTCTAGGTGTTTCATTCAAATTTTAATTGTCGTGAACTCATGCTCGCATTTGAATTAAAACCAAGAAAGGAAATGGAGAAAGGGTTTCAAACCTCCGTGCATAGTGGAATCTCAGCAGATGGCTGCCATGTGGTTATTTGGGCATGGGTGAAGACTGCTCGTCGATGTGTTGCTCGTCCTGTTTTCTGCGCACTTAGTGTAGAGTTAGAGCAGGGGTGTGGTTGGCACACAAGTGTGCACCAACCACCAAAAGCATGGCAGGAACAAAGCAACATTTTATTCAAAAGGGAAATATGGGGGGTGCTGTTGGAAAATAAATATCGGGAAAACAAAATGAAAAGGGAAATTGCAGCACCCAAACCTATACTAAGATAATGGCACATTTTAGGTCCGGCCATGACCATGGACTATGGTTGTAACTCGGATACTCATAGTAGTCCATCACTTCGAGTTCCGGGATATCGAGCTCGAGGAATATTTTCAACTGAAAACATCCCTGTCATTGTCCTCGAGGAGAAGCATAAAGGAAAACCTTCCTTCTCCATCCTCCAATTCAGCCATTTGATTTTATCATTTGGACTCTGGCTGATTGGGGGTCTCTGTTTCACCTCTTTGTTCTCCTAATGGGAATGATGTTCTGTGTGCACAAAGTGTCTCGGGTGATTGCCCTTCCATCCCTTCTCCATGTCAGATTGTTCATGATATTCTGTTGATGTTTCTGATTGACTATCTGAAGATGGTACGGATTTGCGACCTGGTGATTTACTTCCAACCCGCAATTGCACTTCTAAGGCTGGAGTGAGAGTCTCCATCTCCTTATCCACAACATGAAGTGCTTCAACTACTATGGACGTTTAGTCCATGATCACCAAGATGCTCGTTAGTCCTTTGACTCAATGAGCATCGTGGGCACCACAAAGACTCTTAGCGTGTGTGTGCTTGGTTGGTCAGGTGATCAGTCTGTCGAACCTTAGCACGAGGTTTATACGGAAGGAAACAAAAACTTCCGTAGCTCATTCTCTGTGAGAAGTGGAACCGACACTTAAGAATCTTGCGGGTCTCACATATGGGTTGCAGCGGTGGAGTAAACCAGTATGATATGAATCCCATTGGTTAAATCTGATAAGGTGAATGCATTCCTTCTCTCTAAGGGTGTTAATCCAAGTTTGTAAAGCTACCCTTGAGAGAGTATCATCTCATATGATTGAACTTGTATCCTTGGGAGATGATATACCACGTATTTATTTGCTCTCTTCTTTTTTTGAGTCGTGAAGCAAATTCATGAAGGAGCAAGAATCCAACGGATGAGTTGTGGCTTGTCGTCCTTCTTGGTCAGGTGATATCTTGGTGTAGCATGGTCCGTGTGCTAACACTTTGACATCGACCAAGTAGGGTCTGAACTTGTCATGGGTGAATACCACTACAGACAGTTCCTTCTCCGTTGTTTGTCGAACTCTGGTCAATGCTTTTGATAATGATGATTTCTTGCATTGATCCAGCTCTGTCCCGATTGTATGGTTACTAGCGTTGCACATGATCTTGATAGGAAGAATCCAATCAGGAGGTTGTATGATGGGGGGCCTTCTCAGCTGAGACTTCTCCCAATTTGGGACAAGGTGGAGCCTTTGGGAATTCTCACGAACTCTATCCATATCCGCGAGGCATAAACCAAAGGTTGTCCATGGACTGAGACATCATCAAGGAATTCCTCCATGATGTTCTCGACAAGGACAAAGGATGTCCTTGATAATGGGAGAGAAGGCTGATATCATACACCTCTGTTGGTGCATTGCATAGACCAAACAATAAAGACATGTGGAGGTAGATGAAAATTGATTAGTACCTCACCACTTAAATGGGTGCTTACATGGGGTAAATAATACCCACATGCAGGTGTGCCTACCTCCCTCATCGCATCATTCAGCCAAAAGGCTATTTGTCCGGTTCAAGCGATACGATGGGTGTTGGGGTTGATCCCCGTCTAGTCTGTAGAGAATACCAAAAAATGGACCGATACTTCTCTAAGACTGTTGCAGCCTGCCGGGCCTCATTCTCTGTCAGTTTATCACTGATGATGACTGGCGTGCTGCGATTGTCGTGAAGAGGTAAATATCTCTATTCCAAGCGGAAGAGAGACATGTCTCAATCCAAGTGGCAGCAATCAACAACTCTAGTGGAGGAGGCTGTGGTTCCCCACCATGTCGAGCTTGACTGCCCGGTTCTGCCCCTGGGATTGGGTGAGCATCTGAAAAATATGCTCATTGGTTCTTCACGGGGTCTGTCTAGCCCTTTGTGATAATGATCGTGCAAGGCTGAACTCACTGATCATGCAAGGTTGATCACGATGTTTTCTTTGTCAACTCTGAGCTATAGCTCGATCGTGATTAAGTTGACAAGATGCTCTATTGGCTGATCCAACAAGAAGATTTTGTCACCTTTGAGGATATCGAAGATGTGGAAACCTAGGATCACTCTGTTGCGGCCCTCAGGCACAACTCGGATAATTCCTTTGTTTTCCAACATCTGGCCATTGATCCCTTTCAGGTGCTTATGAAAAATCATCGACAACTTCTTGTGTGTCAGTCCCCTCAATAGGTGGAGGGCATTAAAGCTAGGGTCGACTAGCTTCTGCTTCCTCCGTCATTCCTTGCTCGTAACCGCAGATAGACCCTTGGTCTGCGGTCGTGACTTTCGGAATGAATTACTCAGACCTTGAGCGTGCACACCTAACGTGGAAGATCCTTAAGGGAATTCTCTTGGTCTGGGGGTTTTTGTTCGCTCACGTCGTGTGGTCGGAGGCGGTGGATCTAATGAAAGAGTGAGGATTTGCTGTTTGGTTCATGGGAAAGTCGGTGGGAGGGTCAGAAAACTGATCCTAAGGATGAGCACTATGTCTCAATCTACCAACGTTCATTGTACGAGCACCATACCAAACTTCTCCCAGGTTGCTCCAAGTAGATCATCTCTGAGCTTTGGGGATGGGATAGACAAACAGACAAACTTCAACATTCACTTTGATCCAATCTCCTCCAACTCCTCTTGCACTCCGATTGTACCAAAACTTTGCTTCCCCCGTCAGAGAAAAACAGGAAGAGTTCCGTCTTGGTTCATCCCGGGAATGTTAGGAGAGAACTTCTCCTCATCTATTGCAAGGAGTGTGAACAATCGATGGCAACGAGATTGGGGCGGATCTCGAAGCCATCAGATAACGGGGTGGAAGGATGGTGGCAATTCCAAACACTCGCGAAATGGAACCGCCTGATAACTAGGAGAAAACTCCATGTGGTAGATGGTTATGGGGATAAAGTGTACGGCTAAAAAGATCCTACACTAGTGTTGCTACCAGTCCCCCGGCAACAGCGCCAGAAAAGCTTGTTGGCACTCCTTAGCCTAACAAATCCGCAAGCGCACGGAGTACATTGTAGCCTTTCACCAGGGGAGTAGAAACCTGGATGTCAAATCCAAGGAACGGCAGATGCGACTAGTCTAGAACTTTCCTAACCGGACCCACCAGGGGAGAAATGGGTAAAGGGTGTAGAGAGCTTAACCTTAGTTAGCCACTCGTTACCCCAGACAACCTATCTTAATCTAACATGATCTGCTTCGACGGCTAGAACGGGAAGAACTCAAAATGGGGTGAGAGAGGGGTTCTTCCGGGCTCAGCACTACTGTTATGAGTACACCCGAACGTGGTGGAGTACAAAGGACGGACAGGGCTGTCACCACCTGCCGCCTACCACTGCAGTTCTGTGGGGTGCAACACAACCTGAGGTGACTAGCCAGCACAAGCACCATGCCTAAGCTTTCAGCCACTGACCTCCACCCAACGCGAAGGGCTATAGAGGAAACCCCAAAGAAGAGTCGCTGTCACTCGCGCAGACTCAGGTACCCACAGATCATAGATAGCCAAGATAAATTGCTGAGAGTAAAGAGTAAACTAGCGAGATACTAAGGCAAGAGACCGAGGAACTTACTGAAGATATATCTGAAGCTTTATTCCTCGGGGGCGGAAATGTTGAGACGAGACCGAGGAAGAAATCTCGGACTCTCTCTACAAAGCTCGGCTGTCACCCGAGCAACTCACCCACTCTCTCTACTCAACTCAACTCTAAGATAATAGTGGACTACATCTTGAGCCTTCTCTTCTCTCCAATGGATGGTGTCTTGTGTGGAGGTGAAGGGCGCCTCTTATAGCCCTCCAGGGGTGAAATCCTGCTTAGGGGTGACGCCAACTACTTGCTTAGCTTCCACGCGAAAGAGGAAGCGTAGAGGCCACGGTGGGAGGCCGGCCGGCCTGGTGTTGGCCGGCCGGCCTGGCCCTGGTGCCAAGTGGCACCGACTTTTGCAGGGACGGCCTGGATGATGTCCTAAAGTCGGTAGTTGTTGCGTTCGGTTGAAGCTGTCCAAGAATCCTAGGTTGTGGGCCCTTCAATCCATGTTTATCCCACCCTAGGCCTTCCGGGTCCATTGATCAAACCGACATCAATTGCACGGCTCATGATCATCCTTGATACATTAGTAAACTTGTGGATCAACGCCGTGGCCAAAATTGGAAAAAGTGGGCCAGCCGGCCTAGGCTAGGCCGGCCGGCCTGGCCCTGAGCCCAAATGGCCTCCCATTTTTCCAGTTTGCTCCTTCACTCACAAATTGTACAAAACTTGTGGAACTCATTAGTATAAATGATATTAGCATGATTATCACTATAAATGATATTAACAGTGAACACAAGAAGAACCGATCTCGAGCGATGGTGGCAGATGCGAGCGACATCGACACAAGCTCCACCAACACATTGTCAAGCTCGAGCAACGAAGATGAAGACCGCGGCCACCGCAAGGAGAAGAAGAACATGAACCGCAACTTCAACGGCATCTCCTTCGCCGCCGTCGACTACTGCACCATGGCGCACGACTCCGTGAAGAGCAAGGACGACTCCGACTCCGACTCCGAGGATGAGGTATTGACCGATCCCACCTCTTTGCGTAAGGAAATTGCTAGACTAGAGGAGTTGGTCGATAACCGTGATGATGTGCTTAGGTAGACAAACAAGGAGAAGAGAGAGTTTAGGTCTTTGATAGAAGAGTCCAAGGATAGAGTAGCTGAGCTTAAGGCCTTACTTTCTGAGACTGGAAAGAAGGCGATGGACTTTGAGTCTTTGCTTTGTGAGTCTAGGGAGAGAGCAGCTAAGCTTGAGTCAGAGATTGCTATGTTGAAAGATGCTTCTGTTGTTTCTGATGAGATTGAGTGCTCTTTCTGTGATGTGCATCTTGCTGATCTGGTTGTTCTTAAGGAGAAACACATGACATGCTTAGATGATCTAGAAGATGCTAGGGTTGAGATTGCTGAGTTGAAGTCTAGACCTTCTTTTCTAGGTGCTTGTACTTCTTGTCCTGCTTTACATGCTCAGTTGCTTGAATCTCATACCATGATTAGTTCGCTTGAAGCTCAAATTAAATCTCCTATTGCAAATTCTTGTTCTGCTTGTGATGTTGTCGCTTTGAAGAATGTTGAGCTAGAACAATGTGTTGATCGTTTGCAAGATGAGAATGATGAGTTGCGACAGTGTTTGGGTTAGTTGTCGGGTCACGAGCCTCAGCTTAAGATGTTGGTTGCTGGTTTTAAGAGAGCTGATGGTCGTGGTATGGGTTCTGAGAAAGTTGGTGAGAGTATTGGTGAGAAAGAGAAAGAACCTAAAAACTCCACCACAAACATTCCCACAAACCCACAGAAAGCCATTCTCAAGAACAACTTCACACCCAAACCCAACCACCTGTTGAACAAGCTTGACACCACTCCTGATCCTTCCAAGTTTCCCCCTAAGACAAACAACTTCCAGAAGAGGGTAGCCTTTGTGAGGAGTGGGGTTTACCAGAAGAGAGAGCCGAGAGAAACCCCAAAGCCAAAGCCAGTCCGCTTCCATTGTGAGCATTGTGGAAGGGATGGACACCTTGAGGAGTTTTGCTGGAGGAAGAAGAGGGAGGTGAGACGAGAGAAGGAGATGGGGAACAGGGACAGGTACTACTCTTCCTGTAGTGTGCCTCTGTCTCGTTCACCTTTGCCTAGAGGAGAGGCTTTTGTGCGTACAGTTCCCTCGTTGGGTAGTCGTGGTGTTCCAGCTCGTAGTGGTTTTGCTAGGTGGCCTCCTGCTCATGGTCAGTTTAGTTCAGGGAGGTTTGACTGTAGCTTTGAGGCTAGGAGAGAGTCTAGGCCACGTTTTCCCCCGCGTGGTGCTAGAGGTCCAATGGTGAGAGACGAGAGGGTTTCATGTGGTAGAGTTGATTTTGCTAACCCCTCTTTTGAGCAGATGAGCCGACACTGTTTTGACTCTTTTTGTGCTAACCCCAGTGTCGAGTCATTCGCTCATTCTCGTTCTCACTTTTGATTGTGTAGGTGGGAGGCTTGGAGAACTTTTGGTTGATGGATTCCGGCTGTTCGAGACATATGACAGGTAATAGGAAGTGGTTCTCCAGTCTCACCCCGGTTGTGTCCAGGAAGTACATCACATTCGAGGATAAGGGTAGAGGTAGAGTGTTGTCTGAGGGTGCTATTCAGGTGAGTGACAGTTTTATGTTGAAGCGGGTTGCTCTTGTCAATAATCTTGGTTTTAATTTGCTTTCAGTTTCTCAGCTTCTTGATGAGGGTTATGAGGTTCGGTTTAAGAGTGGTGATTCTCGAATTCTTGATTCTCGAGGTGACCTTGTGTGTATGATCATTCCCGAGGGACAGATTTTTCGTGCTGATTTTTCTCGATCTTTTGGTCCTTCACAGTGTTTGATCGCTGGTACTTCTTCTGAGCTTTGGAAGTGGCATAGGAGATTGGGTCATGTGAGCTTTGATTTACTAACACGCTTGAGTGCTCTTGACCTTATCCGAGGATTGCCCAAGCTAAAGTTCGAGAAAGATTTGGTTTGTGCACCTTGCAAGCATGGTAAGATGGTTGCTGCTTCCCATCCACATTTGACAGATGTTATGACTGAGCGTCCAGGGGAGCTTTTGCATATGGACTTGGTTGGTCCCGCTCACGTTTGTTCAGTTGGTGGGAAGTGGTATGTTCTTGTGGTTGTGGATGATTTTTCTTGGTATGCTTGGGTGTTCTTTTTGGCGTCGAAGGATGAGATATTTGATTTTGTTCGAGATCTGATTTTGAGGTTGAAAAATGAGAGTAATGGTGGTGCCATGAGAGCTATACGCAGTGACAATGGTACGGAATTTAAGAACACTCGTTATGATGCCTTTTCTCGTGATCTTGGTCTCGAACATCAATATTCTTCGCCATATGTTGCTTGTCAAAATGGAGTTGTTGAGAGGAAGAATCGGACGCTTTGTGAGATGGCTAGGACGATGCTAGATGAGCATAGGACTCCTAGGAAGTATTGGGCAGAGGCGGTGAATACAGCTTGTTATGTTTCGAATCGGATTTTCCTTCGTGCTTTCAAGAAGAAAACTTGCTATGAGCTTTTCCATGGTCGTTCCCCCCGTGTGAGTCACTTTCGGGTATTTGGTTGCAAGTGTTTCATTCTGAAGAAAGGAAATTTGGACAAGTTTGGGTCTCGTTCGATGGATGGAATTTTTCTTGGTTATGCTAATCACTCTCGAGCATATCGTGTGCTCAATCTTGAAACTAACCAAATCATGGAGACTTGCGAAGTCACTTTCGACGAGACCATTCCGTGTAGCTCTTCTGCCTTTGAGTGTGCAGGTGATGATGAGTTGGGACAGTCCATCTTGAGGAAGAACAGCTTGATGAGGAAGATGATGAGGAGAATCATGCACCGTGTGGAGATCGTGTACCTTCTACTTCCACTACTACTACGACATTCGACGACGGCTCCACTGCTACACCTTCGTTGAGTCGCGCACATGATCAAGTTCAAGTGGAAGCTGATGTTAAGGGGGAGGCAATCTCGAGGCGAGAAGCTCCCCGGATGGTACAGAGGGATCATCCACCTTCGAAGATCATCGGGAACTTGGATGAACGCACTACATGGTCGAGGTCACAGAACATCTCTCATTTCGCTCATTCTGCATTTGTTGCATCTTTCGAGCCCAAAAATGTTGGACACGCTTTATCTGATTCTGATTGGGTCAATGCCATGCATGAAGAGCTTGAAAACTTTGAGAGAAACCAGGTGTGGGAGTTAGTTGAACCACCTCCAAATTGCCATCCTATAGGAACCAAGTGGGTTTTCAAAAACAAGAGGGATGAGGGTGGAGAGATAGTGACAAACAAAGCGAGGTTGGTTGCTCAGGAGTTTTTGCAGCAGGAGGGGATAGATTATGAGGAGACATTTGCTCCTGTTGCCCGTTTGGAGGCAATTCGGATCCTTCTAACATTTGCAGTTGCTAAAGGGTTCAAATTGTACCAAATGTATGTGAGGCAGCCTCCGGGTTTTGAGAGTGAGAGATACCCACACTGAGTGTACACCCAGAGCGTGGTATGGCAGGTTGAGGGGGTTCTTGCTTAGCAACGGGTTTGTGATGGGAAAGGTTGATAAGATGCTCTTCTTGTTGAGAAATGGCAATGATCTATTAATAGTTAAGATTTACGTGGATGATATCATTTTTGGTGGCTCTTCTCACGATCTTGTTGCCAAGTTTGCAGACGATATGAGCAGGGAATTTGAGATGTCGATGATGGGAGAGTTGCAGTTCTTTCTCGGGCTACAGATCAAGCAAACCAAGGATGGGACGTTTGTGCACCAAAGCAAGTACACCAAGGACATTCTCAAGAAATTCGACATGAGCGATTCCAAGCCGATGACTATACCGATGAGTACGACTACAACTTTGGATGCGGATGAGGACGGAGAACCAGTGGACCAGAAGGAGTACTGGAGCATGATCGGCTCACTCCTCTACTTGACGGCGACGAGGCCAGGACATACAGTTCAGCGTGTGTCTGTGCGCTCATTTTCAGGCTTCACCGAGGACTTCACATCGTCAGGCCGTCAAGCGGATTTTCAGGTATCTCAAGTTTACTCCTGAGCTAGGTCTTTGGTATTCTGCTGATTCCACACTTGCACTTCATGGCTTTTCCGATGCTGATTTTGCTGGGTGTCGTGTTGATTGCAAGTCTACTTCTGGTCAGTGTCAGTTTCTTGGTTCGTCTCTTGTGTCTTGATCTTCTCGCAAGCAGTCTAGTGTAGCCCATTCCACCACAGAAGCCGAGTATGTTGCTGTTGCTAGCTGTTGTTCCCAGTTGCTTTGGATCACCTACACCTTGAGAGACTTTGGCTTAGACATGTCCCATGTTCCACTTCTTTGTGATAGCACCAGTGCCATAAGCGTAGGCAAAAAATCCCGTGCTTCATTCCAAAACCAAACACATAGAAGTGAGGTACCACTTTCTGAGAGATCATGTGGAGAACGGAGATATTGAGCTTGCCCATGTTTCTACCCAAAACCAGCTTGCAGACATTTTCACCAAACCACTTGACCAAGCTACCTTCACCCGCTTGCGAGGGGAACTTGGTGTGTATGCATTTTTCTGAGCAGAGTTTTGGAGGCTTCTCTTGTAGCATATGTATACTATTGTACCATCTTTGTATCTTGATGTACATTTTTCTGTTTTTGTATCTTGATGTATAGTTTTCATCTTTGCATCTTGTGATATATCATGCTGCATTTGTATCATATCTTAGGATGAGCTTCTCCTATATGCAGTTATTGCTACAACTTGCTACATTTTAGAGTTTAGGCAGGCTGGCTAGGGATTGGTTGTATGGATGGCTATGCTCTTGATGGTTTTGATATATATTCTATTGAGATAGTCTACTTTTTGAATTAAAATGACAAATTGAACTTAAACACTTTCACCCATGAGTAAATGCCTTTGCATGTCTTATTTGAGCCGAAATGGCTATATCTTGCTTAAGATCATGCTAGGATGTGATATTCTTTTCAATTTGGTCAAAGACCTTTGTCATTGTAAATGTTTAGCCCATGCTTTATCTTGTGGAGGAGCATAAGCTTCTTTTTGTCGCAAAGACATTTCATGTACCATGCTTAATTTGAAAAACTTGAAAAATGAGATGTCTATGCATGGAAGAAGAAAGATGAGAAAAAGATATATTTGCTGAAAATTATGCTCATGTCTCTATGCTTTCACCATTGCACACACTTGCACACATGGGTGCTAAGCGGTTGCATGTTGTTTGCCGGAGAAGTCTCCCATGAGAAGTGAACACATGGCTCCGTGCTTTGACATGACGTGAGATAGAACTTGGGCGTTTATGATGATCTTTTGTTGAGAACGCTAGTCCTTCCATAATCTTGATGAGATGAAGCTCATTTTTGCTTGAACAATCCATGGTTAGGACTTTGCTCATGTGGTGACATTTTTTGATAAAACTACACAAATTGATCATGGCTTTGTCAATTGGTTATATGTCTTTACCTTCTTGATGGCAATGTCCGTGTCACATGTTGAACTATCTTGTTTGCCTCTTCTCTAACTTGTAGCTTTTTGTATTGCTCATTGTATATTTGAGAAGCTTGTAGTTGCATTTTGTACATTTTCTCCTTGATTTGTGCATTGTCAACAAGGGGGAGAATTTATGGAGCATTTTGCAAGGGGGGAGAAGTTGCTGAACTGTGAGAAAGTTTTTGAGCTTGATTTGGAATAAGTCTACATAACCCCTAACCTATTCTTCTTGGAACACTTGACCCCCCAAACTATAAAACCCTGTATTTAACCCCCAAACTTTACAAAACCGGTTACTTAACTCCCTCATCTGGTTTTGCATAGCAGTTTTGACCACATGGCACGTTGAGCTGTTTAGAGATGCTGATGTGGAGCAGGTTGTACGTGGGACCCGCTTGTAAGTGGGCATTTCTTATCCCATCTCTTCTTTTTCTTCCCCGCTCTTCTCTTTCTCTCTCTCATGGCTGCTCGCCTGGTGGGCGTGCGCGTTTGAGTAGGCAAATCGCCCCTGCTCCAGAGGCAATGGTTGCGTCGGGCTCTAGCCGGTGGCGATGCTGCTAACCGTGATGGTGGCTTAGCGCAACCCCACAGGACACAGTGCAGAAGAAAGGCTTCTGTCCTGTCCTGTGTTGCTCATTTGCTTGGTGGGGAAAATTTCAGAGATGGAGGCGCCGATTGATCTTGGGCGAAATTCAGAGGCAGGTGGAAGCACCGATTGATTTGAGCAAGGAGAGAGAATGCTGCTAGTAGTGATTGCCGATTTGAGCAAAGAGAGAGCAAGCCGCTTCGTGAGGTGCTCTTGCGATCGATTTGTTGATACACAAGTATAGCTACGAACTCGAGATGCTCAGATGAAAATGAGCACGATGTTTCTGAGAAAAGCAATTAGTTGATTGCCTTGGAGTGCTCCATCCTCGATGGAGAAGTACTAGAAATTATTTTGAGATCACGAAATTGGAAATGTGAAATTACTGACCGGGATGGAGACACTTCGATTGAATGGAAATGCGGGATAAAGTTGATGTCGTGGATCTTCACTGAGCCATTGTGGAGTGCCTGCCGGACACAGGTGGGGGTTGGACCTCACCGCCCAATGTGTCATGCGCGCCTGTGTTGCTGCTGGGAGCTCTGCCTGCTCCGCTGTTGTGCTGTCAATGAGGAGGAGCTCTTGCCGCGGTAGAAGTGAGGACAAGGTCCTGTCCCAGTAGATCTGCTTGTCGAAGCACGACTGCACCATCGAGGATGAGCATCGTCGGTCAACTTCAGCTGGAGAGGGAGAGGAGGGAAAGAAGGGGAGCTATGAAGAAGAAGGCAAGACGCGACACCAGCCTGATAATCGGGCCCAAGTGCCACAGTGTCAACTCACGCCAGCATGGAGATCCATCTAAGCAAAACCGGGTAGAAAACAGCTATAGGGGGTCAAGTATCTGGTTTTCAAAAGGTTAGGGTGTATAAAATCCGGTTTTAAAGGTTGGGAGGTCATGTGTCCAAGTCATGATAGGTTGGGGGGTTATGTGTGAGACTTGATGAGAGCTTTGCTAAAAAGGAAGTTTTTGGAAATTTGTGAAGTTTCTGAGGGTTTGAGTATTGGAAAAAATTGCTGGGCATATTTGGAAAGTTTTTGAGTTCAAACGGCATCGTTGTGAGTTTGCTTGTGCAAATTTTGCACTTTTGGGTTTGGTTATCTGTCAGGGGCGGTTTAACCGCCCCCTAGGCGGTTTAACTGCCCCTGTGCAGTGAGCACATGATTTGTGGGATTTTGAGCATTTTGGAGTGTTTTTAGCACGCACAAGTTCACTTGTTCAGGGGAAGTTGCATCTTTGCAGGGGGAGTGCTCTGAGTGTTCTGAAAAGTGAATTGGAGATTTGTGATTTGTGCTTTGTGATTTTGCTCTTTTGCCGATGGTGTTGAGCCCTTTCTCTTCTTCTTGAAGGGTCGGCGTTTCTGGAGCTTTCTCTTGCGAAGTGACTTTGTTCTCGGCTTGTTCTTGCTTTTAGTCACTTGCTTGAGTCTTGTTTTCGATTTCTTTTATATTTTCTTTTGATATCTATGGTTACTATGTGTGTGTTGTCAATGCACTCATCAAGGGGGAGATTGAGGACCCAGTGTGTCCGAGGACCGGTGGATGGTCGCTTCCTGGTGTGATGAGTGATTGACAACATGGTGTGGATTGACGTTTCCCTTGGCTCAAGTATTGCAGGTGTAGAATGCGGCTTGATTGCATTGGTGCAGGTGAAGAACAGGAGCGAAAGGTCTTAGCCATGGCGGCCTCCGAGGAGCGGAGAGACAAGTAGGATTGGTTCGAGGGACCCGGTGGCCAGATGGATCAAGTGCGGTTCACATGGTGGCAAGAACGAGCGAGGGGACGTGGTTCCGGTGCGAGGTAGCGGCTCACAACTGAAGCTCGTACGCGGACGTGAAGCCGGTGCAAGGTGGCGGCTAACGACCAAAGATTGTACGCGGGGTTTGGTGATTTGGCCACAAAATCATCGGTGAACGGTTTCCCTTGGTTTGGGCCTCAAAACCAAGGCCGAGGACTCGACGAGGCGAAGTTTGGGCAGCTGGGCTGAGGTGACCAGCCAGGGGAGGTTTAACCGCCTCCCCCTGGGCCGGCCCAAAATCGGCGTCGAGGAGCTTCGATCCGGAGGACACGCGGCGTGACCGCAAGGCTTGCGTCGGAGGGAAGCTAGCTTGCAGTGGAAGGTGTCCCAGCCGGAAAAATCTACGAGTCAAATGTCAAATTTGCCCCTGAGGGGTATGTATCACTTAGGGGTAGTTTAGTCTTCAGAGCAGCACCACTTCGACTATATAATAGACCCCCTAGGGGTTGGTGGCTGTCATCTAAGTAGTCTAGTTTTATTTCCCTTGCACTTGAACTATTTTCCTTTAGTTTTTCTTTCTAGTTTTCCATAGTCTAGCCAAGTGCTTCACCGGAGAAATCTTTGAGAGGGTTGGATGAAGGGAGGATAGCTAGCCTCTTTGTAAAGAAGTTGACCTCGTGATGTATGGAAGATTTGGCTTTCTTGTATCCCTCTTTGTGTGATTTCGTTGTTCATCCCGTGGCTCTTTTTGGCCCCTTTGGGAGATTTTCGATTCCTTGTGTTTGAGGTCGTTTCCTTGCGTGTTTGTTTGGGGGATTCACATATGAGGTCGTGGACACTCTTTTCCTGGTGATTTGCCCCCTCAAAACGCAAAGAATCGCTTCGGATTTGGGGATTTTTGGATGAACTCGGGTTGGATGTGTTCTTCACGAGATCTGAGATTCCGGGAGTTCTAGTGTGTTTGAGGCCAAGATTTTTGGGGAATATACTCCACTGAAGGTGTACATCATCTCCCCAAAGTTTCGTCTCAAGAGCTCAAGCCGTTTGGGAGATCGACTCACGAGTTGACTTTTTCCCGAGAGCTCCCAGTTTGACCGCCCCCAGGAGGTTAAACCGCCCCCCCTAGGCGGTTAAACCGCCCCTAGGGAGGTTAAACCGCCCCTGGCTGGGTAGAGAAGGTTTTGCCTCGTTTCGGTTCGTTTTGTGTTCGTTTCGATCGATTCGAGTTCCGCTGCGTGTTTCTTGCTCCTAGGGTCAGTAGCTTGACAGTGGCTACGTGATCTTGGCAACATCGCTTTCAGAGGCATTGGAGTTGATTTGGGAGAATAGCCGGATTGGTTGGAAAGAATTTTTATCGGCTCCCATTCACTCCCCCCCTCTCTGGTCGCCGATTCGGTCCTTCAATTGGTATCAGAGCCGGTTACGGGTCTTTGCGACTCTAACCAGTCTAAGATCCAAAGATGGCGTACCAAGATCGGGGTTCCGGGCCTCCGCACTTCGATGGGAAGAACTACCCGAACTGGGTTGCGCGTATGGGCGCTTTCTTGCGAGGCAAAGGAAAGTTGTTGTGGGATGTGACCGAAGATGAAAATTATGTCAATCCTACCAACTTAGATGCCCAGGATGCAAGAGATAAATTCGAGGCCAACGCTAGGGCTGTCGACTACTTGTTTCGTGCTTTGTCGGCTGAGGAGTTTGAGAGAGTTTTGGGCGAGGACCTAGCTAGCCAGATCTGGCTAAAGCTCAAGGTAGCCCATGGTGGTGATAGTCATGTTAAGGCTAGGCTTTTCTCGGTTTATCGTAGAGAGTACGAGAACTTTGAGCAGTTGGATGGTGAGTCGGTCGATGCGATGTTTCAGCGCTTTACCGCCATAGTCAACAACATGAAAGCCAACATTGCCGCACTCCCATACACGGATCATGACAGAGCTTTGAAGCTCTTGCTTTCCCTTGATCGGTCCGTGTGGGGTGCCAAGGTTGAGGCGATCATGGAGTCGGCTAACTATGAAACCTTGAGAGTTGATGAGCTTTTCTCGAAGTTGAAATCTTCAGAGGTTGATAGACGGTTTCTTGCCAAGGCTAAGAGTCCGACTGATCCCCATAGTCTGGCTCTAGTCGGTGGCTCTGGTTATGGACAGGCTAACACTTCTAGACACTTTGCTTTGTCTTCTCTTGTGTCTCTTCCAGATGAAGAATATGAGGTGCTGAGCGAGGAGGATCTCGCGTTGCTCATGAGGAGGTTCGAGCGGATGTACCAGAACCGCAAGGGTTCGAGGCGTGCCGGGAGTACATGCTACAGATGCGGGAAGATGGGCCACTTCATCGCCGAGTGCCCTGAGGAAATCAAGAAACACAAGCATCGCCCGCGAGATGAGCACAAGCACCGCTCCAAGGACAAGCACCACTCCAAGCACAAGAACAAGGAGGAGAACACCGACACCTCGTCAAGCTCAAGCAGCGAGGAAGAAGACCGCGGCCACCGCAAGGAGAAGAAGCACAAGAACCGCAACTTCAACGGGCTTTCTGGGGTCGCTATGAACTTCTGCACCATGGCTCACGGCTCCAACAACAAGAACATCTCCGACTACGACTCCGACTCCGACTCCGAGGATGAGGTATTGACTGATCCCACCTCTTTGCGTAAGGAGATTGCTAGATTAGAGCAGTTGGTCGATAATCGAGATGATGTGCTTAGGAAGACCAACAAGGAGAAGAGAGAGTTTAGGTCTTTGCTAGGAGAGTCAAAGGAAAGAATAGCTGAGCTTGAGGCCTTACTTTCTGAGACTGGAAAGAAGGCGATGGATTTTGAGTGTGTGCTTAGCGAGTCTAGCAAAAAAGTGGCTGAGCTTGAAACTGAGTTGGCAAGTGCTAGAGCTGAGATAGGTGTGTTGAAAGATGCTCCTATTGTGTCTGATGAGATTGAATGCTCTTTCTGTGATGTGCATCTTGCTGATTTGGTAGCTCTTAAGGACAAACACATGACATGCCTAGATGATCTAGAAGATGCTAGGGTTGAGATTGCTGAGTTGAAGTCTAGACCTTCTTTGCTAGGTGCTTGTACTTCTTGTCCTGTTTTACATGCTCAGTTGCTTGAATCTCGTACCATGATCAGTTCGCTTGAAGCTCAATTGAAATCTCCTATTGCAAACTCTTGTTCGGCTTGCGACGTTGTTGCTTTGAGGAATGTTGAGCTGGCGCAATCTGTTGATCGTTTGCAAGATGAAAATGATGAGTTGCGTCAATGTTTGGGTTGGTTGTCGGGTCGCGAGCCACAGTCTTAAGATGTTGATTGCTGGGTTCAAGAGAGCTGATGGTCGTGGTCTGGGTTCTGAGAAAGTTGGTGAGTGTAGTGGTGAGAAAGAGAGAGAGCAAACTAGTTCCACCACAAGTACCCCAACACCACCAGAGAAAACTCCACCAAAGAACAGCTTCACACCTAAACCCAACCACCTGTTGAACAAGCTTGACACCACTCCAGATCCTCCCAAGTTTCCCCCAAAGACAAGCAACTTCCAAAAGAGAGTGACCTTTGTGAAGAGTGGGGTTTACCAGCCGAGAGAGAAGCCACAGCCGAGAGAAACCCCAAAGCCAAAGCCAGTCCACTTCCATTGTGATCATTGTGGAAGGGATGGTCACCTAGAGGAGTTTTGCTGGAGGAAGAAGAGAGAGGTGAGACGAGAGAAGGAGATGGGGAACAGGGACAGGTACCACTCTTCCCACAGTGTGCCTGTGTCTCGTTCACCCTTGCCTAGGAGAGAGGGCTTTGTGCGTACAGCTCCTTCGTTTTGTAGTCATGGTGTTCCAGCTAGTCGTGAGTTTGCTAGGCGGCCTCCGGTTCGTGGTCAGTTTGGTTCAGGGAGGTTCGACCGTAGCTTCGAGGCGAGGAGAGAGTCTAGGCCACGTTTTCCCCCGCGTGGTGCTAGAGGTCCGATGGTGAGAGACGAGAGGGTACCACGTAGTGACGTTGATTTTGCTAACCCCTTTTTGAGCAGATGGCCCGACACTGGTTTAACTCCTTCTGTGCTAACCCCAGTGTCGAGTCATTCGCTCGTTCTCGTTCTCGCTTTTGATTGTGCAGGTGTGAGGTATGGAGAACATGAGCTTGGTGACTCTTGGTCTTTTGCATGATCAAGGTTTGATGGTTCTCCACACCTTTTTGGATGGCCCCGATGTGGCCCTTGTACACTATGTATTGTGAGTATATCCCTTGTACACTCTTGTGTTCATCTGTGTATATTTAGCTTGCTTTGTGCCTGTATCATGATTTTTATGTTTTGTGTAGCATACTGTACACTTGTTTATCTGGTATCCTTTTAGTTGGTATCTTTTGTTGCATTTTGCTCATTTGAGATTTCTCTTCCTTTTTATGATGGAGCTTTCCATTTGCTTTTGTACACCTTTTTTTAGTTTTTCTAGGTGTCTTTGATTGAGGGGGAGCTCGGCTTTATTTAATGGGGAGAAATTTGCTCAAGTTGGTTTGACAAGGAGATGACCTTGCTTATAGCTTTTTGGTTTGCATTTTGATTGTGCATATCATGGGAGTTTGAAGTTTGCACCTGAACCTTGGATTTGCATTTCAGTTGCACATTCCAAGGGGAGCTGATGATTGACCCTGAACCTTGGATTTGCATTTTGGTTGCACATTCCAGGGGGAGCTTTGTATTTGTGCTTTGATCGTGCTTGTATTTTGAGTCTGAGCTTGCCCATGTTTCTACCCAAAACCAGCTTGCAGACATTTTCACTAAGCCACTTGACCAAGTTACCTTCACCCGCTTGCGAGGAGAACTTGGTGTGTGTGCGTTTTTCTGAGCTGAGTTTTGGAGGCTTCTCTTGTAGCATATGTATACTATTGTACCATCTTTGTATCTTGATGTACATTTTTCTTGCTTTTGTATCTTGATTTCATCTTTTGTAGTATATCTTAGGATGAGCTTCTCCTATATGCAGTGATTGGTACAACTTGCTACATTTTAGAGTTTAGGCAGGCTGGCTAGGGATTGCTTGTATGGATGGCTATGCTCTTGATGGTTTTGATATATATTCTATTGAGATAGTCTCTTTTTGAATTAAAATGACAAACTGAACATAATTCCTTCACCATGAGTAAATGCCTTTGCATGTCTTGTTTGAGCCGAAATGGCTATATCCTGCTTAAGATCATGTTAGGGTGTGATATTCTTTTCAATTGGGTCAAAGACCTTTGTCGTTGTAAATGTTTAGCCCATGCGTTATCTTGTGGAGGAGCATAAGCTTCTTTCTGTCGCAAAGACATTTCATGTACCATGCTTAACTTGAAAAATTTGAAAAATGAGATGTCTATGCATGAAAGAAGAAAGGATGAGAAAAAGAAATATTTGCAGAAAATTATGCTCATGTCTCTATGCTTTCACCATTGCACACACTTGCACACATGGGTGCTAAGCGGTTGCATGTTGTTTGCCGGAGAAGTCTCCTATGAGAAGTGAACACATGGCTCCGTGCTTTGACATGACATGAGGTAGAACTTGGGCGTTTATGATGATCTTTTGTCAAGAATACTTGTCCTTTCATGATTTTAGTGAGATGAAGTTCATTTTTGCTTGAACAATCCATGGTTAGGACTTTGCTCATGTGGTGACATTTTTGATAAAACTATACAATTTGCTCATGGCTTTGTCAATTGGATATATGTCTTCACCTTCTTGATGGCAATGCCCGTGTAACATGTTGAACTATCTTGTTTGCCTCTTCTCTAACTTGTAGCATTTTGTATTGCTCATTGTATATTTGAGAAGCTTGTAGTTGCATTTTGTACATTTTTCCTTGATTTTTGCATTGTCAACAAGGGGGAGAATTTCGAGAGCATTTTGCAAGGGGGAGATGTTTCTGAATCTATGAGAAAGCTTTTGCTCTAGATTTTGTCGGTTTTGTGTGAGAGTTTGAAAGTTTTGCCCAAATGAGGTTTTCTGAAAATTGGTGAAGTTTCTGTGAGTTCAAACATTGGAATATCTTGCTAGGCATATTTGGAAGGTTTTCAAGTTGGAACGGCATTGTTGCGAGTTTGTTTGTGCAATTTTGGCACTTTTGGCCTTGGTCATCTGCCAGGGGCGGTTTAACCGCCCCCCCTGGGCGGTTTAACCGCCCCTGTGCTGAGTGCACAAAGTTTGTGATGGTTTGAGCCATTTTCGAGTGTTTTTCGCACGCACAAGTTCACTTGTTCAGGGGAGTCGCATCTTTGCAGGGGGAGTGCTTTGAGTGTCCTGAAAAGTGAGTTGGAGGTTTTGAAGTTTGTGATTTGTGCTTTGTGCTTTTGCTCTTTTGCCGATGGTGTTGAGCCCTTTCGCTTCTTCTTGAAGGGTCGGCGTTTCTGGAGCTTTCTCTTGCAGAGTGACTTTGTTCTCGGCTTGTTCTTGCTTTTAGTCACTTGCTCGAGTCTTGTTTTCAATTTTTTTATATTTTCTTCATATCAATTGGTTACTATGTGTGTGTTGCCAATGCACTCATCAAGGGGGAGATTGAGGACCCGGTGTGTCCGAGGACCGGTGGATGGTCGCTTCCTGGTGTGATGAGTGATTGACAACGTGGTGTGGATTGACGTTTCCCTTGGCTCAAGTATTGCAGGTGTAGAATGCGGCTTGGTTGCATTGGTGCAGGTGAAGAACAGGCGCGAAAGGTCTTAGCCATGGCGGCCTCCGAGGAGCGGAGAGACAAGTAGGCTTGGTTCGAGGGACCCGGTGGCCGGTGGATCAAGTGCGGTTCACATGCTGGCAAGAACGAGCAAGGGGATGTGGTTCCGGTGCGAGGTAGCGGCTCACAACCGAAGCTCGTACGCGGACGAGAAGCCGGCGCAAGGTGGCGGCTAACAACCGAAGTTTGCGCACGGGGTTTGGTGATTTGGCTACAAAATCATCGGTGGACGGTTTCCCTTGGTTTGGGCCTCAAAACCAAGGACCGAGGACTCAACGAGGCGAATTTGGGCAGCTGGACCAGAGTGGCTGCCAGGGGCGGTTTAACCGCCTCCCCCTGGGCCGGCCCAAAATCGGCGTCGAGGAGCTTCGATCCGGAGGACACGCGGCGTGACCGCAAGGCTTGCGTCGGAGGGAAACTAGCTTGCGGTGGAAGGTGTCCCAGCCGGAAAAATCTACGAGTCAAATGTCAAATTTGCCCCTGAGGGGTATGTATCACTTAGGGGTAGTTTAGTCTTTAGAGCAGCACCACTTGGACTATATAATAGACCCCCTAGGGGTTGGTGGCTGTCATCTAAGTAGTCTAGTTTTATTTCCCTTGCACTTGAACTATTTTCCTTTAGTTTTTCTCTCTAGTTTTCCATAGTCTAGCCAAGTGCTTCACCGGAGAAATCTTTGAGAGGGTTGGATGAAGGGAGGATAGCTAGCCTCTTTGTAAAGAAGTTGACCTCGTGATGTATGGAAGATTTGGCTTTCTTGTATCCCTCTTTGTGTGATTTCGTTGTTCATCCCGTGGCTCTTTTTGGCCCCTTTGGGAGATTTTCGATTCCTTGTGTTTGAGGTCGTTTCCTTGCGTGTTTGTTTGGGGGATTCACATATGAGGTCGTGGACACTCTTTTCCTAGTGATTTGCCCCCTCAAAACGCAAAGAATCGCTTCGGATTTGGGGATTTTTGGATGAACTCGGGTTGGAAGTGTTCTTCACGAGATCTGAGATTCCGGGAGTTCTAGCGTGTTTAGGCTGAGATTTTTGGGGAATATACTCCACTGAAGGTGTACATCATCTCCCCAAAGTTTCGTCTCAAGAGCTCAAGCCGTTTGGGAGATCGACTCACGAGTTGACTTTTTCCCGAGAGCTCCCAGTTTGACCGCCCCCAGGAGGTTAAACCGCCCCCCCTAGGCGGTTAAACCGCCCCTAGGGAGGTTAAACCACCCCTGGCTGGGTAGAGAAGGTTTTGCCTCGTTTCGGTTCGTTTTGTGTTCGTTTCGATCGATTCGAGTTCTGCTGCGTGTTTCTTGCTCCTAGGGTCAGTAGCTTGACAGTGGCTACGTGATCTTGGCAAGATCGCTTTCGGAGGCGTTGGAGTTGATTTGGGAGAATAGCCGGATTGGTTGGAAAGAATTTTTATCGGCTCCCATTCACTCCCCCCCTCTCTGGTCGCCGATTCGGTCCTTCATACATTGAATGTTGTGTTACAACATTTGTTACATGATTGTTTTGTATTATGAAAATCCTGTTACATTAAGAATGAGCATGAGGTGCCAGCACAACATTTTTGTTACAATACATATGATCATATCTCCACGACCAATTTACGCTGCGTTACCATAGTACCATATAGCCACGATCAAACATACGTTGTCTTATACCCTATAACATATAGCGATGACCCATCTTTCGTTGTGATAGCTTCAAAGGATATAACAACGCCATTGTCCATTGCAATACAAATCGATGGATATAGCAACACCGCCCTCTGTTGCGCCAGCTCTATGCATATAGCAATGACTAATTCGGTTGCAACAGGCACAGAGATGTATCAACGAAGAGCACATCGTTGTGAAATCCTAATCACAAATAGCAACGACATATCTCGTTGTGCTACCCTGATCGCATTTAGCAACGCGTGTTTCATTGCTGCGCTACCCTAGAGCATGTAGCAACGTCTGTGACTTCGTTGCTATATCCAACTATTCTGTTGCAACGATGAATTCAACGTATCGCCACACAACCAGTGTGTTGTAACACCCTTCACTCGCAACAATTCCCCATGGTTGCAATATCAACTATAGCAACGATGGACGATCATTGCAAGTAACAAAAGCGCAACGCCACTGATCGTTGCGACTGTAGGCTATTGCCATGCCATACGACGTTGCGACACGCCACAGGTTGCGCAACGCATTTCCAATTCGATGCGACAACTTATCGCAACGCCGGTTTAAGCAACGAGCCAAAAAATATCGCAACGACTTCAGTTCGCTACGTTACATACCAATTGCAACAAATTTACCCATAACGCAACCAATTGGAGGCTCAGTGACAAAACGCTGTAGTGGACGCTGAGATGTGAGGCTGATCTCCAAATTTTCGCCGCCTGCAGGAGCATTAGGTTGTCCCTGCTGTTTGCTAAGTACTTCTGCTAGGCGATGATCGACACGTTCATTTATTTCTTGGGCTGTTCTATTTTCAACCTGAGCTTGCCTATCATGGAGCTCACGCATTTGTTCTTGGATGGCTTTCTTGATTCTGAAACGGCTTCGGTACGTCTGTAGATCCTGACTGAAGCCATGTTTCCATGATACTACCCCCATGCCTCGAGTCTGACCAGTGTGTTCTGGATTGCCAAGAGCGTAAGTCAGCTCGTCCTTCTCTCGATCAGGCTTGAAAGATCCATCTTGCACTTTCTTCAGTACTTCGTCTAGCCTGTCGATCGCTTCGGCTATGGCATCGCTAGTGATAAACGCACCATTTTCCATGTTTAGTCTGCCTCCATGAGCATAGATTGTACCACCTCACTCGTAACGGCCACGAGAGTGTCTGCGGTACGATTCCTCGTTGTATCAATTCATCTTCCATCTTCTTCCATTTTGGAATCTCCTTCTCATAACCTCATGGTCCTAGATGGTTGAACTGACTTTTCTTCGAGGCGTTTTCTATGTTAGTTTTAACTCGCCTCAGGTAGTCTACCGACAACTGATTCTGCAAGAATTCATCCCAAAACGGCCTTTTGGTTCTGGTACCGCTTCTCAAAATCTGGTGTGAGATTCTTCTTAGCAAAATTGGCTTTCAACTTCTTCTTAAATGACTGGAACTGGTTAGCCATCTTCCTCATCGTCCAATCCTTGACTTTCCCTAATTTTCCTTCAGGAAATGTGAAGTGTGTAGTGATCTGCTTCCATAACATTTCCTTCTCTGACTCTAGTACTATTTGTCGAACATGAATATTTGGATCGTTGTTTTTAGATATCCTCCAAAGCTCGTACTTGATGGGGATGTTTTCCCTAACAAGATATCCACATTGATTCACATAAGTCGTCTTAATCCCAGGCGGTTCCATTGGTTCACCATCATCTTTCACTGCTGTGACCATGGTATGCCCGGTCATCTTTCTCTTGCAGCCTCGCTTCCGTTTTGGAAGCTGCGATCCAGATGCCTAAAAACAATTAAACTATTAATTAATACAAAATTAATACAGATGCCCGATCAAAATCCTTATGTATACCTCGGTCTCATTGTATTCGTCAAGACCAGTTTCTTATTCTTGGTCGTCTCCATCATCATCTTCCACATCATCTCCATCATCATCTCCATTCGCCCCGTCCCCTCCATGCCCAGATAAATCAAGAAATTGACTGCCGTCAAACTCTACGGCGTCTGTACCCTCTCGAATCATATTATGAAGCAACTCCTCCTCCTCGCTACGTCTCGTCATTTATCCTAATATATGATAGGACTAAGCTATGTGACAAATTTCTAGTATATATGAATATTTTCAAACTCAATATGAACATTTTTCTAATACAATATGAATAGTATGTTTGTAACACATATAAATTTTTCTAACACATATGAATTTTTTCAAACACATATGAATTTTTCTAACACATCTAAATTATCCTAACACATATGAATTTTTCTACCACATATTAATTTTTCTAACACATATGAAAATTTTCTAACACATATGAAATTTTTCTAACACATATGATTTTTTCTAACACATATGAATTTTTTCTAACACATGAATTTTTCTAACACATATGAAATTTTTCTAACACATATGAATTTTTCTAACACATATTAATTTATTCTAACACATATGAATTTTTCTAACATATGAATTTTTCTAACACATATGAAATTTTTCTAACACATCTAAATTTTTCTAACACATATGAAATTTTTCTAACACATATGAAATTTTTCTAACACATGAATTTTTCTAACACATATGAATTTTTTCTAACACATGAATTCTTCTAACACATTTAAATTTTTCTAACACATATGAGGAGGCGCCGGCGCGGGCCGGAGGAGAAGAGGAACGGGCGTGGCTCGGCGAGGACGGAGTGCGGACGACGAGGGACAGGCGCCGGCGTGATACGAGGTCGACGGACGCGTGCCGACCGGTGATGGCGGCGGCGGCGGTGCGGGATGGCGGCGCCGGCGGCGCGTCGGCGTTCCGGAGTGGGAACGGCCCGCGGAGATAGCAAGGCAGCGTCACAGGACGTCGTGGAACCGCGGTCGGACGACAGGGAGGCGCGGGATGGCAGCGGCGCGCGCGGACGACGGCTGAGGGGGCGCGGCGGGGCAGAGGGGGAGAGGGAATTTGGCTAAGTGTTGAGGAAGAAGAAGAGTGGGGTTTTATACCCCAGGCAGGTTAGTACCGGGCCGTGTTACAAACCGGTACTAACCCACCACCCCAGGCATGTTAGTACCGGTTTGTAAGACGGCCCGGTACTAACCTACCATATCCGGCGGGAAAAAAAACGTGAGGCACGTTAGTACCGGACCGTATTACAAACCGGTACTAACCGTCCTCCCCCTGTAAATGTTTTACTTTTTCTCTTATTTTTCTTTCTATTCGTGTATATTTACTTTTATTTCTATTTAACACTTATTATAAATCGTAAAGGCACAACATATACTTTCAAATTACTTATTATGGAGTATCACGTTGATGATTACATGTTTAATTGCAAATGTGAAAACACACTTATAGTAATTTGTAAAATATCTCATTAAATATCTCACATACCTATAGTAAATCTGTAAAATACGAAGAGGTTATTATTTTTTACATGCAAAGATATTTATAAATAATAACTTCCAAATCTAATATAACTGTTTCTTCAAATCAGAAATTAATTATTTAATTAACGTCAAATTTCAATAATCAACACTTTTGATAAAAAAGAAAAAAGAAAATTAAATTACATAAGTCCATAGTAATGTCACACATACATTGAGTTAATTATATCGACATAACGCACATTGAGATAATTACGTCAAATTTCACACATTATATTGACTTCATCGACATAAATATAAGTCCATAGTTACAAAACGACACACATTACATTTCATCACTTAATAGAAAATAAATAATTGAGGTCATTAATCTTCATCTTCATCATCTTCCGCTAAAACAAAATTAATCTTCCTTCTGACGAATGTCCCCTGGTTGTGATCGCGCCGTAAGTACGGAGCGTCTTCTTTGGATAACAGGATGCTGGGGTCAACATCAACTGAGAATGGAGGACGGTCATCTTCTGATTTGTCTGTAATGTCTTCAACTCCAACTATTTTTCTTTTTCCTGGAAGAACTATGTGACGTTTAGGCTCATTATCTTCTAGTTTCTTTACCGTCTGCTCCTTTTCTATCTGCTGCTGTTCCATCTGCTTCTTTTGTTTTCTCTTCTTGGGTTTGCTTTTTTTCTTCCTGGGCTTGCTTGCCATATCTTTCACGTAGAACACTTGGGTCACATCTTTGGCTAGGACAAATGGTTCCTCCTTATATCCAATCTTTTTTAGGTCCACCGTTGTCATCCCATATCTGTCTATCGTTATGCCGGTGCGGCTCACCCATTGGCAGCGGAATAGGGCAACTTTTATAGGTCCATAACCAAGTTCCCATATCTCCTCTATGACGCCATAGTAGATGTCCTTTATTCCATCATTTCCTATTGCATCTATACGGACACCACTATTTTGGTTAGTGCTGTTCTGGTCTTGAGATCTTGTGTAGAATGTATACCACCCATTTATCTCATAGCCTTGGTATTGCAAGATTGTGATTGATGGTCCCCTAGCCAGCCATTGAAGTTCTTGATCAATCGTGCCATTGTTGGCACTCCTTAGCGTCACGTTTTAGCAACGCTCAAGAGCGCGTAGATATATGTCGTTGTATGCAAAATTAATTCTGCAAGCGCACAGAATATATCTCGTTGTAGCACTTCACCGTGGGAGTTACCCCAGGGTATCGTATTTATATTTCCGCAGGGAAGCAGATGGTTAAAGTGTATTGAAGAATGAAATGATATATCTTGCCAGAAATATCAAGCCACAAACCCAGGGGCACAAACTCTAGGTTTGGGTGGATAATGGTCAAGTTAATGACCGGATAGAAGGTCTGAAAGACCAGCGACACACGGAGCACCTATTTCTAAAGAAAAGGAAAGACGTTGGGAGAAACCGGACCTAGACTCTTTCTAATTCAGAGCAAAAGGCACTCTAGCCTTAGCCTAGACCCTAGCTTAGATACCGGGAATAGAGCTCGCTTCGACGGCTAGAACGGGAGAACCTCAGAACGGGGTGAGAGAGGGGGTTCTCCGGGCTCAGCACTACTGTTATGAATACACCCGAACGTGGTGGACTACGACGAAGGACGGACAGGGCTGTCACCACCTGCCGCCTACCACTGCAGTATCGTGGGGTGCAACACACTTCCTAGTTAATCAACAAGTCATACACCACGTCTGCACTCGATGATTAAGATTTCTCTTGAGGCCTGTCAAGAGAAATCCCCGTCTTCCCTAAGCCGTCTTACGGCCCGGTCAAGGCGAGCAAACCCGCGAGATAAAACCCGGTAGAGCTAAACTAAACTCTACACTAAAACTAAAGGGGATAGGACATTGCTCTAAAGAGAGCAAGATCTTTACTCTTAAAGAAGAGCAAGAGAGAAATATAAAAGATACCTTAAGCTCTGAAGTAAGAAAGTAATTGTATAAATAAACTCTTCAAAAGAAGGAAAGGATACAAGAGCTTTACCAGAACTTCGAAGACTCCGAAGATCCGAGCTAAGCTCGACTCGACTCTACTCCCAACTCTAATCCTAATCTAAGAAATGAAAAAGATACTAGAGCTCCCTTCAAGTAAAGACTTGAGATATGTGGTGTGTGTGTTCCCAAGGTGAATGAGCTTCCTTTTATAGCCTCCAGGGGGTGGATGTCAGCGTCATTAGCACGCCAAGGCTCTGCTTAGGCTTCACGCGAAGGAGGAGACGTGGCGGCCACAGAGGGAGGCCGGCCGGCCTGGCCCTGGTGCCACTTGGCACCGTCCTCTGCAGGAACGGTCCTGATGCTCTCCCAAGGTCGGTAACAGTTGCGTTTAGTTGAAGCTTGTCTGAGAATCCTAGGATGTGGGCCCTTCAATCCATGTGCTTTCACCTCTAGGCCTTCCGGGTCCTTGGATCAAACCGACGTTGTTTGCACGGTGCTTGATCATCCTGGGCACTTGGCATGGCTTGTGGATCAATGACGTGGCCAGACCTGGCCAGGGGAGGCCGGTCGGCCTGGCCTAGGCCGGCCGGCCTGGCCCTGTGCCAGGTTTGGCCCTTGTTTCTCCTGGTTCATTCTGCAAGCACAACTCATCCAAAACTTGTGGAATTTGTCAATAAAAATACTTTTATGTATGGAATATGGTATGATCATCCTCATTTTACCGAAATGTTGACGGTCACTACGAAGTTATAATGGCCGTCAACACACCCCCAAGCTTAGACTCTTGCTCGTCCTCGAGCAAGGCTAAAACTCTAGGTTCGGTAGGTCAGGAGTTGCTTCAATGTTTATACTCTTAAAGTACTCTGTGCTTAAGCCAAAACTTCAACGAATCACTTGAATAAGTTGGCATAAAAGAGAACTCATACCATGGTTCCACGTGGGGCTGCATTGATTCACGTTTTGGGCTATTGAGAGCTTGAACGGTCATCTCTAAAGTATTTCCTGCAACTTTTCAGGTTCCATCTCGGAGATATAAATTTTTCAAAAGATGGTTGATTCATTCCCTGATGGTACTCTCGAGTCACTCAAGGTGTTTTAATCCTCACTCTTGGTCGGGATTGACCAATGTTTCCCTATACTAAGGCTGAAGTGGAGTTATAGGTAGGGTAAGAGTGGCATACCTTGGTTACTTCTGTTGTCGAGTCGAAGAGTGGTCCGCGAGCGATGGTACTCGTCAAATTCCGGTCTTTGGAATTCATGGGGTTTGAATGGAGAGGGAGAAGGTGTAATGTTCAAAGGTCTTTGGACTCCTTATTGTTTCTCTCTCATATTTTTGAGATGTTTCTTCTCTTTTTTTTCAGATGGAGCATTAGTCTCCATTTTTTTCGAATACATCTCTTCTCTTACTTTGGTAACAGAGAGGGATTCAGCTTTGTATGGAGTAGTTGAGGACCTTTTGGGGTGAGCTTTATGATGAGGTGAGTGTATGTCATCGACGGTGGACGTCAACCCGAGAGGTTCCTTACTAAGCATGCAGTTATACCTCGAAACAAACCATATCAAAACCCACAATAACTTAAACAATGAACAAGTGCTCTTGCTCCCACAATTTTATCATGGCGGATCCTTAAATGCCAACGAACTCAAATACTCAAGAGTAAAGGATTAAGCACGAGGCACTTAGAGGGCATAAACAGAGCAACTATTCATCATTCCAGTGGTTCTCAACCATAGTTCCATACATAAAGACATCTTTTGGAGCTATTATTTTATTTTGTTTTTATTATTATTTTTTTCTTTTTATTTATTTATTTTTTTTAGCATTTCATCATGGCACGGCAAGGCAAGGCAAGGCAAACGGTAACAGCAAACGGCAACGGCAAGGCAACGGCAAGGCAAACGGCGACGGCTTTCGACATACCTGCGACTCCCCCAAGCTTCGATGAAGCTCACTGGTAGTTCTGGTTGGGGTCGTAGTGCATGTAGTCGAAGAAGCCGTGGATGTCAGTCTGGAGGGATGTGGTCATCCCCCAGTTCTGCTGCGTGAGATCGGTGTTGTGTGCAACTGCATCTCTGAGTTGCTGTTGTTGCAGCGTCATCGTCTCCATCCTGGTATTAAGATCAGCGATCCCCCGGGAAACCGGGTTCTCGTAGTCATACCTGGCGGAGGCGGATGGTCCGACCTGCGGGCCGTAGCCTGCTGTTCCTTGGTGGTAGTCGAATGCTTCCTCAAAGTTCATGTTGGCCGTGGGGTTCTCTGTCGGCTGCTGGTAGTCGTACTCGGGCTGCTGCTGGTAGTCGTACTCGGGCTGTGGCGTGGTAGAAGTTCCGGCTTCGTCATCATGCCTGGCCCGCCTGCCACGTGTTGCAGGGCCTGCAACACTGTGGCGAGCGGGTTCCCTCCTTCTGAGCTGCATGGTTAGACTTCTCGCTGATCTCAGCGACAAAGCTGGGCATGGAAGCTCAACTTCATCGATGAAACCAGGATAGCACATGAAAAGAGTATGGCCAGGGCCCTCGCGCATCAAGTGACCCTGGATGAAATGGTCTAAACCAATGCAGTACTGATATTCTTGTGTAGCTGGAAGGAAGGTGACTTCAGCGCCCTGCAAAGCACCAACATGGTTGGCGATGCGTGTGACTAGCAAGGTTATGTCAATTGTGGCTCGGCCACTGACTAACCTCTGCCAGTTCTCAAGCATGCTCGTGACCGGAGAAAAGCGAATTTTCTTGACCATGGCATACAGGCACTCTAAATCAGGCAAGAGGCAAAGACGCAAATCAGCGCGTGGGTGGACCACCATAGCGATCCACTTCGCCCGGAAACGAAGAGTGGGGTTGTGGATGGCGGTAATGCTATTTTTCCCCGAGGATGGCTCCCCTGTGATGCTATCCCACCATGCGGCACGGTTGTACCGGTGGTTAGTCACCAACAGGTTGGCATCAATGATGCATCTCTTGTTGAAACGAAGAGCCTCACTGAGTTGTTTCGGGGTCAAAACAAAATCCTCATTGAAAAATCGAAAGCAAATGTTTGTCTCGTTGGGACGAACTTCGATTTTCAAACTCATCAAAAACTCCATAGTAAGAAAGTGCGAACCTGTTTCCGTGACGGGGTAGAAGTTTTGCCATCCGGCATTGTTGAACGCCCGTTCCATGTCTCCTCCGAGACCAGTCTTGATCAGCAGCATGGGGTCGAAGTACTTGGCGTGTGTGAAGTAGCGGTTCTGGAGCTGGTCCAGCACCGTTCTCTCGTCTTCGGTCCGAGCAACGATGTGCTCGACCCGAGTCATGATCCTGATGCGGAGCCTGTTCCTCGGCACCTCCTCCTCCTGGGACTCTGTGTCGTGTCGAGTTGAGTCGACAGACATAGTATCCCGGGAAGTAGATGATCCCCGAGAGCGGCGAGAGCTCGAAGAGGTGAGCTTGGTCACGACTCCACGTGCCTTAGTCCACATGATTCCTGCAAAAGATTAGTCTCACAATACCCGAAGGAAATCAAGGGTTAGACAGTCAGATGTTAGGAGTTCTTGTGGGAGATTAATCACCACAACTCGGTTAGTCGTTCTTGTGGGGTAAGAACCACCACAAACGTTCTCGTTCAACCGGCAGGGGTTTGTTCTCACAAGGATTCAAGAATGGATTTTAGCAGAATTTCCTTGTGGTTTAAACTCTAACCTTACTTAGAGAATTTCGAAATTTAAGCGAGGGAGAAGGGAATTGAGCAGGATGCATGCATACCTGTGCTTGGGGCGTCTTCCTTCAGAGCTGGGCACTGGTATTTATAGAGGTGCAGCAGGGGGAGGCCAGCCGGCCTGAGGCAGGCCGATCGGCCTGCACATGGCGCCGGTCGTCTCCATCTCGTGCGTCGGTGGTCACTGCCCTGTGCTTGGTGCTCTGGTAGGTGAAGATGGGACAGCAACGGTGGCGAGAGGCCGGCCGGCCTGGCTGGGGCCGTTCGGCCTGGTGTTGTGCCAAATTTCCTCCATCCTCTCGTGTCGTGTCCTCCCACATGTTCTTGTTCCTTGCTTGCTGTGATCTGGCCACTGGAATTGACAAGTGGGGCCGGCCGGCCTAGGTGGGGCCGGCCGGCCTGAAGTTTGGCCGAATTTTTTTTATATGCTTCCTAATGCACAATTGAAATATAAATGCAAGCTTCGAAAATTTAAACATGCTGTGATGAATGAAAAGAATTGAAATGAAAAACCTATTCTATATGCAATGCAAAGATACGTACCATATACCTTATGGCGAGGGCTCGAGTTTTTCGTCCTGAGCGGAACTCTCCGAATCCTTGTTCGGGACTGCTTTTACCCGCCATTCCTTTCGGGGTGGACGGGACTTGGATTCAACCTCCTTATCGCGCTTTGCTTGCTCCTCCAGCGCTTTGGTTCTCGATATTCTTCACCGTGCATGATAGCGATCATGCCTCTTCTTTTCGTTGGCGGCGAAGGCTTCCACCATCTTCATGAGCGTTTCTACGCTCGGCATCTTGGACTTTCGGGGCATGACTTCTTCGACCATATTGACTTGATGGGGGATTTCCTTAGGACGGAAAGAGAAACTCTCGGTCCCTCCGTTAATCCTCAGTTGAATGGTCCCACGTCCCACGTCAATGTTTGCATTCGCAGTACTTAAGAACGGTCTCCCAAGAATGAGAGAGTTCGTTGCTCCGGCTTCCATATCCAGGACGATGAAATCCACAGGGATGAAGAAATCCCTGATCTTGACCGGAACATTTTCTGCGACTCCATGGGGGTAGTGGATCGATTGATCCGCTAGCTGCAAACACATGGGTGTAGAGACAAGCGATATATGTTTAAGGTGGTCAAAGACTACCTTGGGCATTACGCTGACGCTCGCCCCCAAGTCACATAGGGCGTTGTCGAAGTCATGGCCTCCAATGGAGCATGATATTGTGGGGCAGCCAGGATCTTTCTTCTTAAGGTGGGGCCCGAGTATAGCTGAGCTACATTCCTCGGTCAGCTATACCGTCTCCCTTGTGGGTAAAGTCCGTTTGTTGCTAAGTATATCCTTGATGTACTTGGCGTATGTCAGGACCTGCAAAGCATCAAGTAATGGTATGTTGATGTATACCTTCTTGATTACCTCGACGAACTTGTCGAATTGTTCGTCGGCCACGGGTCTTCTCCTCCGTTCTGGGAACGGGAGGAAAGTGGGATCTCGGCTGTAGCTTGAGGCTTGTGGTGCCTCGTTCCCCTCCTTTGAGACAGGGGTGGTTTCCTCGTCGTCTTCCTCTTCGGCGGCCATCTCGGTTTGGCTAGCTTCCTTCTGTCGAGTACCTGCATCCTGTGGATTGTGTGGGTCCTGCGTGGACTTGCCAGTCCGTGTGGTCACCGCACTAACATTTTCCTTGAAAGGAACCTCCAGTTGCCCGGGTAACTTCCCCGCATTTGGGTTAGGGCAGGATGCAGCCAGCTGAGCTACTTGAGTTTCAATCATTTTGTTGAAACTCAGCTGGTTCTTAACGACAGAATTGAAAGCTTCTATCTGGGAGGCCATCGACTCCATAACTTTATCATTAGCAAGAAATTTCTTGCTAATGCTATCGTTAATCTGTTTTTGGCCATACCAGATGTCCATTAGCGACGGTTGAAAACCGTTGTTAGAGCCATTACCTTGCTGTTGGCCGAAGGGGGAATTGGGCTTGGAATTCCAACCTTGTTGAGGACGGAAGCCTGAATTGTTGTTATTTCCAATGAAATGGGCTTCCTCTTGTGTCGTCGGGCAAGTGTCGCCCGAGTGTCCTGCTTCTCCACATGTTTCACACGTGACTCTCTCCTCCATGATCTGATTCATCTCCTTGCCAGGAGATTCCATCTTCTTCAAGAGAAGGTCCATCTTAGCGGCCAGCATATCAACGGAGTCAATTTGATGTACTCCCTTGCGGGGAGCTTGTCTTTCTCCTATCCAGCTCTGGTGAGTGGATATTTTCTCGATTAGCGCCTTCGCTGCGTCTACATCTAACGAGAGGAAAGCTCCTCCCGCGGCTGCATCCAACATCTCTTGCGATCGTCGGCTCAGGCTGTGGAAGAAGTTCTGGGTAATCAGCCAATCTTCCACACCATGGTGGGGGCAGGCTGCAATATACTCTTGCAGTCGCTCCCAAGCTTCGGGAATTGTTTCTCCGTCTAGCTGCTGAAAGCTAGTGATTTTTCCTCAGAGGGCATTGGTTTTGCCCACCGGAAAGTACTTGGCCAGAAATGCGTCTGCGCAAGTCTGCCAGCGTCCATCGAATGATGCCTTGTTAGCATAGAACCACTCCTTTGCTTTCCCAGGCAAGGAGAATGGGAAGAGTTGAAGGCGGATGTTGTTGATCGGTGTGCCATTGGGGTTGATAGTACTGCACACCTCCAGAAAATTCCGAAGGTGAGCATTCGCATCCTCAATCGCCTTTCCGCAGAAAGGGCTAGCCTGAACCATGTTTACCAGGCCAGTTCTCAGCTCAAATGCACCTTCTTGTGCGTTCGACAATCCCGGGAAGTTGCTACTTGACGGGGCTGAAAACTCACGGAGCGTCTTCTTAGCTTGAGCCATAATCTCTGGGGACTCTGGGGCTGAAGAAAACGACGAATCTGATTCGGACTCGGAGTCGGATGACGACTCGAGTATATTGCTTGAGCTGAGTGAAATCTGAGGAGGTACGACTCTCTTTCGCACTACTATTCCAATGCGTTCTGGATTTGGATCAAAGTTTGATGGTAGGTTGAAACCAGTCATGCACTACCCTGCAAAACACATCAAAAATAGACGAGTGTTGCAGTGGTGAGGTCACTAAGGTTAGTGGTTTGGTAAATCTGTAAAGATAATCAAATGATTCAACAATAACTTTAGCCAATTGCTTCCCCGGCAACGGCGCCAGAAATGCTTGTTGGCACTCCTTAGCGTCACGTTTTAGCAACGCTCAAGAGCGCGTAGATATATGTCGTTGTATGCAAAATTAATTCTGCAAGCGCACAGAATATATCTCGTTGTAGCACTTCACCGTGGGAGTTACCCCAGGGTATCGTATTTATATTTCCGCAGGGAAGCAGATGGTTAAAGTGTATTGAAGAATGAAATGATATATCTTGCCAGAAATATCAAGCCACAAACCCAGGGGCACAAACTCTAGGTTTGGGTGGATAATGGTCAAGTTAATGACCGGATAGAAGGTCTGAAAGACCAGCGACACACGGAGCACCTATTTCTAAAGAAAAGGAAAGACGTTGGGAGAAACCGGACCTAGACTCTTTCTAATTCAGAGCAAAAGGCACTCTAGCCTTAGCCTAGACCCTAGCTTAGATACCGGGAACAGAGCTCGCTTCAACGGCTAGAACGGGAGAACCTCAGAACGGGGTGAGAGAGGGGGTTCTCCGGGCTCAGCACTACTGTTATGAATACACCGAACGTGGTGGAATACGAAGGACGGACAGGGCTGTCACCACCTGCCGCCTACCACTGCAGTACCGTGGGGTGCAACACACTTCCTAGTTAATCAACAAGCCAGACACCACGTCTGCACTCGATGATTAAGATTTCTCTTGAGGCCTGTCAAGAGAAATCCCCGTCTTCCCTAAGGCGTCTTACTGCCCGGTCAAGGCGAGCAAACCCGCGAGATAAAACCCGGTAGAGCTAAACTAAACTCTACACTAAAACTAAAGGGGATAGGACTTTGCTCTAAAGAGAGCAAGATCTTTACTCTTAAAGAAGAGCAAGAGAGAAATATAAAAGATAACTTAAGCTCTGAAGTAAGAAAGTAATTGTATAAATAAACTCTTCAAAAGAAGGAAAGGATACAAGAGCTTTACCAGAACTTCGAAGACTCCGAAGATCCGAGCTAAGCTCGACTCGACTCTACTCCCAACTCTAATCCTAATCTAAGAAATGAAAAAGATACTAGAGCTCCCTTCAAGTAAAGACTTGAGATATGTGGTGTGTGTGTTCCCAAGGTGAATGAGCTTCCTTTTATAGCTTCCAGGGGGTGGATGTCAGCGTCATTAGCACACCAAGGCTCTGCTTAGGCTTCACGCGAAGGAGGAGACGTGGCGGCCACAGAGGGAGGCCGGCCGGCCTGGCCCTGGTGCCACTTGGCACCGTCCTCTGCAGGAACGGTCCTGATGCTCTCCCAAGGTCGGTAACAGTTGCGTTTAGTTGAAGCTTGTCCGAGAATCCTAGGATGTGGGCCCTTCAATCCATGTGCTTTCACCTCTAGGCCTTCCGGGTCCTTGGATCAAACCGACGTTGTTTGCACGGTGCTTGATCATCCTGGGCACTTGGCATGGCTTGTGGATCAATGACGTGGCCAGACCTGGCCAGGGGAGGCCGGTCGGCCTGGCCCTGTGCCAGGTTTGGCCCTTGTTTCTCCTGGTTCATTCTGCAAGCACAACTCATCCAAAACTTGTAGAATTTGTCAATAAAAATACTTTTATGTATGGAATATGGTATGATCATCCTCATTTTACCGAAATGTTGACGGTCACTACGAAGTTATAATGGCCGTCAACAGCCATCACTGATGAATTTTCGTCTCAGCCAATCTCTGAAAGTCAATATGTGATGACGGGTAATCCATGCTTCATTCTTGTTTGGGTTTTCGGATCGTATAATATCCTTATGCTCCTATATATATGGAGCCACCAATGTCGAACTTTGTAGAACCGTGTAGTTTGCTTGGAAAATTTCAATTTGAGGGAGGTCCATAATAGATTTTCTCCCAAGTGTTCCCTTTCCGCAGAGTTGTGCCTCATGGTGTGACACGGGGAGTCCAACCGGATCAAGATCCTCAATAAAGTCTACACAAAATTCAATGACCTCCTCCGTTCCATAGACTTTAGCGATGCATCCTTCTGGTCGAGAATGATTGCGAACATACTTCTTTAGGACTGCCATGTACATCTCGAAAGGGAACATATTGTGTAGGAATACTGGCCCCAAACTAGTTATCCCTTTAACTAGGTGAACCAGGAGATGTGTCATAATATTAAAGAATGAAGGTGGGAATATCATCTCGAAGCTTACAAGGCATTGGACCACGTCTTGCTGTAGCCTTATTAAATAACTTGGATTAATCACCTTTTGTGAAATTTCATTGAGAAACGCGCACAGCTTCACGATTGCCAACCTTACATTATCTGGTAGAACACCTCTCAAGATAACAGGAAGTAATTGTGTCATCAGGACATGGCAGTCATGAGACTTCAAGTTCGTGAATTTCTTTTCTTTCATTTTTATTATTCCTTTTGTATTTGAGGAATATCCGGTGGGCACCTTGATACTATTCAGGCAATCAAACATGCTTTCCTTCCGATGTTTGTTGAGAGTGTAGCTGGCAGGCCTTAAGTATCGCTGGTCTTTTCCCTTCTTTTTAGGACGTAGGTCTTTTCGTTGTTCCAACGCTTTTAGGTCACATCTTGCTTCCAATGTATCTTTCACATTTTCATAAATACCCATGAAGTCTAGCAAGTTCACACAAAGATTGTTCATCAGGTGCATCACATCAATTGCATTGCAGACCTCCAGCATCTCCCAATAAGTTGCTCCCATAATATACTCTTTTTATTCCACATGGGTACATGTCCGTCCTCGTCATTTGGAATGGCTTGGCTACCAGGGCCCTTTCCAAATACTACCTGCACATCCTTTACCATCGAAAACACACGCTTTTCATTGCGGAACAAAGGCTTAGATCGATTATCAAACTCGCCTCTAAAATGTTTTCCTTCATGTCTTAATGGGTGCTTCGGTGGTAAAAACCTACGATGGCCCATATACACGTATTTTCGACAGTGCTTCAAATAAATGCAGTGTGTTTCATCATAGCAGTGGGAGTAGGCCGAGTATCCCTTGTTTGATTATCCCGAAAGGTTTCCAAGTGCAGGCCAATCATTGATGGTCACAAAAAGTAATGCTCGGAGGATGAATGTTTCCTGTTTATACTCATCCCAAACACTTACACCTTCGTGCTTCCACAACAGTAAAAGCTCATCGATTAAAGGTCTTAGGAACACGTCGATGTCGTTTCCAGGTTGTTTTGGACCTGCGATGAGAGCTGGCATAATGATGAACTTTCGCTTCATGCACAACCAAGGAGGAAGATTAAATATACAAAGGGTAATTGGCCAAGTACTATGACTGCTACTCATATCGTTGAATGGATTCATTCCGTCTGTACTTAAACCAAACCGTATGTTCCTTACATCTTCATCAAATTGTGGAAATTATCTGTCAATGTTTCTCCACTGGTACCCATCTGCAGGATGTCTCATCATCACATCTCGCTTACGATCTTCTTCGTGCCACCGCATCAACTTTGTGTTCTCCTTACTTTTGAACAAACGCTTCAATCGTGGAATCACACAAAAATACCACATCACCTTTGCATGAATTTTCTTCTTCGCTGGCTGCCTTTCAACTTCACCAGGATCGTCTCGCCTGATCTTGTACCGCAATGCACCACAAATAGGACAAGCTTCTAATTTCTCATATTCAGTGCCGTGATACAGGATACAATCATTAGGACATGCGTGTATCTTTTGTACCTCCAATCCAAGAAGGCACACAATCTTTTTGGCTTGGTATGTGGTCGACGGCAGCACATTAGCCTCAGGAAGCATGTTTTTTACGATTTGTAGTAGCTCACCAAATCCTTTGTCACTGACACCATTAGTTGCTTTCCATTTTAGCATCTCCAGCGTGCTACCCAGTTTCCTTAGGTCCGGCTTGCAGCCTGGGTATAATTTTGTTTTGTGATCCTCCAGCAGCTTTTCGAACTTTTTTGACTCTCTCGCAGTGCCACTGTCTTTCTGTGCATCAAGCAAGACCTGACCTATCTCATCGGGAGCCCCCTCCTCCTCTACGACATTTGCATCAACCCCTTCCATTGGGTCATCATCGACGTCAAAGGCACCGGCTTCATGTAAGTATGCAAAGTCTAGGATGTTGTTATCGTCGTTTTCTTCATCGTCTCCCATCAAAACACCAAGTTCACCATGCTTTGTCCAAACATTATAGCTATCCATGAAACCGTTTTCAGTTAGGTGAATGTGTAGAGTAGCCCTTTTCTGGAACTATATCACATTAGGGCAAATACGGCATGGACAACATATGAGACCATTCGTGGACCTGGAGGCTTCATTCGCATTGAGAAAAACGTCTAGGCCAATAATCCAGGCCATGGTGTTCCTACCGCCGTACATCCATTGACGGTCCATTTTGAATCCTATCATAAAAATTCATTAAAAATAAATACCTAACAACATTAATATTGCAACATTTCATTAATTATTAGTAATACTTCAAAAGTTGCAAAAATCTATATATTACACAACAGTACATATAATCAAAACTTTAAAAATATCCATTACACAACATTAAATATATTTAAAAGGTTCGAAATATTATCCATTACACAATACATCATATCATGTTGCAAAAACATTTCTACAAACCTAAGTTGGACTAAGTTGGGGAGCAAAACATTTCTACGAACCTAAGTTGGACTAAGTTGGGAGCAAAATGAAGATGATGGTCTTCCACATTTTAGAAAAAAAGATAATGAAAAAAATTGGCAAAATATTGTCACTAAAAACCATGGTCATTATCTAAGGTATGAACTCAATACTAAAAGGTATCATATAATTAAAGTCATGATTCTATTTAGCTTAAATCAATCTACAAATACAAAATCCTTCTCATTCACAATTTTTGAAATTTCTCTAAGTATAGAGCATAAAACTAAGCACAAGTACCGTCAAATAACAGAGAATGAAGTTGCTAACCTTTTGGCGCGCTTATATAGGAGAAATCCACAAAATATGAAAAATCGGGCAACAACTCCCCCCTCTATGGTGCCATTAGTGAGAGAGCAAGCTCTCTAGAAGAAATGAGCTCGGGCTCGGGGAGGAAGAAGGTGGCGCGCCATATATACGGAGTCTTTAGTACTAAATGCAGTCAATTAGCTAGTACCAGTTGGTGTTACCAACCGGTACTAACGTGCAGCCGCTTCCGGGCCCCGCCACCCGGGGCAGTTTAGCAACACTAGCCGGTACCAAACTGCCACTAGCCGTTGCGGCCCGTCGCCCGAGGCGCACGTTAGTACCGGTTGGTACCACCAACCGGTACTAAAGTGCTCCTTACAAACCGGTAAATTCATCATTTAGTACCGGTTATAACACAACCGGTACTAATGTATTAGGGCCCAAAGGTCGTTTCTGTAGTAGTGTCAGCCGGTGACCGCAATCAAGTGGTGCGTGAGAAAAGGAAATGGTTTCCCCGCGCCGTGATTTGCGAAGTCGTCGCTGGCCGTTTATCCATGCGTTGGATTGAATCAGCATAACCAAACCCCCTGTCCCAGCACCAGGTGTCCTTGTTTGCAGTGACACTGCACTGACAGGTGAGTAAATGAGTCCATTCATGCATCATATATTTGATGTAACTTTTACATGGAGCGCTGGATGCCTGGATCTCTCTAGGACTGATTGCATTTGCACCAGATCAACTGCAGTCGTTGCAAATGTCTGAACTTTTTCGACGCACGCTTCCAGCGGCTTCTTTACCGAAATCATCATACTATTGTGCTGGAGTGGAAGATAAGAAATGGACCTCTCTTGCCCTGAGTAATAAAAGCAGGCCAAACTCAACTGAATGAAGGGATTAGTCTCAAGTTGCCAAAACTTATGAGACCTTTCTCTTGCTCTTAGCCAGTGCAAATAATGTTCCAGGTTGAAAATATCAATTGTAATTGTATTCGGTAGTGGCCCTCAAGTTTCGAACAATTACTAGAGCACAAGACCATACTGTATTGTTGTTCTCTACCATTACAATTTCTTACTCTGCTATTCCCTCCGTTTTTTATTTGATGTAATATAAGGTTTGTCCTAAGTCCAACTTAACTAACTTTTACCAAGTTTATACAAAAATATAACAATATCTATAATATCAAATTTGTATCATTAGATTCACCATGGAATATATTTTGATAGTGCATATATTTGACACTATTACAATGTCGGCAAGGCAACCAACTCTGGAATATGGTTGCATGTGGAGGTATATCTCCTCTTTAATTTATAAATCAGGGAGCATGACCGAGAATCGAGGTATTAATTGCTATTAAATATTGTCCAACTTATTGCAATAATTGCATGTGCCAAATGGCCCACTCTAAGTGGTTACGGTGAGAGAGTTGCTTATCTTAAAAAATATATGAGAATTAATTGGTAAAATATGAATTCTGTGAGGGGGTATTTAGATGCTAGGAGAGAGAGTGAAAAGGTGAAAAACTTTTGCATCAGGCCGCGTGCATAGAGAGAAGAAATAAACTGACACGGTTTTTGGAGAAAACTTTTCACCCTCTCTCCTGCATCTAAACACCCCCGAACCTTAGACTGGCTGTGATCCGGTCTATAAATATGGCCGTACGTTGTATAGGTGGTGATCCGGTCTATAACTATGTCCGTTGTATAGGTGGCTAATCGTAATCGTTCCTTAAGGCAGTTCGACTCGCTGCATACAGTGGGTTCATGTAGCCGAAAAGCTAGATTTATCTGAATTTATAAAATACAGTTCTTGCAAATAGTTTTACATGTTTTGACGATCACATGGGTGGGTATGTTGGTGGTTGCCGCCGAATGGGCGGTTGTTGAGGTCCGAGTTGATGTTCCAATTTGACTGGCGGAGTGTTTGCGATGTTGATGTCCCAATCCGACCTGCAGATTTGTTAGCATTTTTTTAGTTTTCTCTTTAGCTTGCGTGATTATGGCCTCCTAGGGATCAGACATAGTCTTGTATTAATAGCTGTATCAATGAAACACACACATCATGTGCCGTTCGTTCAAAACAACAAATACACTTTTTCTTTCTAGCTCTCATCTTGGTATTGTATTCGGTGAAGGTGGCCGATGAGGAAATAGCATTCGGCTACTTCAATCAGGTTGAAACTGTAAATGGACTCCATTTCCGGGGACATTAACTACCTAACACTGGTCAATTTGACATAATACTCAAAGATGCACATTTACAGAAGATATGTTATGTATCATTTAAACCATGCTATCTGTACTTCCAATTCATATTTATTTGTCAAATACTGGATGCTTCTTTTACAGTGCCCACAAATGTCCCCTTAAATCCTAACATGATATCTAATATATTTGGTCTTTGAATATGAGTAATTTCTCAAAACCATATGTTTTTTCGTTCCTGTGCAGAAAACCACAGGATTCTTGGCTGGTTTCCCAACACCAGTTGTCCTTGCCCTGATCTTGGTGGAAAAGTTGGCTGGCTGTGTGACTGATTTTGACTGTTTCAATAGTATTCTCTCAAGAAGAAAAAGATAGAATGAACCAGAACAACAAGCTTGCTGTGGCAGAAAAACAGATAAGAACTGAGTGCTCGTCTCTCCCGTTCCTCTTTCCTCGTTTCTTTAGTTTTATTCCGATCGATTCGTGGAGAAAGATGAAATTCAGTCGGTGACCGCAATCAAGTGGAGCCTGAGAAAAGGAAATTGTTTCCCGTCGCTGGCCGTGTGTGCAGTGTGCCGGAGTTATCCATGGATTGGATGATTTAATCAGCATAACCAAACCCCCTGTCGCAGCACCAGGTGTCCTGGTTTGCAGTGACAGATTAGACTGGCAGGTGCGAAAATGAGTCCATTCATGCATCATACATTTGAGTCGGACCAACTACCACGCGATCCACGCTGCAATATTATAAAAATTTTACGATGCAGCCGCTTCCGGGCCCCGCTACACGGGGCAATACTAACGTGCAGCCGCTTCCGGGCACCGCCACACGGGGCAGTATAGTACCGGAAACACCAGTCGGTACTAAACTGCCACTAGCCGTTGCCGCCCGTCGCCCGAGGCGCACGTTAGTACCGGTTGGTAATAACGTGCTCCCTTAGACATTGTGCTTACAACCCGGTACTAAATTCATTATTTAGTACCGGTTATAACATAACCGGTACTAACGTACCAGGGACCAAAGGTCGTTTCTCTAGTAGTGTGCTGATTCCGACGACCTCAATCAAAATCGCAAACGATGCTTTCCATACAAGTAGCTGGCCGATAGGCTATTTAAACCACTCGTAGGCACTAACCCTAGCAACAGCATCACATCATTTGGTGACAAAGATACACACAGAGTAAAGGAAAGAGCCTAACCACAATGTCGGCTGGTTCCATGACCGTCCTAGCTCCCACTGATGCTGAGTTGCTACAGGCACAAGCAGACCTATGGCGCCACAGCCTCTATTACCTCACCTCCATGGCGTTCAAGTGTGCTGTCGAGCTCGGCATCCCGACCGCCATCCATAACCTTGGAGGGGCTGCATCAGTAGAGGACCTGGTAACCGCACTATCGCTCCCCCAAAATAAGCTGCCATTCCTCCGCCGTGTGATGCGGTTGCTGGTCACCTCTGGCATCTTTGCATCTGACAGCAGAGCCCATGAGGAGACCTACCGCCTCAACCCACTCTCCTGGCTCCTTGTGGAAGGTGTGGATGCTGAAGATCACACCAACCAGAAATATTTCGTGTTATCCACGGTCTCGAAGCATTATGTTGAAGCAGCACTGTCCCTGGCCGACTGGTTCAAGAAGGATTTGGCGCCACCGCTACCATCGCCGTTCGAGGAATTACATGGCGTGCCGCTCCTTCATCCTGAGAAAACACCACTCCTGGACAATGACCTCCACAACACTGTCCTTGAAGGAGTGGCAGCGCATGACAATTTGGCAATAGGAACTATAATGAGAGAGTGCCATGATCTTTTCCGTGGGGTGAAGTCCCTAACTGACTGCTGTGGAGGAGATGGCACCACGGCGAGGGCTATCGTCAAGGCCCACCCGGACATCAAGTGCACCGTGCTGGACCTTCCAGATGTCATCAAGAATGCACCAGCTGATGGTGTCATAAATTACGTGGGGGGTGACATGTTCAAATCTGTCCCACCTTCTCAAGCTGTGTTGCTCAAGGTATGAAGTGAGATTATAAAGAAAACATCTGATACCATTTCAATCTGCACGGTTCATTGTCGTAAAAAAATACATGAACTTCTATATGTGCTTATGGAACTGAGACTATCATTAATATTTATTATTTACATCCTCAACCTACTATTAGAACTTCACAAACTGTGACATAGATTTCTGATTTTTGACAATTGTCTGTAGCTTGTACTTCTTCACTGGAGCGACGACGATTGTGTAAAGATCCTGGAACAATGCAGGAAGGCAATTCCTTCCCGAGAGGAGGGAGGGAAGGTGATCATTATAGAAATAGTTCTTGGTCCTTCTTTAGGGCCAGTAATGTTTGAAGCCCAACTGCTGATGGACATGCTTATGATGGTGAATACTAGAGGTAGGCAGAGGGATGAAAATGACTGGCGTGAAATTTTCATGAAAGCAGGGTTCAGTGACTATAAGATTGTTAAAAAATTGGGAGCCCGTGGAGTTATCGAAGTCTACCCCTGATACTACTGCACTCCAAAATGAATATGCTTCTAGTGTGGTTGAGTGTGAATCGTATGCTGTGAGAGGACAATAAAAGAAGTGTCTCGTTTCCTGAACAGGGTTATATGAATCTTAAGGTAGCTGAACTTTAAGCTTTTATTACTTTGAGATCCATATAGCATCTGTTTTAGAAATTATATATTACGGAACTCCTATGGTTCCTGTGTGCCATATTCCCTATGTTAGCTCCACCAAGAGACATTTGGTGCTTGTTGATCAGTATTTGATGTAATTTCGGAATAAGCTATGTATAATGGATTGTCGTGTTATATCATCCAATTGAACTATGATTACTTACAATATATAAAAATACTGTTATATCTGTCAGGTGGAAGAGAACCTTTAGCATCTAAGGAAACCCACGCAGTTTTTCATAATGCAACGTTAAGCATTATGCATGTTCACACATGTGTGTATATATATAGGACGACCCTAAAATGCACCTTGTTGCATTCTGTATAGTAAATGCACAGACCCTATGGACCCTACGAGTTGCAGCAGCGGAGCTAATCCAGTTGCAACTACGACACTTAACAAATTGCAACTTGACGGAACTAATTGCAACAGATCTGGTATAGTTGCAACCAGACACGAACCTGTACCAGTTGCAATTATGACACTTGACAAATTGCAACTTGGCGGAACTAAATGCAACATATCCGGTCCATGTTTTTAGAAAGCAGATCTGTTCCAGTTGCAACTAAACGTGAACACGCTACGAATTGCAACCGGATGACTAGACCAATTGCAACTACGATACTTGACCATTTGCAGCTTGATGAAAATAAATTGCAACAGATCTCGGTTAGTTGCAACTGGACACGACCCAGTTGAAACCTAACGCGTTGGGCACTAAGTAGTTGCAATTGGGTGCAGTACAGTTGCAGTTATGCGATTAGACAGTTGTACCCAGGGTGGGTGCATTCTCTATAGTAAATGCAACAAGGTGCATTATAAAATTTCTGTGTGTGTATATATATATAAACCCACCAACGTTTCAGACCAACTAGTCGTGAACCCGTGCATTCGCATGGGCCAGATGGTATTTGATTATTCTCGTTATATACAATTTTTAATGTAAAACTATGTGAAAGGAGTCCGACTTCTGCTAAGGTTATACAAACGTGGATAATGAATATAAAGTTTTCCCTTTCAACATGGAGTCTTGCAACATATAATTAATCTTTTTATGCAAATAGAAGTCTAAAAATTATCAATACTCAACATGTCTATGCTAGCTTAATTTGTTGCCAGGTCTAATACATAGCCACATGTGAAAGCTCTAGAATCAACACTCAGTAAAGTGAAGGCAAATTCATAGCACCTATCTGTACTGGTACGCTTTAGATCTTTAACATGTGTGTTGTCAATTGTCATGGGATCAAAAATAGAATAGTTTAGAATTTAACGGAGTCGAGTAATTTCAAAATATCTAATCTAACAACTTTTTTTGGGTTGTGCGCCTTAATTCCTTTTGATGTTGGAAACCCAAAAATGTTGGGCGTATGAGTGATAGAATTATCTTTTTGGCAAAAAAAAAAAAAAACACCATACGTCGGAGAAGAAACGTAGAGAGAAGCTAATTAAGAAGGGTGTCCTGATTGGATTCCACTATAGTTTTTCTTGTAAAAAAGAGAAATGGGGAAATATATTCTTTTTTGAGCATGTTGGTGTTGTGAAACACGTCGTCAATGGTTGGATCTTCTCCCTCTCACACCTCTCACGACAAGCACACAATAACAAGTACAAAGTAGACAAGAGAAAATATAGGTGGAGCTTCTCTTTATTCCTCAAATCGATGTATTACAATGGGGTTGCTCCTCCGATTATATAGTCCGAACTAAGCCTAGAGTTTTGGTAAGAGCCCACAAGCAACCAGACAAGGACTAGGACATCTAGTCCTCCTTTCCTTCTTAGAAAGTCTGGTTGTTTTACAACACTACCCCTTAGGCGATTACCGCGAATGCATATGCCTCATCAAATACTCCATCCGGAAACCCAGTGGGATAAACGGTTCTTGGAGAAAAGAGTACATATCAACCGCAATTGTGTTGCACATGTTGCCTCGTCAAAAACCTTATGTGAGAAAGCTTTAAGTAAAAACCTTATGGGAAAAAGAGTACGACATTAAACCTTCTGGTTATACACAATTCTATATTTACAATTGTTCATGAATAGTGATGAATCTTCAAGAGTTATGCATGAACCTCATGATTCTTGTACTAATAATCTTCATGATCTTAAATAATCAACTGGTATACTTTCTTGGTAAATTCAATAATTAATCATCAAGTCGACCTTCTGAGTAACAATACGATGAAAAATATGATCCCCTCATGTCAACATCCTTTGAGCTTTAATGTTAAAAAATGCTTTAGTTACATTCTACAAAAATGTGTGTGAGTACAATAGTAAATCCTTCAAAGACTTAACTTTGATAAATAGCAATGCTTCAAGCATTAATAACAACTTATTTAATTGTGCAACACAAAATAAATTTTATCCTTTCAAAGAAATATGGGGCTAATAAGTTTCAATTTGCATATCTTCTAGATATTTGATTTCAAACTTCAATATTTGAATTTGAGGTAATAGCAACTCTTTCTAAGTGGATTCTATGTTATAACCAATAATCTATTTAGTAAATCTTCAATGGTTGTTTTATTCCACAATAGATAAATCAGTCTTCTGTTTGCATTTTAGGGGATGATTCAAATAGCTAATCACTAATGTAGTAATATACTTTCTTTGGTATGTGAGAATATTTGCTATTAGTTTTAGATAGCTACATATGCACTTGCAGGTGCTTAAATGGTACATTCATGACCACATAATTTCTCTCTTACTTGGGTCTGTATGAATTTTCATTCATATCTTCGAGATTATTGGTGTTTATTCAGGAACTGACTGATAAGTCATTCAATGACTATATCCTTCAAGGATTTTGTAATTCTTCAAGAATAGTATTTCTCTTATGTGAGAAATCCTCTCATGCAATCTTCCGTGACGACGTTCCTAAGAGTCTCCATCACCCCTTTGTGCATCAATCTTTGTAAGATGATGGGGGTAATGCCTCTTTTTATCCCAAGGGTTGTATGAATCTATGATATGTAACCTCTACATGCACTTTATGCCTATCAATGCTTCATGGTCTATGTCTTTGCAATGCTTCGTTTACATGTGTAAGATCTGTACTCTTGTACAACACATGATCTTAGTAGGGTTTGTGGTAATCGTGGTGATTAGCTTAACTCTAGCGATGCTTTGATATAGACGTGTTAGCGAGGCGATGATTACCCTTGTGTAGTGACAGTATGTGAGAGGGAAAAGGCCGAGCGACCGCATAACCGCTATGATGCTAGCGAAGGCAACACCATTTGTGTAGTAGAAGCATATTCATATGAACCTAGATCCTAGGGAGGAAACACTTATCTATCTTTGTTGCTCTCTTGTATTAATCTTCGCTCTCTTGTGTCAACCTTTGCTACTAGATTAATCTAGTTTAGTTTGTCTTTCTACACAACTCATACACCAAGTTTCGTTAGTAAGATTAGTATAAAGTAAGAGCCAACATCCCACTTGTTCCACGGATTGCTAAAATCTTGGGGGAGTACTCTAAGGTAAAAGCTACACACGACCCGTGCGCTTGCGGTTCGATCTTGGTGTGCGTTTGCGCCGCCAATAAGCTTTCTTGTGGCTTCGAATTTTTTTGTAGATCATCTCCCTGAAGATTCAAGACATTCTCTACAAGATTAGAAGAATTTATACTGTACTCAGCGGTCATTTAATTTCTCACTCATTTGCTCGAGGACGAGCGATCGTTCAAGCATGGGGGGAAGGAGTCATCATATCATCTCTGACTACCAATGAGTAAGTATTGTGTTGCCAAAAGTTCTAAGGAGCAAAGAAAAAAATGATGATGAAGAAAGAAAAAAGAAAAAGAAAGAAGAAAAGAAAATAAATGAGAAAAATAAAGAATAAAAATGCTCCTTAGTTCTTTTTGCTTCATTAAAATTCTAGGTACTCAAAAGATATATTCCATACTCATTTATTCCAACCATGTGCAATCCAATAACAAGAACTTCATTTGTCTCTCGGGATCATCATTTCGCCACTTGCACATGTCCACCTATCTAAAAGTGTGAGTTCCATCTCTCTCCCTCTCCAACATTTAATTTCTCATGGCCTTTTTGACGAGTCTCGGTAAATCCAATAGATCTCTCTCTTAGTTTCACAATATTTCAGATATAATGTTTTGTTAGGATTATTTTAACCTACCAAGCTCCAGATAAGCCTTCCACTTTCATATATGAGTAGAATAGGTTGAGAATAATCTAGTATAGGCTTGAGCGACTTGATGAGATGAGTGTTTCCATGAACTTTTGCAAAAGAACCACACTTATGTTTGATGTGCATCTTTTTGAAAACTCTTCATGATGAAACAAGGTAAAGGTTTGAAGTTCGCTTAAATTCGGGAGCATTATATTTATTTTAATTGTGGTTTGTTCTTTATTGATTAGTCTATCTTCCATAATGAAAAATAGCCAGTCACAACTTGAACTTTAAATACTAAATACTTGAGAGAGCAATGTGTCTTGTTATGTATGACTAAGTACAGGGATGACAATGAAGGGCGATGCTGATTTATTATTAAGCAAAGATCCTGAACTCACTCGAGGACGAGTAAGGTTTAAGCATGGGGGGATTGTTGGCGCTGTTAAATGACACACTTTTAGTATCATCTAGGTTATGTTTTTGGACTCATCTTTATACTAACCCCGCCAGTTGTCAATGAAATAACCCCATTTCTGTTGTGCACATACTCTTCGAGCATTTTGATTTACGTAGGTTATTTGCTTACTTTGGAGCGATTATGGGCAGAATTTAAGACTAGTGACAACATGGCAAAAGGTGAAGGCCAAAAGCCCTAATGAAGCCCAAAGAGACCGAAGCTCGTTTATGCTCTACTCTAACGGGCCACCTCCGACAAGGCTTAATTGAAGATAAGCCGGAGTCCAAGGCAAATCCTGTGCAGACTTAGAGGACACATAAAGACCCATCCATATCCCAGAGCAACCGAAGTCCAAAGCCCACAAGGATTGGAACATCAACTCATAAACATCAGAGAAGGTTGCACGCGAAAGATGAGCCCGAGGCGAGCCAAAAAGGCCCTATGCCGCGTGGCCAAGGACCCCCTTGGCTGCGCCGCCCAAGCCCTTTTTGAGGCAGTTTGGCCTTCCCTTCGAGTTAGGGTTTCCTTGATGCATAAATATCTCATCTTCCAGAGGAAGGCGGCATCCATTCACCAGAAGTTGGCGAAACCTAGACGTGAGCACCGGAGGGATATGACGGCCGCCGCAAGTCCTCGAAGTTGTCTAGGGAATGGCCTAGGCCATCCTTAGCCGCCATGGCCGCCCTTCGTGGTCATGCTATGGTAGAGTTCAGGAGCCAATCATTCATCGTCTATGGTATGCATCGGAGGTGATGATGTAATGAACACATTTATGTGAGTAATGATAATCCTGTCATCCGATCTATTAGTGACTCAATGCCTTCTTCTATACTTTCTACCTATTGTGAATGTGTTTATTCCTTAGTTTAATTCATGGTTAGACTACTTAACATGATTTATGTATTCATGGTGATTAGATCTAGCATGTGGAACCTTCACGATATCTAGACACGTTCACTTGTGGGCGTGCCCTTGTAATTCCGGGAGCGTCATGACAGGGCGTGGCCCGTGTAAGATGTTAGTTCTCAGTAGGTTGACCAGAGGTAGGACTTTAAAGACGCTTTGGATGAGATGCTAGATTTGTTTGCTCATTCGCTAGAACTACGACTACATGATGATAGGCCTAGTTACCCCTTTGGTTGAGCTTTATCTTTGCCTATGCTTGTGAATGAGATCAACCCCATACTTCACTCATATCTATTGGTTTACCCTTTCATATGCAATCTATGCTTCACGTTAGGATAGATCCGTTTAGATTAGATAGAAAACCCTATGTAGTTTTATGTCGATCCACGGATTGCTAACCTTGGATGAATACTCTAAGGGAAAGGCTACGATGATCCGTGCGCTTGCAATGAATCTTGGTGTGTGTTTGCACAGCCAACATTTGGGTGACAGCTTGCGGGAGGGAAATCTGCTGAGCTTGGTTCATGTTCATTATCTTGATAGATTAGATTGGTGTTGTCATGCTAAGGCTATGCATGTACAAGTGACCCTAGACCCTATGAACATTCATTCCTCGTATCTTGCGCATATCCATCTACTGTTCTTGTTAACTTAGATTAGATTGTTCTATAAACATCTTTAGATTAGAATCTACACATCCTTAGTTTTCACCAACTCGATTAGTGCTTAGTTAAGCATAATAACCTACTTGTTCCGTGGATTGATAACCTTGGGGGAGTACTCTCTTGAGGGAAGAGCTACAACAGATCCGTGCGCTTGCGGTGGATCTTTGTGCGCGTTCGGCACGCCAACAGGGCATGGAACATCTCCACGTTTCCTGCTTTAGGAAGCCAAATGAAGAAGGTGTGGTCGAAGCGGTCGTCCTCCATTGTTATCTTGGAGCTGTAATGTCCGAGTACATGGTTGACGACGAAGCTGACGGTGATGAATGGGTTCCGGCAGGGGTGTCGTTGGCGACGATGTGGACCCAGTCGAGGCCCAACGAAGTCAATAACAACGCAATTCTAATCTCTGGGGATCACCTGAAGCTGTTGAAGCACCCTTTGGTGACAAGCTCGCAGTGGTAGCTCTGCCCCAGCATGCCTGCCAACGCCTCCATTCCCAACCTCTGGGTTTCCTGCAAACATAACAAAATGAGAACATATGGAACGAAGGAGGCAGATGGAGTATCGATCAATACATAGGACACTAGCCATCAACTCCTCGTGCAAGATGATGACACTAAGCGGCTGATAGCACACCGCTTCGAATGAGTCCATAAAAATTGTAAAAACAACAAAAAAATAGGATATATCCAACTATTTATTGATCAAAGACGGCCCATTACATAAGGATTGTTACAAAGTTCAAAAAGAAAAAGTACAAGGCTGATCTTTTCATCGTTGCCGAACCTGATAAATCCCCCCAAGGGGGAGAGGAAGGTGGCAATCAAGATGGAGAGGAGCAACATCAGCAAACTAGCTTGTGATGTGCTTCAACAGCAGGAAGCGCAAATTTGTGCTTTCCTTGCTACGTGTTTCAACTCCTCCACAAGGCCGACGGACAAAGGGCATCCTATTGACCTCCTCTTCATCGGTTTCGTCCCTAGACAGCACGGTGAACGTCATCACGAGGATTCTCCTAGCGATTGTTCCACCAGGCTACTAGAGAGGCAAACTAAAGAAGGGGTATAAACCCAACCCTATCACGAGAATTCTCTTAGCATTCAGATCGAAAAGGAAGGTGTGGCTATTGAGTCAAGAAGCAGGAGCTTTCTGCCTACGAGATCTATTCTTTGCTCCATGGCTGCTGGGTATGGTGTGAGGAAGATAGACCCTTGAGGGCTTTATTTATGGGCAAAGGAGACGAGAGAGATTGCGATCAGCTTGTATCGCAAGCTGAAGAAGATCGTCGATCGGTTTCACACGCGCCCGCCCGCTTCAACTTGTATCGCAAGATGAAGTCATCCTCAATTGTATATGCGTTTTAAATTTCCAAAGCAATCGGGTCAAATGAAAACCGCTTCGGTAAACAAATATTCAAGGCGGCATATAATGCACCGTTTAGAATGAACAATCATTCTAGGCCACATATAATGGACCGCTTCATTTACATATCCCAGCCGGCTCATCAATTGCACCACTTCGTATGATGGTCTTATTCTAAGCGGCACAGGTCACGCCACTTACCATGACTTAAACTAAGCGGACCGTTTTGGCCCGCTTCGTTTGGCCTGATGGGTTAATGGTTTCTGCAGCAATGAAACCTCATGTAAGAATAAATTGTAGCATTAAACTCGTGCATGCCTAATTAAATAGAAACAAATTTTCCTTTAACTTATACATGCAAGTCAACTAACTGAGGGTACATACATCTTTTTCATTCATCCTTAATCTGTCTAAAAAATCCTAAAATAGCAGCATAATAGCCTAGTTATTTGTACCACCATTAAATAAATGGTGCAAGCACAAATGTTACTATGTGCGTTTAACTTTTTTTTAAAATGCTATACATATACACACAAATGCAAGTACACTTAACCCTCGTCCGCGCTAGGGCAGAACCATCACCTGCGTCAGTGCAAGGCCCGCTTCCACACGGCCGATACGAATGGGGTCTTTATTCATGCCGATGATATATAACTAACAAGAATGACTTGTTGTGAAACACGTCATCAATGGTTGGATGTTCTCCCTCTCACGCCTCTCATGACAAGCACACAAGAAGTATAAAGTAGACAAGAGACAATATAGGTGGAACTTCTCTTTATTCCTCAAATCAATGTATTACAATGGTGGTGCTCCTCCGATTATATAGTCCGAACTAAGGCTAGAGATTTTGGTAAGAGCCCAGAAGCAACCGGACAAAGACTAGGACTTCTCGTCCTCCTTTCCTTCTTGGAAAGTCCGGTTGTTTTACAACACTCCTCCTTGGGCGATTACCGCGAATGCATATGCCTCATCAAAAACTCTATCCGAAAACCCAGTGGGAAAAACGGTTCTTGGAGAAAAGAGTACATATCAATCGCAATTGTATTGCACATGTTGCCTCGTCAAAAACCTTACGTGAGAAACCTTAAAGTAAAAACTCACAAAGGGAAAAAGAGTACAACATTAAACCTTCTGGTTATACACAATTCTATATTTACTATTCTTCATGAATAGTGATGAATCTTCAAGATTAATGTATGAACTTCATGATTCTTGCACTAATGATCTTAAATAATCAAGCGGTATACCTTCATGGTAAATTCAAAAATTAATCATCAAGTTGATTCCTTTTGAGTAACAACATGATAAAAAATATGATCCCCCTCATGTCGACATCCTTTGAACTTCAGTGTTCAATAATGTCTTAGTTACATTCTATATAAATGTGTATGAGTATAATAACTAGTCCTTCAAAGACTTCACTATGATAAAGAGCAATGCTTCAAGCATTAATAACCACTTATTAATTGTGCAACACAAAATAAACTTTATCCTTTCAGAGGAATATTGGGCTAATAAGTTTCAATTCACATATCTGCTAGATATTTTATATCAAACTTCAATATTCAAATTTGAAATAATAGCAACTCTATCTAAGTGGATTCTAGTTTATAACCAATGATCTATTGGCTAGATCTTCAAAGATGACTTATTCCACTATAGATAAATCAGTCTTCACTTTGGCATTTGAGGGGATAATTCAAATTGCCAATCACCAATGTACCTTCTGTAGTATGTGAGAATACTTATTATCAATACTAGATAGCTATGCACAAGTGCTTAAATGGTACATTCAGGACCATATGATCCTCACTTTATTCTTAATTTATTTGGGTCCGTATAAAGTTAATTCATATCTTCAATATTATTGGTGTTCATTCAGGAAATGACTAATAAGTCCTTCTAGAAATTTCTAATTCTTTGAGAATATTATTTCTCTTATATGAGAAATTCTCTCATGCATGGGAGAAGTGATTCACACAATCCTTTAAATTTAAATTCTTCTGTGAACTATATATTTGAAAAGTGTTATTCACAATAAGTCATATGACTTTATTTCCTTCCAGGATTTAGCTCTTTTAGAGATTTTAATATTCATTCAGAAATATTATGTACATTAGACATTAATACTTGGTATGAGATTTAATTTTAATTCCTTATAAGAATGATGAGTCCTTCAAGGATCACGTATAGATTTTTCGAATCCACCAATTAACTGCATAATATTTAATCTATTCTTTCTTTCCATTTGCCAGATAAATAGCAGAATATTCACTCAAACATAATGGGAGTTTGTTAGTCTTTATAAGACCAATAAACCATTGCATTTGACCATATCATTATTTCATAATGACTTATCTAATTTGAACTTGCAGGTTCAAATATTTTCTTAATGGTTTAACCTCAATTGCATTTTTTTATGACCCGATATGAGTGCTTCATGCAACTCTGCTATGGACCTTGTTCGTGGATCCATATTCTCATTAGAGAACTATTTGCAATGATAGAGGTAATGTTGTCGACATTTATTCTTTTATCCCATATCTTTAGGATAAGACTATGATATAGTCAAATAATATCTGCTATCCCAACACAAAATAGTGCGCGCGCTTTGTAGTGTTACGCTTTCATCTTCATGATGACCATTCTTAATTTGTGAGATATTTGACCATGATGGTCTTCTTTCTGGAGTTCTATGGAGGTTTCAGTAAAATTTGTATGACAAGTTCATTTAATCCAAAAACAACAGGCGTCCCCATAGATTTTAAATTAATGATCCAGTCATTTGCTACAGTGAGTATGTTATTAAATACCAGGGATATACCACACATAGCATTATGTTTACTACAAGTAAACTTAACTTCTGGTTAATAACTTCAGGTCGTTTCTCCTAATCTCCATTTTCAAATTTGTGAGTATTCATTATGTGCACATTCTCACTGGGATAAAATCCTTCAAAGAGTTTCACTTCAAGTGTGTTTCCACATCATGTGGTGCCCTTCATGGGCTTCCTCACATTTAAATATTATGGCATTATACTTAGCTTATGCGAGTATGATTTAGTGCGTGTTTTTATTCGTGCTTCAAGCTTCTAAGAATATTTTATGAAGATCATTATTCGGTTTAATAGAATGCATTCATATAGGCTTTCTCTCCCCCTAATGCCGGTATTACATCTTCATAAATAATAGCATACTTCCAATAATATCCCCATGAGCTTTACATAATGAAATTTCAGATCCATATTTTTAAACTTCAAGTTAATGCCCATGTATGCTAATATGGTGAAATTAATAATTTTCACACACCTAATTTCAAAATTTAGGGGTTATTTGTTATGCAGTGAGCTAGACTTTATTTGTATATTATGCAATTTGGTATGTTCTGCATACCTACAAATTTGCAGTTCTAAAAAGTCTACAAGACAATTTTATTGTCTAACTTCTTTATTTAGCCTAAAATATTTCGATTCAAATACTCATACAATATACTTTAGAAAAATAAACTTCATGTTTATAGTTTGCAATATTTAATGTACACGAAATTTCTTTTAGTTGCTTATTCATTCAAGAATTTCCCATATGCCTTAAGATTTTGAACCCTTAAATACGAAATAATTTTCCACACAATGGACTAGCTGGTCCATCTTTTATTTATCCGCAAACTCATTCTAATTGAGTCAATCAATTTCTAATCAATTGAATAAAATCACTATTGTCCCGACTTCGAATTGGTTGCCCCTGATCTCAACCTACTTGATGACTTCTAGTCATACTGTACATCTGCATGAAATGCACAAATTGGGTCAGCGTGCAAGCTGATTGATAGTGCGTTGTGATGGTTGGTTGACCATCTTAATAGTGAGAGCGGCTACTCATCAGGAGAAGCTTGGGTATGTATAGCATGTGAGTTAATACAATGAAAACAATAGTATTCTTGCTTCTAGCCAACATAAAGCGGAATTTTAATATAATACCCATGCAAAGGCTAATAATGTAGTAACATGTAGGTTCTCACATTATTGTGAAAAAACTATTAACTAGTCATTCTCAGTGACATAGTGGTATATATGGATTACAAAGGCTATGCGCAGAGCTACAGACTTAGTCATTATAATGACCACAGCTACAGGCCAACTTGCGCGTTGGTTTGTCCATCAATCTAACAGGATGCAGCTCTAAACCAACAATACTACAAGATTAGGGATATGCCTATTAGATTTTTCAAGTTTATCCACATTCTTATATGTCTCTATGCGCCAAATTTCTTCCTTTTTCATATCGTAAGTGCACTTCAGGTGATGCTATGCTTCAAGCATGATCTATGAACTATTTTAAATATACCATAGAATTAAATTATACTGCTAGTATATACGGAGTATGATATGAAATCCACATAGTTGTACTATTCAATGTACAATAATATGGCTTGGGTTGAATAAACTTCAAGTTACAGGGCTTATGTATTTTAGTACATAGTTGAGTAATATACAATTTCTAGACTAAATTGAATCTTCTGAGTTCAATTAAAAAGCATGTACGTTACTAGTTAATGTGCTTCATAAAAATTCAATTTCTGTTCTGCCTTCACGGTAAAAATGCACAATAACCGTAACCTTCATGGTTATTTGAGACTTTTAGTGGAAAATTTGTTTCAAATAATTATCAAATAGGCAATTCAAAGCAATTATTTACAATATTTAGCATATAATTCTTTATTTATTTCATGAGATTAAAGTTATTACTTCAGGTAAAAATTGCTACAAGCAAGTGGGCATAAGATAAGGTGAGAAAAACCTATACAGAGGTAAGAAACACTAATATATTCAATTTGCCCTTCTATTCTGGAAAATATTCTTCAAATATTGCCAAACTTCTAGTATGGAGCAAAAAGTAATTGTTCTCTCTTCATGAGCATAACCAAATTCTTCATGAATATAACTAATAATGCACCTTATGTAAAAAAATTCTATTTATGTATGGTTAAGGAGTGAGTATGAAACTTCTTTGTTTCATGCATCTCCCCCTGATCCTAACATCACTTCAGGAATGTACATTATTTTCCTTCCAATTCTATGATTTATGCATCACATAAAAATATTTTCTATATTGAGTTTATGCATATTCTTCTTGAATTGCAAAAATACCTACGTTGCAAATAATGTGATTCTTCATGAAAACACATAAATTTTGTATAACTTCATGTTATTTATAAACTCAAATAGTTGGCATACTACTTACGAGTTTACTGCTATTGTAAAATCATAATGCCATATTGAAAGAAAAATACATTGTTTCACAAGGACAGAATAACTTTCAGAGTTACATAGCATTTCTTCGTGAAATTATACATTACTATACTTGAAACCAATAATAAAATTTCTTCTAGAAATAGTGAACTTCATGTCACTTCCTACATTATTCATGCAATTGCTATAAGTGTCGGTGGTCGTTATGATACGATTTCACCACCAACATTCCGTCATATTTCAGGCTCATCTTGCTCATAACAAAGTGAAATTGGTTATTTCTAATGTGTTCCACAAGTTTTGTATAATTTGTGAGTGCAAAAGCAAGCAAGCAAAAGATGAAGAACTTTGGACACAAAGCCAGGCCGGCCGGCCTAGCATAGGCCGACCGGCCCTCTTCTGTGGCCCTTTGCCATGTCATTGATCCAGGAGATCCCAAATACCACACCAAAGATCCTGAGATGTGCGATCAATGTCGGTTTGATCCAATGACCCGAAAGGCCTAAGCTACACTTGCATGGATTGAAGGGCCCACCAACCTTGGATTCTCGGACAGCTTTGAACCAAAGCAACCGTTACCGACCTCTGGGAGCAATCCAGAGCGTCCCTGAAGAAGGCGGTGCCACGGGGCGGCCAGGCCAGGCCGATCAGCCTGGCCTAGGCCGGCCGGCCTCCCCCAGAGGCCGCCACATACCCCCCTTCGCATGGCAGTTAAGCAGAGGGTTAGCTTAAGCTTGACGCCTACAACCGCCCTTGAAGACTATAAAAGGGACCCCCTTCACCTTGAGAAAGGAATCCATCAACCCATCCAAAGGAGAGAAGAGAAGTCTAGTGAGAAGTTCTCATTTTTAGAGTTTGATTAGGGAGAGAGTGGGTGAGTTGCTTGGGTGACAGCCAAGCTTTGTAGAGAGAGTCCGGGATTTCCTCTCAGTCTCATCTCAAGATTTCCACCCTAGAGGAATATACTTCAGGAGTTATCTTCAGTAAGTCCTCGGTCCCTTGCCTTTAGTACCTCGCTAGTTTACGAATTACTTTCAGCAATATATTTTATTTATATTTGATCTACGCGTACCTGAGTCTACGCGAGTGACAGCGACTCTTGTTTGGGGTTTCCTCTATAGCCCTTCGCGTTGGGTGGAGGTCACTGGTTGAAAGCTTAGGCGTGGTGCCTATGCTAGCTAGCCATCTTAGGTTGTGTTGCACCCCACAGAACTGCAGTGGTAGGCGGCAGGTGGTGACTGTCCTGTCCGTCCTTTGTACTCCACCACGTTCGGGTGTACTCATAACAGTAGTGCTGAGCCCGGAAGAACCCCTCTCTCACCCCGTTTTGAGTTCTTCCTGTTCTAGCCGTCGAAGCAGATCAGATTAGATATAGATAGTTTGTCTGGGGTAACGAGTAGCTAACTAAAGTCAAGCTCTCTACCCGCTTACCTTGTGCTCCCTGGTGGATCCGGTTAGAAAAGTTCTAGGCTAGTCGCTTCTACCGTCCCTTGGATTCGATATCCGGGTTCTTACTCCCCTGGTGAAAGGCTACATCGTACTCCGTGCGCTTGCGGATTTAGTTAGGCTAAGGAGTGCCAACAAGCTTTTCTGGCGCCGTTGCCAGGGAACCATAGTAACACTAGTGTAGGATCTTTTTAGCCGTACACTTTACCCCCATAACCATCTACCACATGGAGTTTTCTCCTAGTTATCCGACGGTTCCATCTAGCGAGTATTTGGAACCGCCTTCATCTTGCCACCCCATACCACCTCATGGCTTTGAGATCCGTCCCAGTCTCGTTGCCATGGTTTGTGCACAGTCTTTCGCTGGAACGAAAGACGAAAGTCCCTATGCTCACTTGCAGGTTTTTGAAGAGAATTGCACTCTTCTTATTATACCCGGCGTCAACCAAGACACTATTCTATGGAAACTTTTCCCATTTTCTCTGATGGGAAATGCAAAATCTTGGTACGACCGGACTGCAAGAAGATTTAGCGGAGATTGGATCAAATTGAAGGACGAGTTTTGTCTATTATTTTACCCTGTCTCCAAGATCTTAAAGCTCAGAGTCGAGCTGATGACATATTAGCAAGGTGATGAGTCACTTGGAGCCATGTGGGAGCGATTTATTCAACTGGCCAACTCAGGGCCACCGCATAACATTCCAGAGGAAATGCTTATGCATCATTTAGTTGGTGGATTAAGGCCGGAAAGTCCACAGTTCTTGAACATCACTTCCGCAGGGTCAGTGTTATACAAGACAGTGGACGAGGTACGAGAAATCTTGGAAAAGGTTCTCAACTCTACCGAGAACACAGGAGTCTTCGACGACCCACCAACACCACCAACAACCCCCACAGACAAGCAGCCAATCCTTGCCCTTACATTTGATCCACCTCCTCCGATCATAGAGGAAGTGCTCGAACACCACAAGTCCTCAGACCAAGAAACTATTCTCGACGATCTGCCGCACTTCATTCCCGAGCTCTTTACAGAAGAAGAGTACATGGAGATCGGCAATACATCACATATGCCTATGGAACAAGTGTGCACAAGTTCAAGGTCTAAGGCGTTCATTCCAGAAGCCGTACCACAGATTGAGGGTTTATCTGCGATCATGAGCAAGGAATGGATGGAGGAAATTGAAAGTTGCGAAGACATCATCCGAACCACCCGCAACTTCAGAGTACTCCATTGCGCTATAGAGGGAACTGACACTCAGGAAGTTGTCTACGACCCGAAGGTCGGGAGTAATATCATATCAAGTGCAACAAGTGGATCGAGTGCAACAAGACTTACCCCGGTCCTTCTCCCGTAAGTACCTCAAGTGGATCGACGGCCAAATGATGGAATGTAAAGGAATCATCCGTGTTGTGCCCGTACACATGGGACGCAACAGGATTTCCCTAGACTTCCACATTTTCGATGTCCCTAGAGGTGACAACTTCTTCCTGATTGGACAGCCAATAGAGCACCTTGCCAACCCGAACCACGATCGATCAACGATACAGTTCAGAGTTGGTCAAGAGATCATCCCGGTCAGTCTCGTGCGGGCGGTTAACACCATCGAAGAGTCTCGATCCGAGACAGACCCAGTGGAAGAAGCAGTTAGCTCGGCTCAAGCAGAGCAAGCTCAGTCATCACAGGCTGAAGAGGCTAACCATTTCATCCAAGAGGCAGAAACGGACGGCTTTATGAAACTCAACGAGGAAGAAAAGCCACAACACCCCCCTCCTGAGTTAAAGCCGCTGCCTCCTGGACTCAGATATGCTTTCCTCCACAACGACTGACGCTCGCCAGTCATCATCAGTGACAAACTGACAGAGAATGAGACTCGGCAGCTTATCACAGTCCTAGAGAAACACCGGTCTGTCTTCGGGTATTCTCTACAGGACTTGAAGGGGATCAACCCCAGTTTATGTACCCATCGCATACCTATAGAGCCGGACCATACGCCGTATAGAGAACATCAACGACGGCTGAATGATGCGACGAGGGAGGTAGTCAAGAAAGAAATGTTGAAGCTTCTACACGCGGGTATAATCTATCCCATGCAAGACAGTGAATGGGTCAGCCTAGTTCAAGTTGTGCCAAAGAAGGGTGGAATGACAGTTATCCAGAACGAGAAGAACGAGCTTATTCCTCAGAGGACCGTTACTGGATGGAGGATGTGCATCGATTACAGGAAGCTCAACAAAGCAACCCGTAAAGATCACTTCCCTCTCCCCTTCATTGATGAGATGCTTGAGCGGCTGGCAAACCACTCATTTTTCTGCTTCCTTGATGGATACTCTGGTTATCACCAAATTCCCATCCATCCCGATGACCAGAGCAAGACTACCTTCACCTGCCCATACGGAACGTTCGCCTATCGCGGATGTCTTTTGGCCTATGCGACGCACCTGCTTCATTCCAGCGGTGTATGATGGCGATATTCTCTGACCTGATTGAGCAAATCATGGAAGTATTCATGGACGACTTCACCGTCTATGACAAAACCTTCGACCAATGTCTCGAAAATCTGTAAAAGGTTCTCGAGAGGTGCGAAGAGCATCACCTCATCCTAAATTGGGAGAAGTGCCACTTCATGGTTAGAGAAGGAATTGTGCTGGGGCACAAGGTGTCAGAAAAAGGGATAGAAGTTGACAAGGCAAAAATAGAAGTTATCAAACAACTAGCACCCCCGATGAATGTCAAGGGTCTGCGAAGTTTTCTGGGTCATGCTGGCTTCTACCGAAGATTCGTCAAACATTTCTCTCGGGTAGCCAGACCTCTTACAAGCCTATTGGCTAAAGAAGCACCCATCAACTTCGATGATGATTGCCTTCTCGCTTTCTACACCCTCAAGAAGGAACTTATCTCAGCTCCCATCATACAACCACCCGACTGGAATCTTCCATTCGAGATAATGTGCGACGCTAGTGACTATGCAATCGGGGTAGTGCTCGGTCAATGCAAGGATAAACAGCATTATGCCATATCTTATGCAAGCAAGACATTGACCGGAGCTCAGTTAAACTACGCAACAACGGAGAAGGAACTCCTGGCAGTGGTGTTTGCCATGGATAAGTTCAAATCTTACTTGGTTGGTGCGAAGGTGATAGTATACACAGACCATGCTGCACTGAAGTACCTCTTGACCAAGAAAGACGCAAAGCCACGACTCATCCGTTGGATTCTTCTCCTTCAAGAGTTCGATTTAGAAATATGAGACAAGAAGGGGACAAATAATTGTGTGGCAGATCATCTCTCAAGAATGCAAGTTCAAGGGTCGGACCTTCCGATCAATGATTACCTCAGAGATGATACTCTCCTCAAGGTCACCACATCCAGTCCATGGTATGCAAATTTGGTAAATTTCATGGTGACTGGGTATGTGCCTCCGGGAGAAGACAAGAAAACGTTAACCTACCTCAGCAGATTTCACCTATGGGATGACCCTTATCTATTCAAAGTATGTGCTGATGGATTACTCCGAAGATGCATCCCTCACGAGGAAACACACAAGGTTCTTGACCGCTGCCACTCATCACCGTACGGAGGGCATTATGGAACTTTCCGAACCCATGCAAAGGTCTGGCAAAGTGGATTCTTCTAGTCGACTATGTATGGAGACGCTAAGGAATTCGTACGGAGATGTGCCACGTGTCAGAAACACGGGTGCCACTGCAGAATAACCTTCAATTGGAGATTTTCGACGTATGGGGAATAGAATTTATGGGTCCCTTCCCCGCATCCGAGCAGTGTGAATATATCCTGGTGGCAGTCGACTATGTTTCCAAATGGGTGGAGGCACTTCCGTGCACGGCAGCCGACTCGAAGAATTCAAGAAAGATGTTCGAAGAAGTCATCTTTCCCCGTTTTGGAGTACCCCGAGTCGTGATCAGTGATGGAGGATCACACTTCATCGACAAAACGTTCCGAAAGTGCCTAGGCGACTTAGGAGTAAATCATCGAGTGGCTACACCTTATCACCCCCAGACCAGCGGGCAAGCAAAAACATCAAACAAACAGACCAAGAACATTCTGCAAAAGACGGTCAATGCAATGGGAACAAGGTGGAAGCGAATGCTACCGGAAGCACTTTGGGCATATAGAACAGCATTCAAGACACCAATAGGGATGACTCCCTACCAACTGGTATACGGCAAGACATGCAACTTACCAGTTGAGCTCGAATTCAAATCCCATTGGGCGATCAAGAGGTGGAATATGGATCTCCAGACAGCCGGACTCAAAAGAAAAATGCAATTGGCTGAACTGGATGAATGGAGGGAGAAGGCCTACCACAATGCCAAGCTTTACAAGGAAAGGACAAAAAGATGCACGACAAGCGCATCAAGATCAAGCAATTTAAAACGGGAGATCAGGTATTACTCTTTAACTCCCGTATTCATTTGTTTGGTCATGGTAAGCTTAGAAGTAGGTGGGAAGGCCCTTTTAAAGTTTTAGACGCCGCCGATCATGGCGTGATAACCCTCCAGGATAATGACGGAAATACTTTCAAGGCTAATGGCCAAAGATTGAAAATATTTCTCGAATCCGAAATGCCGGGGCTCAAAGAGATGGACGTCTACGAGCTAACCGAGATACCTAGTCCAGGTCCGGGCGGGACCTAAAAATGACCCTTATCTAGGATAGATTTCCCTTTCATATTTTCTTTTTCTTTTCTTTAAACTTTTCTAGCCAAATCCTAAGAAACTTCTGGAAGAAGAGCGAGTGGAGCACACCTGAAAAATTTCAGAGGCTCCCGAGACAGGGCCAGGCCGGCCGGCCTACTCCAGGCCGATCGGCCCAGCCCGGGCTCGTCTTGGGATGCTCTTCATTTGAAAGAGTCCCCCCATTATCCCTTCCGAGAATCTGTGGGGTTTTGAAAGAGGAGTGTCGTTTTAAATCGAAAGGCTCCCCTCTCTTCTTCCCCATTAGAACTCTCGAGCCTCCCTTCTCTAGAAACTCTCCCCCCTTTGAGAATTTGTGCCATGGTCTGCCAGTCTAGCCACCGAAACTCCAACTCGGTCTCCCGAAGCAGCCATTCTCCATCTCAATCCTTGAAAGGGATGCCCACCTCCTCCAATGCCAGCAGCGTCCGGATTATCGAGAGGGCGGCGTTCATCGAGGCCGTGGTGGCGAAGCCAGAGGGCCGGCGGGCCACTGCCCAGGCCGATCGGCCTATGGCAGGCCGGCTGGCCTCCCCTCGTCGCCAGTTTTGCCTCGCCTTCAAGCAGAGCCTCCCTCCTAAATCCCAAGGAGGAGGGCCAAGGGATTTCACTGCTGAAGACGCCCCGAAGGCCAACTACGGGACTTTTGTCCCCAAAGAAGGCCATCGGGAAGCGCCTCGTCCCCCCGTCCAAGAAGGAGATCGTGCTGCTCTTCCTCTCCACCTCGCCGGAGTTCTCGCCACAGTACACGCCGCGAAGTCCTAGCCCTCCACGCCAGAGTGGCCCGAGCATCGGGAAGGGGCTCTTTCTAGCCCCTAAGAAACCCGATGAGGGGAGGAAGCGCTTCATGGCACCTCCACCCATCCAAGGGCCTCCCAGGCAGATGGAGTGGTCCGATGAGGAGGAGGAGGAGGATGTGGAGGAGCTGAGGAGGAAGCTCGCCGCGCTGCAGCTCAAGGTTAACAATATGGACGAGCGTGTGGCAGAGGCGGTGATCGGGCAAATGAAGGCTGAAGACAAGATTGAGGTCCTCCGTAAGGCAATGACCTCTAAGGTCAAGCGCCTTGCGAAGGCCACCGGCAATGCACACCTCTATCGCCCAAAGGAGGAGTAGTTTAGGCTAGGATTAGTTTAGTTTTTGGGTGCTTGACTTAATTTCCCTTTGATTTATTTCTTTCAAATTTCTTTTGTATTGAGCACCCCCATATTTGTTTCCCCTGATTGAATAAAATAAATTTATTTATTTTAAAGTGACTCATATAAAAAAATATGAATGGTTGGTGCACACTTGTGTGCCAACCAACCCCTCGGACTAAACTTTCAGTGAAGCACGCAGAAACTCAGACGTACAGAAGGTTTACTGGTCACTGGCCAAGGTGGGGCACGACCTGGCACAATGCCAGGCCGGCCGGCCCCATGTTGCTGCCTCTCGAGGAGATCCCGTGCCCGCTGCGTAATCCCGCAAATCACATACACGAGGAACCTAAACCTGAACCGGGATGCCTGGCAGCAAGGCCAGGCCGGCCGGCCTATACTGGGCCGATCGGCTTGGGCCTGTGGCCAATTTCGCTGGCTCGACTCCAGGACACGGTTTGAAACCCCTACATTTGATCCTTGCATGATTTTGATTCAAGAAAACTTCCTAGCTAATAAATTTAAAACTTGATCAAAATTCATGAAAGTGAACCCCTACGCATGACACCTTGGATATACCTGTGGTATTTCTTGAGCAATTATTTCATTACCTTGGAACTTTTATAGGAATATCTGATTCTTGTTAATTGATCTGTCGGTGTTCTACCGTCGATCCTACTGAGGGGTATCCCGAGGTAGTAGATTTCAGGTGGGGTTTTGCCGAGATCAGGAACGCAAAGGCCAGGCAACTCAGGATTTTAGACAGGTTCGGGCCGCCGAGATAGCGTAATACCCTACGTCTTGTATGTTGGTTTGTATTCAATGGATGTGTCTTCTTTGGAGGGGGTCCCTGCCCAGCCTTATATACACGGCGAGCAGGGTTACAAGGTCGGTTCCGAGTAGAATCCTAACCTATTACAACTCGTAGAGTGCTTTACAAGCCAATCCGAGTAGTTTACAAGTCATACGACTAGTTTCCATAACGAGGAGAGTCCTTACAGTACTCTACTCGTAGTCTTGACGCCTGGTACGACTCCTTCAGAGATCATCCATGAGTCCTTGTAGGCCCATGGTCGTACCTCCAACAAGCCCCCAAGCGCTTCATCGTCGAGTTTCATCATCAACCGAGTACTTGCCAAGTCTTCCGAGTGCATTTTCGAGTGTTTCGAGTACTCGCTCAGCCTTGGAAAGTTCTTGGTTGTCGCGAGGCCATGAGGTTCTTATGCCTCGCTAATTTTGATGAAATCAGTAGTCTTCAATCTTCTATATGGGGTGCGGCGAAAGTTGCACTCCACATGGAGTACCTCCCGAGCCTTAAGTTGAATCGAAGAATCAGGTTGAGACTCAACGGAATCTTGAATCTTCATCTGATCTTGAAAGGTGCAATTTGAAAAATTGCACTTGATATCAAGTAGCCCCCGAGCCTTGGTTTGAATCACAGAATCAAGCCGAGGGTCTTGATTTAAGTCTTCATTCTTCAGAAAAAATAAAATTCCAATTCCTTTACTACCCTGCAGCACCCGAGCCTTGAACTATATAGTCATATAGAAAAGGATCAAGTCTCAAGACTGGCAGAGTAGTTTTGAGTGTATAAAAGTGATAATTCCAAACTTTTGAAAGTAAAGGAAAATAAAAGTAATTGTATTTCCAGGTTAGTCCCTGAAAAAATCAATTAATTTTAAATCCAATCCCTCAAAAAATGGAAAAAACCTGTAACTGTTCGAGTAATTTTAAATCCAATCCCTCGGATGATTCAGAGTCATCACTCCGTTTGACTGATTTTGAAGATTTCCAAGTATTGCCTCGTGCAAAGGGTGGTGACCAAGGCACTTCTAATGCAGATCTGCTGGATAGGGGCAAAGATATATCTTTTCCAGCAGATGCTCGGAGGAAAAGAACTATCCGTAAGAGTCAACTTATTACCACAAGAACAACTTTCTCCGAGTCAACTGCCAGCGACAAACTCCGGTAAGTGTACCAGTTAATATACCAGTCATCAAAGCAAGAGTAGTATAGATGACCACACATTAATGTATATATTTGTGTTTAAATTGTAGGCCTGACAATGATGAAGGTCCAGAAAACCAGCCGGAAATAAGCTCGAAGCCCCCGAGCCCATTGAAGGACTCAGTGCCAGAAATTGAAACCCCCAACATCGTACCATTCCCGGAGATCAAAAGCACTGTGGTCATGGGTGATTCATCACCTGCGAGTCTGAAGAAAGTCCCCGAGTCAGGTGCCAGTGAAGGTGTTATGCCTTCACTGGTATTTAGCGAGCCACAGATACCAGATATGAAGTCCAAAAGGTAATCAATTCTACCCGTAGTCAAGTCTGGAATCATAATAGAGTAGTAATTTGAAGTAAAATTTGATCTGTCAATACAGAAAATCCGCTCCTTTGCCACCAAGGAAGAAAGCAAAAATGTCAGCCGAAGAGCCACGACCAGAGCATGAACAAACTACTCCTAGTGGACAAGAGGAAAATATACCAGTAGTAGAGAAACCCGCTCTGCCAGCAGATAATCCACCCGTGACAGAATTTATTCCCGAAAAATCTGCTGCAGAGGAAATCCCGATAGCGCCCATGCTGCCAGAGCCAAGTGGTCAAGTCATCAACTTGCCATTGCTCATCAACGAAGAAGGTGAAGGCACGAAGCAGATGGCAGAGCCGAGTACTCAACCCAAGCTGGGGAAGATAATTGGATTGCAATTCCTTCCAACTTCCAGTGGGATGGGTATATCAGAAGAAATCCACGAGTCGGATATAAGCATCGCCGTGCCAAGGGCAGCAGAGTTATTTGAAGATCCCTTGCTGACTGCCGACGCAATAGCAGCCTTCATCGCTCAGAGGTGAATTGCTACCCTGGCGCAAGGCTCAATCCAGTATGTAGAGGTAATGAAACTTCCTGAAGCTTGTTCAATTAATAATCGAGTGCCAATTTGTATCTGACCAACTTTTGCAGGACTTGGCCGCTCGCTCCAAGAAAAAATTGCAAGCCTTGTATGCGATGTCCGAGGCATCAGTACGGGCCCAACAGTTGGAGACCGAACTAGCCAAGAGCAAAGAACAGATAGCACGGTTGGCTCTTCAATTTGAATCAATCCAGGCGGAGAAAGAATCCACTCATCAAGAGTTGGAATTGACGCAGAAAGAATATGCTGCCCGCCAGGAACAATGGAAAGCCGAAGAAGAAAGGTTAAAGAAAAGGAATCAAGCTTTGACCAAGACCAATACTGGTAAGTCTTCCTGCTCAAAAACCTCTTCCACGACTTATAATTTTCATGTATTATGATGATACTACTTCCTTATGCAGATCATATGATGGCTTACATGAAGCTTAAAGCTGAGTGCACATCATGGCAGAATGGTATGTATCGAGCCACAGAAGAAAAAGAAAAACTCTCCCGTGATTATACTGCTCTGTATGAGACTCATAATGAGTTTATGACAGAGTATGACCAAGCCATGAAGATGTTGGAGCAATCAGATGCCACCCTCAATGACGCTTTGGAGAAAAGCAAAGTAGTCGGAGAGGAGTACCAGGCTCTGAAGAACAATCGTGCTGAGCTCGTTAATGCGGCAACTACGCTGGTGAACTCCATTGGACACGATGCACCTGAAGAGTCTAGGAAACCACTCTTGCAGCGCATCTAGGAAGCCCCCCAGCAAATTTGCGGCATATGTGAAGAAGACCTGCTGCTGTGTAGCAGATCATGTGCTGGCGATCATCCAGTCCTTCTACCCAGAAGCAGAATTAGATGATGTCCCGACGGGTAGAGCTGAGGACTATGAAAAAACCACTTTTGAAGAATATCTGAAGCACTTTGACCCGATAGCAGCAGAAGTCGTAGAAAATCTGCAATTGCAATAGATTTGTATCTTTGCAAGAACAAAGTTATTTGTAATAGAATATTTGAATCTTTGTAACATATTATGTAAATATGCAAAAAAAATTATATGTGAAGACTGCTTTGTGCAAATCTGGCATCTGTATGCCTATCAAAAATTACTACTCTCTCTGGAGTAGACTTTGATGTACTTGATAAATCAGTAATCAAAGATTTGTGAATCAATAGACTTAGCAATCGTCTTTGCAAGTTGTAATGTTCTTGGAAGTAACAATCAACAACCTTGGAAAAAATCTTAATGTACCCATAGGGAAAAGCTTTCTAAGGCTAGCTGGCCTTGACAGGTGTTCATCCTAGTCTTAATTAGAATAAGTACTCGGATATCCTGAAAAAATACTCGTAGGTAGATGCTTTCTAAGGCTAGCTGGCCTCTACAGGTGCTCAGCCTGGTCTAGTCGAAACTAAGTACTCAGGGATCCTGGAAAAGTACCCGTAGGTAGATGCTTTCTTAGGCTAGCTGGCCTCTACATGTGCTCAGCCTGGTCTTAGTCGAAACTAAGTACTCAGGGATCTTGGTAGTCGTATTTAGAGACTCTTCGGATTTTGGCTTTTGTATGCTGTTGTATCGACAAGTAACAAAAGGATCTCTGGAAATTATATGAGCTAAAGTAGTCGTATGAGACAATAATAGCTTTAGCTTCAATGAGAAATCAAGAAATCTGATGATGAAAACTTAAAATCCACTTTATTCAATCTTCAATCATGAATCCCGAGAATATTTACAGACTCCGACTGACTCAAAAGAAGAAAATCTAGGCATAGAACTTGTGCAGACGTTCGATATTCCAAGAGTCTCTCTCTTCGATTCCTTCGCTGTTTTTCAGACGATATGACCCGGGTCCTGTCACCTTATGGACGATAAAAGGTCCTCCCAGCTAGACATTAGCTTGTGCAAACCCGTAGTCTTCTGGATTCTGCGTAACACCAAGTCACCATGAGGACCCGGTGTGTCCGAGGACCAGTGGATGGTCGCTTCCTGGTGTGATGAGTGATTGACAACGTGGTGTGGATTGACGTTTCCCTTGGCTCAAGTATTGCAAGTGTAGAATGCGGCTTGGTTGCATTGGTGCAGGTGAAGAACAGGCGCGAAAGGTCTTAGCCATGGCGGCCTCCGAGGAGCGGAGAGACAAGTAGGCTTGGTTCGAGGGACCCGGTGGCCAGATGGATCAAGTGCGGTTCACATGCTGGCAAGAACGAGCAAGGGGACGTGGTTCCGGTGCGAGGTAGCGGCTCACAACCGAAGTTCGTACGCAGACGTGAAGCCAGTGCAAGGTGGCGGCTAACGACCGAAGCTTCGGGTATTGTGATTTGGCCACAAAATCATCGGTGGACGGTTTCCCTTGGTTTGGGCCTCGAAACCAAGGACCGAGGACTCGACGTGGCGAAGATGGGCCACTGGGCTGTGGCATCAGCCAAGGGTCGTTTAACCGCCTCCCCCTGGGCCGGCCCAAAATTGGCGCTGAGGAGCTTCGATCCGGAGGACACGCGGCGTGACTGCAAGGCTTGCGTTGGAGGGAAGCTAGCTTGCGGTGGAAGGTGTCCCAGCCGGAAAATATCTGAAACCAAATGTCAAATTTGCCCCTGAGGGGTATGTATCACTTAGGGGTAGTTTAGTCTTTAGAGCACCACCATATGGACTACTAATAGGCCCCCTAGGGCCTGGTGGCTGCCATCTCTTCTAGTTATCTCTTTAGTTCTCTTTGGTTTCTCCTTTGAACAAGTTTCCCCTTCATCCCCTCCACCTAGAACTATTTCGAATCATTCGTAGTTTGTATAGGTGAATTCATGGTTTGTTGATTGAGCTTGTTCTGTTCATCTTTGTGCCATGGTTTGAATCCACGAGCTCCCTTTTCTTTTCTTATTTTCAGAGGTATTTTGGGAGCTATTTTTGGGGGATTTTCGTTCTTCGCTTCCTTGGGCGATTTCTCTCAGATTTATTTGGGGGATTCACGTATGAGTGCCTTGTGCCTCTTTTGCTGGTGATCTCTTGCCTCAAACGCCGGGAATCGCTTTGGATTTGAAGTTTTCGGGATGAACTCGAGGTCATGGTGTTCTTCCTTAGATTTGAGATTCCGGGAGTTCTAGCGAGTTAGAGGCCGAGATCTTTTGGGAAAACACTACACTGGAGGTCTAAATCATCTGACCAAAATCTCGCCTCAAGAGCTCAAGAAGTTTGGGAGATCCACTTTCGATTTGACTTTTTCTCGAGGTTCCCAGGCCGGGGCGGTTTAACCGCCCCCTGACCCGGTTTAACCGCCCCCCTGGGTGTGTTGAATCGAGTCTTGTTTCGGTTTGTTTTGTGTTCGTTTCGATCGATTCGAGTTCTGCTGCGTGTTTATTGTTCCTAGGGTCAGTAGCCTGACAGTGGCTACGTGATCTTGGCAAGATCGCTTTCGGAGGCATCGGAGTTGATTTGGGAGAATAGCCGGATTGGTTGGAAAGAATTTTTATCGGCTCCCATTCACTCCCTCCCTCTCTGGTCGCCGTTTCGGTCCTTCACACCGACGATGAATGATCGCTCTTGGACGTTTCTGTCGTGATATCGTCGCATCCCTTGGATGTATCTAGCAGAATTCAGTAATGCTGTGCACCGTTCTTCCTCGATCGGATCAATTTCCAGTCGCCTCGTGTCTTCAGCAACTCCTTCATCGTATTTCTCCACTCGTGATGACTTGTACATGAGATCAACTGGTAAGATAGCTTCAGAACAATAAACTAGGAAGTATGGCAAGTGGCCGGTGGGTTTGCAAGGCTGGGTACGAAGCCCCCAGACAACGTGGCCCAACTCATAGATCCACTTTCCTCCATATTTCCTGTCGTGCTCGAATAATCGTTTCTTCAGATCGTCGAGAATCATGCCATTGGCTCTCTTGACTTGTCCATTGGCCTTGGGTGTGCTACTGATGCGTGAACAACTTCGATACCGTGCCTCTCGCAGTGATATTTGAACTCGTAGCTGTTGAAATTGGAACCCAAATCTGTGATAATGTGATGAGGACACCCGTACCTGATCATTAAATCAGTAATGAACCCCACGGCCTTTGCTGCTGATATGTCTGTGACTGGTTTGACTTCAATCCACTTGGTAAACTTGTCGATGGCGACCAGCACGTGTGTAAAGTTACCCGTAGCAGTCGTAAGCTTGCCCAGCATATCCAGCCCCCAGCATGCGAACGGCCATGAAGGGGGAATAGCAATCAAATTGTGCGCAGGCACATGTTGCTGTCTGGCAAAGAATTGGCACCCTGGACACTTGAGAACAATCTCCTCTGCGTCTTGTAAGGCTGTAGGCCAGTAGAAAGCTGCTCTGAACGTCTTCCCGACCATTGTGCGTGATCCTGCGTGGTTCCCGCAGGCGCCGTCGTGTATCTCTTGTAGGATTCCTTTGCCTCTTGCTCTTGGGATACACCGCATAGCAATGTTGGTGTATAGTCCTCTCCTGTATAGCTGATCTCTAATTAGGAGATAATTCTTTGATCTTCGCAGGATTTGCTCAGCTTCTGTCTTGTTTAGAGGTAGAGCCTTGTTCTTGATGTACTCGATGAAGGGGATGCGCCAGTCTTCCTCGATGACTAGGACCTCTCGATCTGTCCATGATCTTCTTTGTTGGCAGGAGTTGACTTCTTGAAGTCGATCGTCCTCTTGTGGAGTTCTTGAATGAAAACTCCAGCTGGGACTTCTGCCCTGGTGGACCCCAACTTGGATAATACGTCAGCGGCGACATTGTCGTCACGGACTACCCAATGATACTCAATGCCTGCGAATTTGTTCTCCATCTTGCGAACTTCCTCGCAGTAAGCATCCATGTTATCCTTCTGGCGATCCCAGTCCTTGTTGCAGTGGTTGATGACGATAGAGGAGTCGCCGTAGACCATCAATCGCTTGATTCCCAGGGAAATCGCCAGTCGTAACCCATGTAGCAACGCTTCGTACTCTGCTTCGTTGTTGGACACCTTCAAGAAGATTTTCAGAACGTACTTGAGTTGGTCGCCCTTGGGTGAGATGAAGAGTACTCCCGCGCCAGCGCCTTCGAGCTTCAGGGAACCGTCGAAGTACATAATCCAATGCTTAGGTCTGCCGACCGGGATGTCAACTTCATTTTCACGCCATTCAGCCATGAAGTCTGCCAGGACCTGCGACTTGATGGCTTTTTTGGACTTGAACTCGATGTTGAGTGCTCCGAGCTCGACTGCCCACTTTGAAATTCGCTCGGTGGCGTCCAGGTTATGTAAGATTTCTCCCAGGCCAAACTCTGTGACAACTGAGATGGTGTATGTGTCGAAGTAGTGGCGCAACTTCCTTGATGTGATGAGTAGTGCGTAGAGTAGTTTCTACACCGCCGGGTACCGAGCCTTGGACTCCATAAGTACTTCACTGACGAAGTACACCGGTCTCTGTACGGGGTATGCGTGATTGTCTTCAGGCCTCTCGACGACCAGCGCCGTACTCACCACATGGGTGGTTGTTGCGATGTAGATAGCAGCTCTTTGTCATCATCATGTGGAGCGGTAAGTATTGGCGGTTTTTGCAGGTGCTGCTGAAGATCCTTCAATGCTGCCACCGCCTCCTCCGTCCATTGGAACTTGTCTCCCTTCTTCAAGAGCTTGAAGAAAGGTAGGCCTCTCTCTCCGAGTCGTGAGATGAAACGATGTAGTGCCGCCATGCAACCAGTAAGCTTCTGGATGTCTTTGATCGTCTTTGGAGCCTCCATAGCAGTGATAGCGTTGATCTTCTCCGGGTTGGCCTTAATGCCTCAGTGACTGATGATGAACCCGAGTTGTTTCCCAGAGGGTACTCCAAAGACGCACTTCGTTGGGTTGAGCTTCCATTGCCACTTCCGCAGGGATGCGAAAGTTTCTTCCAGGTCCGCGATGAGATCGTCGGGATTCCTGGTCTTTACAACCACGTCATCCACGTATGCTTCTACATTGCGGTGTAGTTGCTTCTCGAGGCAGAGCTGGATAGCACGCTGATAAGTCGCTCCGGCGTTTTTCAACCCGAAGGACATTGTAGTGTAGGCGTAGGCCCCACAGGGAGTGATGAACGCCGTCTTGATCTGATCCTCCTCTTTCAGTGATATCTGGTGATATCCTGAGTAGCAATCAAGAAAGCAAAGCAGAGCGTAGCCAGCAGTAGAGTCGATGACCTGGTCGATGCGCGGGAGCCCAAACGGGTCCTTGGGGCAGTGCTTGTTCAAGTCGGTGTAGTCGACGCACATCCTCCACTCGTTGTTGTTTTTCTTTCATACCAGGACTGGATTTGCTAACCAGTCAGGATGAAAGACCTCCTTGATGAATCCTGCGGCGAGTAGTTTTGCCAGCTCCTCTTTTATTGCATCCTTCTTGTCGGATGCGAATCGTTGTAGTCGTTGCTTTTTGGGGGTAGCTTTAGGGTCGACATTTAAGCTGTGCTCGATCAGGTTCCTTGGCACTCCTGGCATGTCCACGGGTTTCCATGCAAAGATGTCGCGGTTAGCTTGCAGGAACCTGACGAGCGCGTCTTCCTATTTGGGAGTCAGGCCGGCCCCGATCTTGGTGGTCTTGGATTGATCGCCTTCCATCAGTTCTGCATGCTTCGTCACCACGTCGTCTGGGGTAGTCACCTTGAGTGGCCCTGACTCCTTTGTAGGAATCTCGAGCTCTGTCTTCCTTAGCTTTTGGGCGGCTGTGAAGATTTGAGCCATAGAGTTTGGCACCTGAGTGGTAGCTGCGAACTCTACGGCTTCTCTGTCGTAGTCGTATGATCGCCTTAAGTCCCACGGAGGGAGATGACGCCCTTGGGTCATGGCATCTTGAGGATGAGGTAGACGTAGTGGGGTATGGCCATGAACTTGGCCAATGCAGGGCGTCCGAGTATGTCTTGATATGAAGTTTCAAAGTCTGCCACCTCGAACTTGATGTACTCTGTTCTATAGTTCTCCGGAGTGCCGAATGTTACTGGTAATGTGACTTGGCCCAATGGGAGACTGCCATTACCAGGAACGATGCCGTAGAATGGGGAGTCTGTGGGTGTGAGCAACTTCTCGATATCGAGACCCATCCTCTTCAGAGTGCCGATGAATAGCAAGTTCAGCCCTAGCGCCGCCGTCGATGAGCACCTTGGTGAGCTTTCACCCCGCCACCTTGGGATCCAGGACAAGTGGTAATTGTCCTGGTTCGTCGTAGCTGTTCCACTGGTCCTCTCATGAGAAGGTAATTGGGACCTCTGAGTACTTTAGGTACCGTGGAACAGCTAGCTCGACTGCCATGATGTGGCGTATGGCGAGCTTGTGGTTCCTCCGAGTTGGGAAACCGTAGTCAGCTCCGATGATGACTATGAGAACTTGGTCCGCCTTTTGGAAGCGGGGGGTCTCATCGTCTTCATCGTCGTCGTCCGCCTTTTCCTTGTTCTTGGCGGCAGGGTCGAGTGGTTCTCTTGCTGGTTTCTTCTTGCCCTTTTCTTCACGCGGCTGCTGAGTGTAGGCGCGTTGGAGATCGTAGCATTGGCCCATGGTGTGCTTTTGCTTTGGGTGCATTGGGCACGGCCTATCCATGATCTTCTCCATGTCGGTCTTGCCAGGGTAGTTCTTCTTATGGCTTCTCATGCCACTGTCCAATGCTGCAACTGTGTCGTCGGGCTTGCGCTTGTTGTGCTGATAATGTTGGGCTTTAGGATTTCTTTTCTCCTTGCCCTTGGGAGGACCGCACTTTTCAAGGTCACGGTCCTCCTGATTAGCCCATGCTTCGACTTGACTACGTAGAGCTTCCAGGGTCTTGGGGCGATGCAGGCCGAACTGCCTGTCGAAGTATCGGTTGGTGATGTCGTTCTGAAATAGATCGATGCAATCGCGATCAGATACGTCCACCACCAGCGTCTTGATTTTCATGAAGCGGCGCATGTACTCGCGGAGGTTTTCGTTGTGCTGTTGCTTGCACATGGCCAGATCATGACGAGTCTTGGGTTGGTTGAAGGTGCCCTGGAAGGTTGCTACGAACATCTTCTTCAATCGATCCCACGAGTCGATGGATCATCGTGGCAGGTTCTCGAACCATGTGAGCGGGGCGGGCTCGAGTGCTAGTGGGAAGTACTGGCACTTGATTGCACTATTGCCGCCCACTGCATTCTATGGATGTTGAGTAGATGTGGAGCCATGACTCGGGGGAGGTCTTGCCATCGTATTTCTCAAAGCCTGCTGGCTTGAAAGGTTGTGGATACCACGCCATCCTGATGTCTCTAGAGAACATCGGGTACTCGTCGTCCTCTTCCTTGTAGCCTCGCTCTTCGTCACGCCTTCTGGAGTCGATGATGGATCGTGCCTCGCAATTGGCGTTGATGGTTCTTCTTAGATCGTCATTGTTTGCCGCCCGGTGTGAGGATGTGGCCCAAGCTCCTTCGTTGCGACTGGCGTTGGGCCGTGACTGGTCTCGTCCAGTCTCACTGGTTGTTCTCTGGCCGATTTGGCACTATAGTCTCTTCCATGGCTTGTGCCTCTTTCACGGTTCGCACCTCCTAGGCGGCTTGGGGCCGCCGTTTGGAGTTGTTTATCTCGTCCGCGGTGGCGGGCGCTGCTGTTGACTTCTTCGCTGGCGGCTGGCCGCTCACTGCGGGTCGATGAGGTGGCGAGTGCTTTGTCAAGAGTATAGATCATGGCATTGATCCACTCGAGTGTAGCTGCAGACTGGGGAGTACGCGGCAAGCTGCGAATGTGGTAAGCGATTTCCATGGCGTTGGCCATGGGGGAGTCGTAGCAAGCCACTCTTGCGAATTCATGCGCAAGGTTGCGCCCGACGAGTCGGCGATCGCGGGCGTCCAGGCGTCGCAGAGCTCTCTGGTTGTTTCTAGTTACCCTTGCCGCTTCTTGCTGTGTTGTTTCTCCGTCGGGTGCGAGTTCGTCTTCGGAGGTATTAGCTTCTAGCTCGAATGCCCAGGCTGGGTCATCTTCTTCCACGAAAACCTCAGCGTTGGTGTCAGCGTTGGGATCAGCTGCGGCTGGGGCTGCTCCTCCGGTGTCTGCCATGAACACCTGTCGACTTGCTTCGACAGAATCAGTAGTCGTTGGCATGAGGAGTTCTGTGGTGCTCTCCTCGTCTTCTTCTAACGGTGTGCCGTGTTGGAACGGCAGGTCGTCAGTAATGTCGGACCCAAAGAGTACAAAGACCTGGTGGGACTCGTAGACTTCCTGGGGTGTCTTGTCTCTTGGGTACACGACTCTTCCTTCCGGCGTGGCGTGGATCACCAAGTCTTGTCCGCCATCTTCTTCTAGATCTTCTCCGTCCGAGTCCGAGTTGTACACGGGGTTCACCTCCGAGTAGGAGTTAGCGTGACATGCCGTGACTCGGACTGGGATGTCCCGCCTCGAGTCCAAAGTGGACTCGAACTGGCTCTGCAATGCCTCGCAATAGATGAGGGTCGAGTTGCGGAGTCCAAACGGGAATTGGGGTGGGAGGGTTGCCGTAGTCGTCATCGACTCGGACTCATGCCCTATGGACAATGTCCGTGAGTGTGATCTCGCCGAGTTGATCGGCTAGATCTTCCATGACGTGCACTGGTTCTTCCTTCTTCTCCAGGGGCGTCTCGAGGTAGCTGTAGAAACCACCCGAGCCGTCAGCGACGTAGACCCATGAGCCGAAGTTGAACTTTGTGCCTTCCTAAGGCACTTCTGATTGGATGTAGGTCACCATTGCGTTCTCCACAGGATCTTCGAGGAAAACCCCTACCTGGCGTGCCAGATGTCGGTGTTCTACCGTCGATCCTACCGAGGGGTATCCCGAGGTAGTAGATTTTAGGTGGGGTTTCGCCGAGGTCAGGAACGCAAAGGCCAAGCAACTCAGGATTTTAGACAGGTTCGGGCCGTCAAGATAGCGTAACACCCTACGTCCTGTATGTTGGTTTATATTCAATGGATGTGTCTTCTTTGGAGGGGGGTCCCTACCCAGCCTTATATACACGGCGAGCAGGGTTACAAGGTCGGTTCCGAGTAGAATCTTAACCTATTACAACTCGTAGAGTGCTTTACAAGCCAATCCGAGTAGTTTACAAGTCATACGACTAGTTTCCATAATGAGGAGAGTCCTTACAGTACTCTACTCGTAGTCTTCACGCCTGGTACGACTCCTTCAAAGATCATCCATGAGTCCTTGTAGGCCCATGGTCGTACCTCCAACATGATCCTTACGATATGATGATTTGAGAAGTTGAACCGTCTGATTCAAGGTTTTGGAGATTGTTTTTGAAAATAAAACTTAAAGCAACCCTTGTTATCATCAACTTGAAATGTCCTATCCAAAGCCATATATCAAATTCAAGTTGAAGTTTCCACATAGCCATCTTCTAAATTTTGAGCTTGCTCGAATTGTTTGCCTTCACGTTCATGCTATCTTGTTCATCATGGTCATCCACGCACACGTGCATCAATAAAGTCCAAATTGTCAAAGCTCTTCATCCCCCTGAAAAAAAGAGGAAGAAGAAAAGGGAATTATACACCCCTTATCTTCAGAAAAAAGAAAGAGAGAGGGGAAAGATGAAAGATGCTTGAACAAGGACTCCAACATCAAGTACACAAGCACTTGGCCAAGATTTATGAGTGGTATGAATGATTAGACAAGCTTTTCGATCTTGCAAAATAAATGAAGAAGAGTGAGCAACTCCGATCCCAAAAACTCCACCTCAAAATGTAGGAATAGGAGAGGCTTGATTCTAAGCCAAAGTGAGGATCCAAACACTATGAGTGATCGAGAGATGTTGAGAAATAACAAGGGTATGCCTCGCTTTCTTTATAAAATTATAAAAAAATCCAAATACCATGAGGGAGAAGTGTTCGACCGATCAATGAGTTGTTCTAAGACTCAGTTGATAAAGATGAGGGTGTTAGCCACCGGAATCCAAGGTATGAAAGAAAACTCAGAGATATGACTTGTGTATACCTTGAGTTCATGACCCTGATCTTGCTAAAGTCTCGATAATTTAATTCATTCTTTGCTAAGGGACTAGCAAAGTTCAGGTAGGGGGCGTGTTGGTGGTCGTTACGATACGATTTCACCACCAACATTCCGTCATATTTCAGGCTCATCTTGCTCATAACAAAGTGAAATTGGTTATTTCTAATGAGTTCCACAAGTTTTGTATAATTTGTGAGTGCAGAAGAAAGCAAGCAAAAGATGAAGAACTTTGGACACAAAGCCAGGCCGGCCGGCCTAGCATAGGCCGACCGGCCCCCTTCTGTGGCCCTTTGCCACGTCATTGATCCAGGAGATCCCAAATACAACACCAAAGATCGTGAGATGTGTGATCAACGTCGGTTTGATCCAAGGACCCGAAAGGCCTAAGCTACACTTGCATGGATTTAAGGGCCCACCAACCTTGGATTCTCGGGCATCTTTGAACCAAAGCAACCGTTACCGACCTCAGGGAGCAATCCAGAGCGTCCCTGAAGAAGGCGGTGCCACAGGGCAGCCAGGCCAGGCCGATCGGCCTGGCCTAGGATGGCCGACCTCCCTAGAGGCCGCCATGTGCCCCCCTTCGCGTGGCAGTTAAGCAGAGGGTTAGCTTAAGCTTGACGCCTGCAACCGCCCTTGAAGACTATAAAAGGGACCCCCCTTCACCTTGAGAAAGCAATCCATCAACCCATCCAAAGGAGAGAAGAGAAGTCTAGTGAGAAGTTCTCATTTTTAGAGTTAGATTAGGGAGAGAGTGGGTGAGTTGCTTGGGTGACAGCCAAGCTTTGTAGAGAGATCCCAAGATTTCCTCTCGGTCTCATCTCAACATTTCCACCCCAGAGGAATATACTTCAGGAGTTATCTTCAGCAAGTCCTCGGTCCCTTGCCTTTAGTACCTCACTAGTTTACGAATTACTTTTAGCAATCTATTTTATTTATATTTGATCTGCGGGTACCTGAGTCTGCGTGAGTGACAGCGACTCTTGTTCGGGGTTTCCTCTGTAGCCCTTCGCGTTGGGTGGAGGTCAGTGGCTGAAAGCTTAGGCGTGGTGCCTGTGCTGGCTAGCCATCTCAAGTTGTGTTGCACCCACGGAACTGTAGTGGTAGGCGGCAGGTGGTGACAGTCCTGTCCGTCCTTTGTACTCCACCACGTTCGGCTGTACTCATAACAGTAGTGCTGAGCCCGGAAGAACCCCTCTCTCAACCCGTTCTGAGTTCTTCCCGTTCTAGCCGTTGAAGCAGATCAGATTAGATATAGATAGTTTGTCTGGGGTAACGAGTAGCTAACTTAAGTCAAGCTCTCTACTCGCTTACCTTGTGCTCCCTGGTGGATCCGGTTAGAAAAGTTCTAGGCTAGTCGCGTCTACCATTCCTTGGATTCGATATCCAGGTTCTTACTCCCTGGTGAAAGGCTACATCGTACTCCGTGCCCTTGCGGATTTAGTTAGGCTAAGGAGTGCCAACAATAAGCACACTTTATGTGTTTGAATGCATGAAACAAGTGCAAAATCAATTAAGGTTTGTTAATCTATTCAATAGATAATTTGTTTATTTTCCTAGAATTTTTCTAGCAAAATTATTTACCACATTTATCATTGCCACGAAAAATAAATATGACACTCTCAGGGGTATAACATGTCCAAGGTTCTTCAAGATTGAGAGAGGTCATAAACCTAAAACCATTTTTTATGATTAAAGGTAAATTTATAGCACTTCAGGGATTATTGGTTCAAATTTTCAGAATTATATCTATAAAACATGCTAGTAAAGTCTAAAATATGAACCTCAATGGGGTTTCAAATTAGAGAGCCCTTATACCTAAAACCATGTTTCTATGATTAATGGCACTATTTTACTACATATAAACACAGAAATAACAAATTACCATAAAACGGTAAAAAAAATCTTGTGCAAAAACCATATTGGCCGAGGTTTTTTCTGCTTGAAAAATGCTAAAATCTCATATTCCACTAAAACAACGAGAATAAGTCAATCCAACCCGTTTTATTTTTCATGTGCCGTTCTTGGTTCGAACCACCTACTCAGTCTGGCTGTCCAGGCCGATTTTCTGGGTCGGCCGGGTCATCACAAATCCTCCTAATCTTCTTCGAGCAAGACCAAGAGAAGGGACTGCGGAGGCTACGGGCCCACTTCTGCTCGGCGTGCGGCGCCGGCGGTGTGGCTGCTGGCGGAGGTTGAGGCTCGATCCATCACCATCTGCGTGTGGGCACAACACTGCTGTCATCAGCTACATAGCTCGTGCGACGATGCTGCAGCTACTAGCAGCGGCTGATCAAGCAACGATGAAACCGATAGACTTTCGGTTCGGCTCGGCTCGGCTGCGGGCGAGAGGGCACACACGATGAGACAGATTCCGGAGCAACAATGGAGCTGGCAACGCCTCCACCGTCGCCACCATTGCGATGGAGGTCATGGTCTAGGAGAGGCACCGGCACCTGGTGGTGAGGTCACGCTCTAAGGCTGCACGAGCACGGGCCTATGTGGTGGCCAAGGAGGTCATTGCGGCTACGGATCTGACGCGTGCCTCGAGCGTGGACTACCTCTCTGTGACGGCACTCACGGCATCGGCGGCGGCAAGTCCGACAGAGGCTAGGGCTTTTTACGCCTCTGCCATGGATCACATCAAGCCAGATGAGGATCCGGTGGCAGTTGAGGCCAAGGGTGGAGGAAGCCTTCCCTCACCGCCGCAGCTACCGCGACAGACGACCGTGGTGGGGATGCAGCAAGGGAGAAGCAGCAGAAGAGATGGTGGGGATGCCGTGAGGGAGGAGAGGCTAATGGCAATGGTGGAGATGTGTCGGGGGAGTAGCGGTGGCAAAGTGGATAGGGCTAGGGTTGGGGATGCTCCACCTACTGCTCCAATATATAACTATTGTACTATAGCGGTTAAATCTATTCCTCTTAGCATATATATGTTAACCCAAGCGGTTCTATACATCACTTCGTAAAATGACTTCTAAAATCTTAGAAAAATAAATATCCTCATCAAGAATGACCACATCTAACTAAAAAATGCAATGTTTAAAAGAAATTAACTATAACGTGCAATATTTTAGATAACTTGTCATACCACGACAACATGAGAACTTGTTCCACAATACTGAATCCAACAGGAAAACATAAATTTAACCAAAAACTAAACTCCATATACTAGTTAGTACCGCGCAAAGTACTGTCATTGGCAATAACCCTCTCGGTGGAGGGTCACGTGCTCTGTCAGTACAAGCTGTGGTCATGAAACCTAGCCACGTCTACCTGAGTAGGAAGGCGGGCGATCATTGGGCGCAATCCTGACGTACTCGCCCAACATGTGCTTGACGATGGTGGAGGTGATGGATGGTGACGAAAAGCTCGTAGTCATTCTTTGTGACATAGTCAATTACCACCCCCTGCTCCCCGCTCCACATGCCCAGCTGCTGGATAACGCGGTTGGAGATGAACACCACCTCCACTGGTGGTGGTGCTGGTCCGGCAAAAGGTGGGACCAAGCGGTTGGCGACCAACATCTCTCCTCCACCTGTGCGAAGAGAGGGTCGGCTGGAAATCGGTCCGTAGACAGAGTGTGTAGAATGGGCGCGAGCGTGATCAGAGTATCATATATATGGAAGGGCAAGCGCATCAACTTGCATGACAAGATTAAGCAGTTGAAAATGGCTCTTCAATTCACTCGTGATGTTGATGAGAGAGACTTAGCATGCTTCGACTTCTCATGCACACGCTCTGTGCGCGCATATTATAGAACGGCTCAAATTACTAAACCAATCGATGTAGATCCAATCGCTTCACTTAACGCTTCATTCTAGACGGCGAAATATCAAATCGATTAGTACAGTCAAAAATACATACGGGCTTGAAGGTGCACCGCCATGTTTAATTGATTACACGTACACCGGCTCCAGTTCAGGCTGGTGCAAATGAGTTAAGTGCACCGGTGCAATTTGGGCCGGCACGAATGGGCTGATAGGAATGATGGTCTCTGCGGTAGTGGACTACATTCATGACACTGAGCTGGCAGATCATCAAGATTGACGAAGTGGCCACTAGCGTCACTACTACAAAAAACATTTTCGGAGACGTTTTTTTTCCATTAACGGAGGCGGTTTTTGTAACTGTCTCTAAGCTGGGGTCTCTGTTAATCGGGCATTAACGGAGGCTGTTTTTCAACCGTCTCCTAAAATCGATTACAACCGCCTCCGTTAATCGTTCCAGCCGAAAATAAAAATGCCGAAAAAATTTGCAAATAAAACTTTTGTGGAAGTTCGACGATACGCGGCTGACAGGATTCGAACCCGCAACCTCTCCCTCGCGCATGTCTCACTCTACCACTACACCACAATCTCTCATGTGTCCATACTATGTTTTGATTCCTATCATATTATACAAAACCAAGTGTAAATTGTGTTTTTGAAGTTTTAAAGAAGTCAAATGAAAAAGTTGTCAACTACTGAGTTTTTTAACTTATCGAGATCTACAACTTTCATATATGTCATTTCTCCATCCGAGGTCTTTTGCGAAATTTGAATTTCAAATTTGAGAACATTCAAACGTCCTTTTCGTGGACAAGATGATTTCAAAAGAAAAAGTTGCAAACTACAAAGTTACTTAACTTTTCGAGATCTGCAATTTTCATATTGGTCATTTCTCTATCCAAGATCGTTTGAAAAATTCAAATTGAAAATTTGAGAATAGATTTACGGAGACTGATACATTCATTTTAGGAGGCGGTTACATTTGACCGTCTCCTAAAATCGATTAACAAAGGCGGTTATTGTAACACAACCGTCTCCGAAAATGGTCGATTAATAGAGGCAGTTGTGTTACAATAACCGCCTCCGTTAATCGATTTTAGGAGGCGGTCAAAATGTAACTGCCTCCTAAAATGAATGTAACTGCCTCCGTTAATCACTAACATTAACAGAGACGGTTATTTTTTTAAACGTCTTGGAAAATGTTTTGACATTGTCTTCTAAAATGTTTTTTTTAGTAATGCGTCATGCTATCGACTAGCACCTCATCTACCACTAAAAGAAAAGCGCTAGTTAAATTTTAGAGTAAATCTAGAAAAATACGAGTACCACTGCCGAGTCAAGACCAACAAAGTAATTGGTGAAGATAGTAGACGAAGTGGAAGCGCTGCTACTCTATAGCAAAATTCAGCTCCAACAGCCTATCCATCACCATTGCTATCCCATCCGGCTTGCCAAATTGTTCCTCCGGCTTGCCAGACTTGGCAAGCCAAACCGGCTTGCCAAGTGTGGGCCTCACGCGCCTGCAGGAAGGAGCCGTGCGGGGAAGGTCCAGCGGGGAGGCCCGCCGCATCCTCCCAGCGCCGCCACCACCTCCCCTGCGCTCGGCCCGGCGACAACAGCTCCATGGCTGGGCCACCTCGCATGACCGGCGTTCAAGAGGGGAGTCCGCCGGATCTGTCAGAGGGGAGTTCGCCGACGTCGGGGTTGGCCGGACGGCTGCTGCGCCACCAACGCCGACGGGGAAGGAGGAGGCGCCAACGCCCGGGACGACGGGAGCGGAGGAGGAGGTGCCGCCGCCTGGAACGACGGGGGGCGGAGGAGGAGGCTCCGGCGCCGGCGCTCGGGCCGATGGGGGCGGAGGAGGAGGATCCAGCGCTGGCGCCCGGGCCGACGGGGGCGGAGGAGCAGGCTCCGGCGCCGGGGCAACTGCTGCGTCGGTCGGGGTTGGGAGAGGAGGTGGAGGTGCGGCCAGTGCTGGGAGGGAGAGGAGAGCAGAGGTCAGGAGTTGGAGAGGAGGATGGGGAAGGGGATGGGAGGAAGAAGGGGACGTGTGGGTCCCACATGTAAGTGTGTGTGAATATACTGTTGAATGTAGCCGTTGAGATTTGGAGAGTGAGAAATGGAGAATCTGTTGGAGTGAGATACCCAGTATGGAGAGGAATATTTATAGGGAGCCGAATAGAGAGTCAAATGGAGAGGGAAAAATGGCAACTCTCTTGGAGTTGCTCTTAGGACTATATAATGGCGCATATTGGTAAAAAGCTTGGTCCCAATAATCATTTCGCTAAATTACTAAAAAAACTCTTTGGTACTAAATTTGTTTGACCAGAATATTCTAAAGATCTAAAAAAGAATATTCTAAAGGAACCAAATAAAGCAACCCATAACTAAAGCTTTTACGATGCTTAAATGTCCTGAGTATCGTGTTAGTTTCTCCAGCACTATATATTTACCAAAAATGTTCCTCTAACGTATCATATAAAAATTAATATTTTGCATAAGTTATTACAACCATTTGGCCCCATGATTCATTTATAGGAGAATATAAATTTGGATCTACCATATTGATTTTCCTATATAGACAGCAGTTGCAAAATACCTACTTGAGACTTGCTGCAAATGTACTCATTTTCCGGTGTAAACAATATTTTAGTAATTCCCAAAAAATACAAATTATTATTTAAAATACTAGATTATGATATTTTCCCAAACAATAGTTACGATCGTCCATATATTATGTTCTTTGCTTAGGGGTATGGTAGTACCGAGGCTGGATTAATATGCATAAAGTTTAACCATATGACGATTCATCCCGATTGGCGTCCGTGGGGCATTTGAACCATTGTGTTCAAGTAAAGATTGTGGACCAAGATACTGGTGAGCTTTTATCAGAAAATCAAAAGGGTGAGCTACATGTGCTTAGCCATTATGTCATGAAAGGTAACATAATGTAATGCCTTAATATATTTATTAAAATTGGCTGCCATGTGTAACGATATTGGTGGCTAAAGCATTTTTGCAGTAATATTTAAATTTGAGCTTTGTGAAATTTCTTCATATCATCACAGTGCTACTCGATCAAAAAGGAATTTAGGATGAATATATAATTGATATTCCACATTGAGTAGAGCCGTTATTAGTACTTGAGGTTTGTTAGTAGTATGTTTTGGGATCTGCTAAGACAAGAAGTATATGAGATCTGTGTAAGCAAAAAATAGTTATGCATGATACACTACTACAGAAAACATTTGTAGGAGCCAGGTGTTTTTTTAGGGGCAGACTAAAAGGCGACGCGCCCCTACAAAAGGGCGCGCGGTAGTGTAGCTAAGGGCCGCCCCTAGAGAACGGTTTCCAGGGCGGGGCATGGGGTCAACCGCCCCTGGAAACGACTATCATTTTCAAGGGCGGGTGACCGCATCGTCCGCCCCTGAAAATGGACATTAGCAGGGGCAGACCGTGGGATCACCCGCCCCTAAAGATGGTAGACTTTCCAGGGGCGGGTCACCCCATGCCCCGCCCCTGAAAATACAATAGCAGGGGCGGGTCTGACCCGCCCCTAAAACTCCTCTACTGTACAAAACCGAGCCTTTCTTCCCCAACCCGACCAGGTGCACTCAAAACCCTAAAAGGAGAGGGAGGTGCTCCCCTAATTTTCCAAAAAAAGGTGGGGAACAATCCCCTCATTAGGAGGTGAGTTGATACTTATCCTATGACTATTTTTGAGCTTATTGCATTGATTAGACTCAATTAGGGTTTGTGTTACCTCTACCTAGATCTAGATCTTCATGGTAGTACATGGCCAATTTGGACCCCAATTTGGCTCAACCTTGAGTATGTAACAAGGTTAGTAAAGTAGGGGAAGATGATTCTTCCATTTATTTGCTTCAATTTTGACTTCGAAGCCTCATTCATGTATGAGGAAATTGCTAAATCCGTGGAGGAGATATTTGTGTTTTTAACAACAAGCGTGCATTTGTTTCTTGCATTTTCAACTTTAACATCATCCAATGTCTAATATTTTTTGTCATGGATGTGTCTAATTTTTATTTTTGATAGATCTACATGTTTAATTATTTTTTAAGGTTAGAATATGGATCGGTCATGGATGTACAATATATCGAGGCACGGTACTTCTTTTCATGTAGAGCTTGACAAGTTTCTTAGAGTCACAGAGAATAATGCAAGGGATGAGAGGACAAACGATATACGTTGCCCTGTGCAAAATCTGTCAGAACCATCGTGTTTTCAATGACTTGGTTACAATCCGATCACATGTGATGGTGAATGGTTTCGTGAAGGATTACACATTATGGACATACCATGGTGAGAAGGATACTGACGTTGTGGACCTGTTACAAGACATTAGCCTAGACGCTGAAGCCATGAACAGCTATTTCCAAGGTTATGATGAAGATTATGGTTTAGAGGATGACGAAATGGATGATGGTCTTGACTTTGGAAGTGGTGGTGATGGAGTCAGTGGAGGTGAGGACATTGGTGGGGATGATGGTGTAGAGGACATTGTTGGGGATGAAGCTGGTGATGGCAGTAGTTGTGATGAATTAGAGGACAGCGATTTCTTGGGTCACTTGTTGCATCATACCAAAGCGGAACTATTAGTTGGCATTGCAAAAGGCACACAAAATGTTGAGGCGTTGAAAAAGGCAGCTCAGGAAACTGTGTACGAGTGTGCAAAGGGTTGTCCTAGGCATTGGACCTTGCTTCGCTTCATACTCGAGTTGTTGATTCTAAAGGCTAAATATGGTTGGTCCGACGTTAGTTTCAATGAACTCCTGCGTATCTTAGCATGGTTGCTTCCAAAGCCTAATAAAGTACCGGAGAACACTTACCGAGCAAAGAAGCTTATCAGTCCCTTCAAAATGGGTTTGGAAAGAATTCATGCTTGTCCAAATCATTGTATCTTGTACCGCGGGGAAGTATTCAAAAATTTGGACAAATGCTCGGTATGTGATGCAAAACGGTACAAAAGCAATGCTAGCTATTGTGGGGACGAGGAGAATGTTCAAATTGATAAAAATAAAAGAAAGAGGAAGGGTGTTGCTTCCAATGAGGAACCTGACACTTGTGTAGGTGTTGATGACGGGAAGCAGAGAAAGATTCCTGCCATGGTTGTTTAGTACCTCCCTGTGGCTAATCGCTTGAGGCTTCTGTTCTCAAACCGAAAGGACGCCGAACTGATGCGCTGGTGGGATTCTGAAAAGCACATCAAGGGAGATGGAAACATTCGCCATCCAGCCGATGCAAGCCAATGGCAGAAATTCGATGACAAGCATAAGGATTTTGCAAAGGATCCAAGAAATGTTCGGTTTGCTTTGAGTACAGATGGAATGAATCTATTTGGTGAAAGGAAGAGCACACACAGCACATGGCCAGTCGTTATGAGCATGTTCAACCTACCAACATGGTTGTGCCAGAAGCGAAAGTTCCTTTTCCTATGCATACTAATAGAGGGCCCAAAGCATCCAGGCATAGATATTGATGTTTTTCTTCAACCTCTGTTGGAAGAGATGGCAAATTTATGGAACAATGGTATCAAGATAATGGATGGTTTTACAAAGCAAGAATTCACCCTAAGAGCCATGATCTTCGTTACCATCAACGATTACCAGGCATTGTTTGTGCTTTCAGGGCAGGTCAAAGGAAAGACGGCATGCACAATATGCTTGGACAACGAAACCGCTTGGCAATACCTTGATGGGACTAGAAAGGGAGTTTACCTTTGGTACCGACACTTCTTAGATGAAGGACACAAGTACCGAGGTAAGAAGTTCCATCAATTTTTTGGAGGCGATGCTGTGATAGGTCCTGCTCCTGCAAAACCAGACGGACACACGGTCTTTCAAATGGTCAAGGACATCGAGGTTGAATATGGGAAGATGACAAAAGATGGAAAGATGAAAAATAGAGATAAGGCTCCCGTGGTTGGCATGCCGTTTAAGAAGCAGTCAATTTTCTTCAAGTACTTACCGTATTGGGAGGACCTAGAGGTCCGCCATGCCATAGATGGTATGCACATGAAGAAGAACGTGCTCGGAAACATTATTGGGCTCTTACTGGATACAAGGGATAACTTGAAGGCACGCCAGGACTTGGTAGCTATGAACATTAGAGATGATCTTCACCCTATAGATGTGGGGAATGGAAGATATGAACTTCCCCCGACTAGCTACAACTTAACATTGGCCGAGAAGAGGGGAGTATGTGAGTCTTTACGGGGTATCAGAATGCCGAGTCGTTACTCATCTAACATCAAGCAACTAGTGTCGGTCAAAGAACTATCGTTTACTGCATATAATTGTCACGATTGCCATGTTATGCTAACTGTGTTCCTTGCAATTGCAATCAGGGCAATCAAGCCAGTATACGTAAAGATGGTGATCACTCGGTTGTGTTACTTCTTCGACAGAGTTTCTCAGAAGGTGATTGCCAAAGATGAATTGGACGAACTGCAGGATTTTATGAGGGAGACCATGGTGCAGCTTGAGATGTGCTTTCCTCCACACTTTTTTGACGTCACAGAACACCTCATGATTCACATAGTAGATCAGATAAGGACACTGGGTCCACTATACTTACACGAAATGTGGGCATACGAGCGTTTATTGTCAATCCTGAACCGATATGTACTTAATCGTGCAAACCCTGAAGGAAGCATGATAGAGGGTTAGAGTACAGAAGAAGTCATTGAGTGTTGACTGGCTTATCTGAAAGATAACTTGGGAATTGGTTTACCACAATCACTTCATCAGGGAAGATTGGATGGTATCGGCACAGCGAGGAGGAAAACATTCATCGACAAGGACATGAATGATATAAAACTAGAACATTACAGTGTCATGCAACGCCTCACACTAATGGAACCATTCGTCCAAAGACACCTGGATGTTTTCAGAGCAGAAAGTCATGGCCGCTCACCTGATTCGTCGAATGGTTGATGGAACAGGAAATACCAGATGGGGAAACCATAGAAGAAAGAACAATAAAAAGATTGGCATCAGGACCATCCGCTCAGTTGACCTCATTGCAAGGTTATGATATTAATGGCTACATATTTTATACTGCCAAAAAAGACAACAAAAGTGTGTCTCAAAATAGTGGTGTTCGAACACAAGCCCAAGACGAAAATAGTGGCCAAACCATCACATATTATGGCATCATAGATGACATATGGGAACTAGACTATGGTGATAAACGGTTCCCTGTATTTCGGTGTAGATGGGTCAAGCACCCAAGAGGTGTTGAGGTGGACAACTTTGGACTAACAATTGTTGACCTCCAGAATATTGGCTACAAAGATGACCCTTGGATACTTGCTTCACATGTTGCACAGGTTTTTTATGTAATCGACCCTTCTAAAAAACAGAAGCACATTGTGATCCCTGGAAAACAAAATATTATTGGAGTTGACGGTGTTCAGGACGTTGAACAATACAATAAGTTCGAAGAAATGAACCTCTTCCAAGATCTACCACATAAGATACAACATGTAGAAGCAAGCATAAAAAACGGCGAAATGCCTTGGGCACGCAATGATGGAGAACCAAGAATTGTCAATGGCTAGATATTAAAATATTACCTTCTATTGAAATAAATTGATTTTTGTATGCATGTGTATTGTAAACAATCGATTGCCTCAGAATGTATGAACGGGAACTTCTTCGCATTACTATATTAACTTATATTCAAAATTGAAATTTGAAACGAAAATTTTATACGCTCACAGATTTGTGCAACGTTTACAAAAGCACAGCTTTATACGGCGCTGCCCGAGTAAAGTCCACAAGACGAATGGTCGTTCACTCGGTGATAATGGCAGTTGTTGTGTGTCACGTTCCTTTCGCACCGTTTTAAATGGTCTTGATACAACAGAATGCTACGTATGAATAGCTCTTCATCTACGCGCATAGTCAATCGACCACAGTATCATCCGGTCCTGGAGAAAAAGCAAGGAGCGGATGAATCCCCGTCCATCCTGTGTGATCTAAGAGGAAGGCTGCAGCGCTACACAGCCCACATTTTTATACGGTGAAAACAGAGAACATAGCACCGAATGAATTGTTATTGATTCGGTGATAACAACAGTTGTGGTGTGTGACTTCTGCGGATGAATTGCGCTACATCTGGTGTGACGCGCGCAGGAACAATCTACCACAGCTTCATCCGGTGCGCCAGAAAAAGAGATGACCGGATGAAGACATGTTCATCCTGTGTGATCTATGCGTGAAGGACGCAGCGCTACACAGCCCACGTGTTTATACGGGGATCCCAGACAACATAGCACCGTATAAAAGTTCATTCATCTCGGCACTTGTTGTGGACATGTGGGCTGCACATATTCATCCGGTGACGCCACTATCGACGGGACCGCTCGAACGTCCAATCATCCGGTGGTCATCCTTCACCAACTTCGCGCACAAGCACCCTTTCATTCGCTCGGGTTAAAGTGCGTTGAGCGGACGAATGTGTAATGCTGTTTTGTGAAATCGCCTGAACATATGTTTTTCTTGTTCGATTAAAATACGGCGTACTGGATATATTCACGGTTTCGTTTCAAACTAATCTCATTCACACTTCTTTGAGTCCTTGGTCGTTTCTTTGGCTTGTAATGTATGTTTGGTGCCTTGTGAGCTTAGGTACACAAAATAAATGCGCAAAACAATATTACATACTCAAAAATATATACAACGAGAGATAACTACAAGAATGCATTAACTGAAATAAAATGAGAGTGCACTTAGGTACAAATGACCATCACGAGGGCATACAAAAATCCAAATGACATGTCCATGTATGAGAAACTACAAAGATAAAACACTCTCACCCAAGCATCACCCATCTCTGCTCCCTATTTATCTCCCCCTTTCCCCTTACCCAACAGAAAACCCCTAATCAGGAAGTCCCGAGGCGCATCGGCACAGTTAGAGGCGCCGTCGGTGGAGGAGCCAGAAGCGAACGAAGATCGCTGTGCAATCACGGGGGGCTCTGGTGTCAGGGTAGTAGGAGTAGAGACTGCAGTGCCATCCTCAGAAGATGTGACAAGAGGAGAAACCTTTGAGCCAACCACAAAACCACCTGTACCATCACGATCCATCTGTACCTGAATCTTCTCGTTAATAGATACGAGAGTGGAGTCGGCCTGGTCAATCTGTGAGTGTGGCAAGGGACCACCCGCACCCTCAAGCTGTGTCTCCTCTGCCTCTGAGTGTGCCACGGTAACACCCGCACCATCAACCACTGTCTCCTCAATCTCCTCGGCCTCTGAGCGTGCCATGGTAACACCCGCACCCACAAGCTATGTGCTCTTCTCAATATCCTCAGTCCTCCGCACTTGCACCCGCACCCACAGCATCACACTCTATCTCCTGCTCAATCTCCTCAGTTTGTGAGCCTGTCATGGAACCTTCTGCACCCTGAAGCTCTGCGTGCTGCCTAATCTCCACAGTATCTAGCAAAGTGTGCCTCGGGGTCGAGAGAGTCTCCTCAGGTGTCATCTCGCCACCGAGTGGAGCTGTGGCAATCGAAGTAGACACTACAGTGGAGCCAACCTGACCCTGACTGAGCTGCTCAAGGGAGGCACGCATCTGTTGAGACATCGGTACTAGAACTGATAACACCCGAGTCGCTTCAGGTGCTGTCATGGGAACATAAGTCAACGGTGTCTCCAGGAAACCACCGGCTGGAGGAGGTGCAGTGAATGGCACGTACTGGAGCTGTTGTGCCATAGGGGCCCGAAGAAGTGGCTCGACACCTGTTTGGGTGTACAAATGTCCTATGGTCCCAGTAATGTAACCGAATATCTGTGAATTAATCTGCTGCTGCTGAAGAAATTGTGCACTAAACTGCTCCTGCTGGTGGCGCATCTGTTCCATCATGATCATCTGTGTCTCTCTATGACGTGCATGCTCAGCCTTAGAGCAACACTGCTGATCGGCCAGGGACTATACTATAGCAGCAAGAGCATCTAGCTGAGTAGTGTGTGCCTCACTCACTCGAGGTGGTGGTGTCACAGGAAGTGGTGGAGGAGATGACTCCTGCGTTGGAACTGCTCTGGACGGACCTGACTCGTCGTCGTGAGTACGACGCTCTGGAATGTAAGGCGCAAAGTCTGGGTCCTCGTCCGAGTCATCACTGTCAGTATCAAAGTAGCTCGGGAGCTAAGCCTCTACTGTAGCTAGTGCGTCCCGCTCACGCTCAAGTTCAGTCATAGCTGCCTCTGCGATTACCTGCTGCTGCAACCTCTCCTCTGCTGCCAACATCGCTCTAGGGCATCGGTGCTTGTCATTAGGCCGAGTAGCCAAATATGTGCCAAACTAACCCCTCGCTGAGTAAAGCTCATCCTTCCATTTCCCATCTTTGAGGTCGGCGATCAACCATCTAATCAGGTGAGCATATGGCTGTTGCCGCTGGGCTGACATCGCATAAAAGATAGCATCCTCCCACTCACAGAAAATCAGATCTACAATATCAAACTGCTCATGATTCATGATGTGAAGAAGGAGCCACTGCTGCAAGGCGGTGATCGTCTCGGCGTTCCCTCTCCTGGGCAAAAGAGACCTCCGCAACGCCATGTGAACAGTGTAAGCCTCGACTGTGAGCTGGTCGGGAGTCCTCGGGCTGCAAGGAATGAATGGCTACCGAAACAGTGGAGCAATCTGCTCGTCTGTGGGGAATGTCGTAGCACGAGGATGGCGGGGAGGAGTACTTTCCTCACCGTAAGTGACGTGGTGCAGCACTGTACCTCCAAGCTTTAGACCAAAGGACCTTGCCATCGATTCCCTGGAGATGTGCCAAACCTCATTATTGAACTTGAACTGAATGAAGGTCCTTTGCTCGTCAATGTAGAGTGTGGCAAAGAAGACTCTCACCCACTCCTCAACCCAAAGCCTGTAGTCCGTGACCAAGGCCTCGACCCCAGGCATGTACGCAAAGTGGGGCTGTATAGGTACCCCCCTACAGCCCTTCTCAATGAAGGCCAATCCAACATCTTGTGCTCTATGATAGGAAACCGCCCCCTCACGTACGAGGTATAGAAACTCTCCTGTAGTCGTTTCATAAACCGAGGGTCAGTGTACGCCTCTCTACACTCAGGGAACCAGTCAAAGATTTCAACATTCCTGTACTTCCGCACCCTCTTGGAAGAAATCCGCCTCAAGTCAAGAAGCAACTCTCCTGGCTCTGGTGGTGTCTGTGCACGTCTGACCCGTCGTGCAGCTGATATCTCCATGCCAATATCTGAGTCTGCCTGTGCCTCCTCCTCCTGCTCCTCAATCTCCGGCTGCACAACCTCCTGCTGCCGTGAACACTCCCCTGCACTACGGCTGCCACGCCTCCGAGTGCCACCACCACGAACACGTGGACCCGAGCGTTGAGGTGGTGGTGTCTGTGTCGGTGTCTGGGTTTCTGTGCGATGATGGCGTCCTGAGCGGCGCAACGTAGACGACTGCTTCGTCTGTCGCTCTCGAATCCTGATACCCTGTTGTGGCTGCCCCTGTGTGTCAGGAACCTGAAGTACACGCTCCCACTCCTTCTCCACTCGACTCTTCTTCCTCTTCGGAACCACAATCTCCTTCCCTGCCCTTTTCTTCTCCCCGGCCATCTGCAACAGATATGGTAGAAGATTACAAAACAACAAGATATGATATATAATAAATAGTAAATAAACTATCATTGGAAACGATATGTCGTAAGCAAAACACGAGATTGATTAAGGGCCAATGAATTTTACATCTAAAGATCTAACATGCTCGAGGACAAAAAAACAAAGAATGCTAGGAGTGTCCTTAGGTGCTCGACAAGAGGTGGAAGTGAACCGAAAACACCTAAGATAAGCGACGACCATGACCTGCTCAACCACTTCGATTTTGAACTAAACAAGTAACATTTGAGTCGAGGACACGATATTAATATGAAAACAATCCTAATTATTGAACAAAATATCCTAAACATGAAACACTAAAGCCACTTTATAGTGGAATTTGAGATATACAGGTGAGCATTCTGTGCACATGATATTCTTGTGAAACATATGCCCCTAAACTACAAACATTGTGCTCTAAAAAGTGAAATTTTAACGAATTTCATTCAAATTGAATCTCATTTGGGCGGGTTTGAAGTTTCTCAGCACTGCAGACGAAATCGACGAGGGAGACGGCCGTGGGGCGACGAAGAAGGTTCCTGGCGTCGCGCACGGCTGGGATACGGCGGCGTTTACCCGCGGTGGCCGGCAAATCGAAGGCCGCCGACAGTGGAAACCCTAGGCAACGGTTCCGCGAGCCCGCGTGAGGCAGCGGTGCGCAGCGGTGGCGAGGAGGTGCACGGAGCGGGGGGCGGGAAGGATTAGCTGAACGTCGACGGCGGCGATTGGCCGGCACGGCCGGAGACAGTGTTGGTATTTCTTATGACCTACAGATAAATCCGCAAGCGTACGGATACCGATGTAGCTTTCACCCGGGAGTATTCCAGGGATCGATTTCCACGGGGAACGAGAAGTGTACTAATCCTTTAATTAATTCGTCCGAAAGGGTAATATGGGGGATATGGATGACAACAAAAAGAAAAGAAGAGATAAAAAGGCTGAGGGTAGAGAGGGTACTTATGTAGAAACACTGGATATTTCGATAAATCAAGCAAGTCAGACTTGTTCAAGAGAGTTCACTTCAGGCGCCTGAGACACCACCACTCACAGAAAGGGATGAGAAGGGGAGTGGTACCGCCTACCCCTAAGTCCTACAGACCAGAACTAACGTGGTGGATTACATCGGCCGGACAGGGCTGTCACCACCTGCCGGCTACCACAACTATTCCGTTGAACTGGGTGCAAACCAAGGTAACCACTAGTCTAGGCACCACGCCTATACTAATAATTACTACTTCACTTGAATTCAGAGCAAAGCACCCACTACTAAGTAGTGAACGAGGAACCAGAGAACAAGCTAGCAAGACTGAATGCTTAATAAATCAGAAGGAAGCCAAAGTTACCAGACAAGACCCGGATGTTACTCGAAGTTGAGCCGCATCCGCCGAGGTACAAAGTGGAAGAGAAGCCGACAGCTCCGGCTTCTCTCCCGGACTCTCACCTCACCTCTCTCCCTATATTCTAAGTATGGAAGTGGTAGCACTTCTCCTCTATTTTGTTGTGTCCTTGAGTGGGGGTGAAGGGCGCCTTTTATAGCCTCCCAAGGGTAGAATCCTGCGTAATTGTCACGCCACCATCTTGCTTAGCTTCCACGCGAAAGGGGAGGCGTAACAGCCACGGAAGTAGGCCGGCCGGCCTGATCTAGGCCGTTCGGCCTGGGTCTGTCACCATCTGGCACCGTCTTTCTTGTGGACGCTCCTGATGATGTCCTGATGACGGTTGTGGTGGCGTTCACCTCAAGCTTGACAGTTTGGGGGCCGGCCGGCCTAGGGGAGGCCGTTCGGCCTGGCACTGGCCCCTCTCGGCCCTCCGTTGCACCGACTCGCTCACTAACGGTTGCATGTTGTCCCTTGAGGCGGTTTTGGTTGCGTTGAGTTGAAGTTGTCCGAGAATCCTAGGTAGGTGGACCTTCCAATCCATGGCCTAGGCCTTTCGGTCTTAACTTCATTTATTCTTGTCAATTCTTGCTTGGGGGTCCATTGGTGACTCCCTAGGGTCCTTGTGCAAAGTTTTGAGCATTTTGGGGACCATTGTAGGCCGGCCGGCCTTGTCCAGGCCGATCGGCCTAAGTCAGGCCGACCGGCCTGGCAAGGTTCTGCCGGCGATCTTCCCGGACGCGTAACTTTCTCGTCCGGACTCCGAATTGGGTCATCCAAATATCCATTTCGATCGTCTCGACGAGGCCTTCGCAATGGTGCATTCCAATGGTGACATTTTATATGTATTTTGCATGTTCTTATCATTGTATCCAGATGTGGCCTCCTGAAATCAACAATTCACCAAAGCTAGTGGAAATAGTTAGAATTTAACCCCTATGTCTAGTTTGGTGTTTGTTCCATGCCAGGGTTGACGGCCAATAATGGCATATAACGGCCGTCAACACACCCCACACTTAGACCCTTGCTCGTCCTCGAGCGAGGAGTAGGGACTAAGACGAGACATGATATCCAAGGAAATGGAACAAGCATACGAAATATTCCAAGCCATACCTTGTACTTGTGAATTTTGTAGTGTCTATCATGCCATCTTGAGTAGTTGAGGAATGGAACGGTCGTGAATCAAATCACTTTAACTCCATGTGTCAAGTAGCTTGGGATTTTTCAATAAGTTTTCAAAAACAAACCTTTGCATTGCTCCTCATTTGATTCTCTCGGATCTCTCAATGTGTATATATCCTCACCAAGGCATTAACTTGCCTTTCTTCATCCTACTTCTAAAGATGGCTATATGTGGAGCTCAAGGTAGGGTATGAAGATGAGGCATACTTGCATCACATGTATTGCAAAGTCAAAGAGTGGATCCAAGAAGAAATCAAATCATACAATCGGATCAAGATGTGCACGTGTATGGGTATGATGGGTGGTGGATGGAATAAACAACTCCTTTGTGTGTGGTCTCTCTCCTTTAAATAAAATCTTTTGAGAACATGGCTATCAGATATTTTTTTTCTTTCTTGGACCTTCATGTGTCCAACTTTTTTTCTTTTTTTCCTTTATTTTCCTTTTTTTTGCGTGGACCTTCATGTGTCCATATATATTTTTTTTCGATAGCCATGTCTCTTTTGTAACAATACTGAGGAGTGAGATTTGCACATACATGATGGAGCATTTATTTTGTGGAATGGATGGATGAATGATACAATGCTAACTTCTAGTGTAGAAGTATAGCAAGGGGGATAAACGTGTACGTGATCTTGATCATGAAAGCATGAAAAGAATTCTCATAAGGGTCGCAACAATTTGACAAAGCTCAATGCAATGACAAGTAGCATATGTGTACATGGTTTTCAAGATAACTCAACATATGGCTTTGGTAGGACTTTGGCATATCAAAGAGGGGCTTTGCAAAGGGTTTTCAAATTTTCAAATAAATTTCCCAAGCACTCAAACATTAAGAGTGAAGATCATATCCTCAAACCATATCTCAAACATCAACTACTTAGATGAACATGGTTCCCTAAAAATATTTATTCACAAGTGGCAAGATGAAGCGAGGAATAAAACATATGCTAGCCAAACATGGGAGCATGGAGGGTAGGCATAGCAGGGTGAATTATTTTATCTTGAGATTGATTTTAATGATAGGGATTGAAATTCAATCAAACTCATGAATTAAGGAGCAAGAGGTGGAGTGCACATACCATCGCCCTTTTTTTCTTGTCATGTTAGCGCAGTCGATGTTGTGCGACACCTTCGTGGGGAGCCTCGAATGTGTATGTTGATGATGAGCTTGAGAGATCTCCCCCACACTTGTACTCATGTTGGTACTGTTATTCGAAACAAAAAGGTGGAAACAAAAAGAGGGGCTCTACTGGTTCGAAAACCAGGGAGCCTTTATTCAAGTTATTATTATTATTATTTATTTATTTTATTTTTTTGGGCAAGATGCACGAACAAACACCAACTCCAAACCAAAGCAAGCTTGGCATGAAAGGAACTTTACTTGGGATACTCACATACCTCCCCCACACTTGGATTTTGGATTGCTAAGCAACACAAATCAAGTGTGTGGAGTTCAAGCTTCCTTTCATAATGTTCCCTCACCAAGACGTACTAAGGTGTTGTAGTTGATGTAGTTCTCATGCTCTTAGGCTTTACTTGTCCATCGTTCTTCTTGATCTCTACCTGCAATGGTTAGCAACAAAAAATACCCAAAAGACAACTTTATCCTAAAGATATGATCTTGCTTTTTATTCGAAAGGAAATAAATGCTAATCATCCGGGCTATCTCCCGGCAGTGCTTTGTTTATGGTCATAAGCTTGACCTTAGGAACATTCTCTTGCGACTACCATTGGTGATGTCATTCCTGTCTCATCACCAATTGTTGATGTGTCATGAAGCTTTTGGCTGCAAGGTTAGTGCAATAGAGCAACCACGAGATTTGCAATGCTTATGGTAAACATATGCATCTACAACCAACCTTCTAAACATTTTGTAGAAGAGGACCTTGAGGTGGTTGTAGTCCTCGTGTGTGCTCTGGGCACAAGACATGGTTAACTTTGAAGAGGCAGTGAACGAGCATGGTCTATGTATGACTTCAAGAATGAAACTTCCATGCTCATCGAAGAGATTATTTTATTGGGACTCCAAAGTTAATGTTTTACAATCTTCCATGGCCCATGGGTTCTCTATCTCAAGAGATTCATTGTGGAAGCTTAATGTTGCTTTTCGATCATGGTCGGAAACAACAGTAAGGGCCAGTGGGAAGAGGCTCAAACTCGTTTGAGGGTGATGATGATCGTTCATCTTCACAAAGGTGAAGGGTCTCTTCCGACTCGTAATCTTTGAGAGCGGAGACCGCAACCTCAAAGAGAACAGGCTTGGATGATGTGAACGGAGATACATACATCACACTCTCAAATGAGGTTGGCTTGGGAAGAGGCCTTGCCAAAGGATTTTTCAGCCAAGAGGTAGCAGTGTTGAATGCGACTTCCCTAAGCCTTCCATCTAGGCTCTCATGAGATTTTTCAAGTAGATCTTTTAGCGGGCAGCCTAGGAGTAGATCAAGATCAAGTATATCAAAGATGTGAAAGTCTAAGCTTACCTCGATCTTGTCTATCATGAGTGGCATGGCATATGCAACCCCTCGACATTCAAGAATATGTCCGAAGGGACAACTCTCAAGGATCTTGTCGGATGGTCTTAGCGAGATACTGCCCAATAGAGCATACGCTAGGTGCCATGGCATCACATTAACCTCCATGATGGGATTAAAACGGGCTTCTACAGTTATTCCTCTCACGGAACATGGAAGGATCGTAGAGGGATAACTAATCCAAATTTCTTCGGAGTAGCATCTTGCTCTATGCAACCATTCCTCCTTCATAGCCTCCATGAGATATGATTTGTTAGGAGGATCGGGAGGTAGAGGAGGCACTGTAGGCCTAACGGAAGGTTCTGTCAAAGAATTTTTAGAGTGATGAATTTGGACAAAAAAGGGTGTTGGTTCAGGGAGAGTATCGGAGAGATGTGCTACGATTGGTGTGGATTCTTGTGATGCTTTCACATCTTCCGACATGGATGTCTCTTCTATGGCCTCCTCAGGAATTTCTTCCGGGAATTCATCATAGATCCCAGTGTAAGGGGTGTTCTCTAGAATTTTGTCTAGAATGGCCCTCCCCTCACTGGGTGTCAAATGAGTGAAGGATCCTCCCGAGGACGAATCTAGGAATTTGGCTGATTCAATTTCGAGACCTCTTCTAAAATGTATTAGAAGGATGGGTTCAGGGATCCCTAGATCAGGTCCCGTGGACATAAGATAGGTAAATCGAGCCCAAGCGGCCCCTAGTGATTCTCCTTCCCTTTGTTTGAAAGTGAGGGCCTCGATTCGAAGGTCAGCGACCTGAGATTCAGGGAAGAAGGTTAAGCAAAATTTATCTCGTAGTGTCTCCCAACTTCCCTTCACTCTCCCACGATAGCGATCACACCATATCTTCGCTCGACCCGTCAAAGAGAAGGGAAACACCTTCCATTTCAGAGTTTGTTGGGCCATCCCCGTAATCACGAGACATGAGCAAATTTGCTCAAATTCCCGTATGTGAACATAAGGATTCTCCCCTTCAGCTCTAGAAAATGGATTCTCTCTGATCTTGGCTATGAATTTTGTGTGTATTCCGTAGCCAGAGCTTTTTATGGGGTGAGACGATGGTGGTGGCTCCAGATCTTCAGCTTTTGGAGCTGAGAATTGATATAAGGTAGGAGTGGAATTCATGATGGTAGGTGGATGGTATGTGGACGAACTAGGTTCGTGATAAGAACAGCTACCGTTCCCCGGCAACGGCGCCAGAAAGCTTGTTGGTATTTCTTATGACCTACAGATAAATCCGCAAGCGTACGGATACCGATGTAGCTTTCACCCGGGAGTATTCCAGGGATCGATTTCCACGGGGAACGAGAAGTGTACTAATCCTTTAATTAATTCATCCGAAAGGGTAATATGGGGGATATGGATGACAACAAGAAGAAAAGAAGAGATAAAAAGGCTTAGGGTAGAGAGGTACTTATGTAGCAACACTGGATATTTCGATAAATCAAGCAAGTCAGACTTGTTCAAGAGAGTTCACTTCGGGCGCCTGAGACACCACCGCTCACAGAAAGGGATGAGAAGGAGAGTGGTACCGCCTACCACTAAGTCCTACAGACCAGAACTAACATGGTGGATTACGTCGGCCGGACAGGGCTGTCACCACCTGCCGGCTACCACAACTATTCCGTTGAACTGGGTGCAAACCAAGGTAACCACTAGTCTAGGCACCACGCCTATACTAATAATTACTACTTCACTTGAATTCAGAGCAAAGCACCCACTACTAAGTAGTGAACGAGGAACCAGAGAACAAGCTAGCAAGACTGAATGCTTAATAAATCAGAAGGAAGCCAGAGCTACCAGACAAGACCCGGATGTTACTCGAAGTTGAGCCGCATCCGCCGAGGTACAAAGTGGAAGAGAAGCCGACAGCTCCGGCTTCTCTCCCGGACTCTCACCTCACCTCTCTCCCTATTTTCTAAGTATGGAAGTGGTAGCACTTCTCCTCTATTTTGTTGTGTCCTTGAGTGGGGGTGAAGGGCGCCTTTTATAGCCTCCCAAGGGTAGAATCCTGCGTAATTGTCACGCCACCATCTTGCTTAGCTTCCACGCGAAAGGGGAGGCGTAACAGCCACGGAAGTAGGCCGGCTGGCCTGATCTAGGCCGTTCGGCCTGGGTCTGTCGCCATCTGGCACCGTCTTTCTTGTGGACGCTCCTGATGATGTCCTGATGACGGTTGTGGTGGCATTCACCTCAAGCTTGACAGTTTGGGGGCCGGCCGGCCTAGGGGAGGCCGTTCGGCCTGGCACTGGCCCCTCTCGGCCCTCCGTTGCACCGACTCGCTCACCAACGGTTGCATGTTGTCCCTTGAGGCGGTTTTGGTTGCGTTGAGTTGAAGTTGTCCGAGAATCCTAGGTAGGTGGACCTTCCAATCCATGGCCTAGGCCTTTCGGTCTTAACTTCATTTATTCTTGTCAATTCTTGCTTGGGGGTCCATTGTTGACTCCCTAGGGTCCTTGTGCAAAGTTTTGAGCATTTTGGGGACCATTGTAGGCCGGCCGGCCTTGTCCAGGCCGATCGGCCTAAGTCAGGCCGACCGGCCTGGCAGGGTTCTGCCGGCGATCTTCCCGGACGCGTAACTTTCTAGTCCGGCCTCCGAATTGGGTCATCCAAATATCCATTTAGATCGTCTCGACGAGGCCTTCGCAATGGTGCATTCCAATGGTGCCACTTTTATATGTATTTTGCATGTTCTTATCATTGTATCCAGATGTGGCCTCCTGAAATCAACAATTCACCAAAGCTAGTGGAAATAGTTAGAATTTAACCCCTATGTCTAGTTTGGTGTTTGTTAAATGCCAGGGTTGATGGCCAATAATGGCATATAACGGCCGTCAACAGACGGCGAGGCGATCAAGTGCGGCAACGGCTTACGGGCGCGGGCGCAGGCGAGATTGAGGAAGGAGATGGGCTGGCGTGCGGGGTCCACAAAAATATAACCGTTGGAGTGGGGATAGGCTGGCCACACCTTCTATCCGGTGTGCTCACCTTGGAGTGGACCGGATGAAAGGCCATACATCCGGTCCAGTGTCTATACGTCAATACAGGGACTGTTATGTCACCAATTTATCCGGTGATGTCCATGATTCATCCGGTGCACCTTGGGTTTTCTCCAAACCTTAACGGGCCCCAATGCTATTTTCTTCGTTGATGTATCTAACCAAAATAAAAACAAACATAATTTAATCTAGGATTATGTTGATCGAATTCAATATTAAATGCAAACAATTTTGTAAACATGATAGTAATATTAGTTTTACAAAATCATTGACTTCTCTCCATACCTAAGACATTGATGTCTCATGATACGTTGATTTTTGGTTTTCATACAAATTAAAGATAAAATTATCAATTCATTAGATTTAGTGAGTTTATGATTTGAAAAACATAGTCCAACTAATAGAGCCAATATACGTGAACGTCATATGTTTTATATTTTTCATCTCACTCTTCATCAAACACTGCCACATCGTCAAAAGTGATGACATGAGAGTCTAATAAATGACCATGAAACTCCCATTGACATTGACCTAAGATTTGTCACACAAACCAATGAACAAATATAGCTCTATGTATTCCACTAAGGAGCCACGGGACCACCCGCACCCTGAAGCCGTGTCTTTTGCTCAATCTCCTCGTCCTTCGAGCCTACCAGAGGACTCCCCCCTCTATCTCCTGCTCATTGTCCGACTAGAACCCTATGTGGGTCCCTTTTGTCAGTTGGTGGGTCCCGCTTTGTGAGCTGGGGGTCTTGCTTGTGAGTTGGTGGGTCCCGTTTTTTAGATGACGGGTCCCACTTATGTGCTACATATAGTTGCATGTTTTATGGGACAAATTTGAAATCTTAGAATTGCATTTTTTTTGGTACGGAGGGAGTATTCGTGATTATATTCCCAATGTTTGACTAAAATCTTGTGCGACGGTCGGAGACGGCGAGGCGAGCGAGTGCACATGGAGTGTCTTGCTTGTGATTTGGTGGGTCCCTTTTTCAGATGATGGGTCCCGCTTGTGTGCTATATATAGATGTTGCGGAGGGGCTGGGAAGCATCCGGTGCCGTCATGATGGTGCAGACCGGATGAATGCTGATTCATACGTAGATGTTGCAGAGGGGCTGAGAAGCACAACATTTTATCCGGTGCCGTCATGATGGTGCGGACCAGATGAATGCTGATTCATACGGTCTGATGTTTTTACCTGAATAGAAACAATGTTAGGTCAGTATTTTTATCCGGTGACTTCCACCATGCACTACGGGCGCTGCGCTGTTTGCCGTGTGCCTATGGCGCACGGCAAACGGAAAAATCCACACGGCAAACGGTTTGCCATGCGCCGCGCACGGCTAAACGCACACGACAAACAAAGTGTCGGCAAACGCAATCTTTGCTGTGTGCTAGTTTTCAGGCACACGGCAAAATGCTTTGCCGTGTGTCGCCTGATTTGCCGTGTGCTTAACGGGCTGACGGCGGTTACGGTGCCCCCCGCGCTTTGCCGTGTGTTTTTTGCTTCGAGCACACGACAAAGCTTCTGGCTTTGCCGTGTGCTTTTTGCTACGTGCACACGGCAAAACACGACTTAGGGTACATAAGTTCAAATACATTGCTTAATACCTAACAAATACAATAAGTTCAAATACATAGAATTAAAAGGGTACATAAGTTCAAATACAACACAAGTTCACAGCATGCACAAGTTCACATCTCAAGTTCACATCATGCACAAGTTCAAATCTAAAATTCACAACACAAGTTCACAACATAAGTTCACAACCAAAGTCGCGGCGTCTCCGGTGTACTTTTATTGAGTACGTGCCCCGTCCAGTGTGTCTCCTGATCCATGGATTTAGCTGTTAAGGAGATGTGTTAGCAAAGAGACAGCTGAAATAATGTTTTAATTAATTCGATTGTTGTATACATAAGGATTGAAGTTCAACGAATTGTGCCCTTCAATGCAACAAATTTTACCGTTCATTGGAGAGACGTGATGTTATCTCCTCATATGGTGTCTCTGGTATTTCGGTGCCACTATCGGACAATGTCAGCAAACTATCGTTTGAAGAATCGACGGGTGCTTCCGAAATCGTGGATGAATCGACGGGTTCTTCCGGTTCCTCAATTAAGTAACCTGATGCATGAGGATCCGCATGAGGTAGTGCATGCAGTTTTTGGAGTGTCTAGGTGGTCAAGTTTGTAGTTAGGGGGCGATGTATGGACTGGTTGTAGCATACCTCGTTGATTACCTGCTCCAAGTGGACCTCCTCCTCTGGAACACCCCGCACCATCGTCACCCTGTTCTCGCGGAAATAATGTGATGCGCATTCGTTGGTTGGGGCGTTCTATAGTAAGAGTGACAATGGTTAGAGTGAACAATGTAACATTATCAAAGCAAAGTTCTGTTCTAAATGCAGTTACCGTTGGACACCACTAGCCTCTATTTCACTCGGCGTAGCTGGAACTACATCAATCCAAATTGGCCATATGTTCAGTATGGAAAAAGCGTTTGATGGCCCTGCTTTGCGGATGCCTACACTTGCATCCTTAGGTATGCGTGATGGGGATGCATATGTTAACATGGAGAATGCGAGATCGTTCCTGTTAATACAGACTTGGCAAACTTCACATATGTTCCTGAAGATTCTAGGTATTAGGTCAGTCCTTCCCCAAAAGACTGGTGGCACTCCGGTTACGACAAGCTTCAGTGGTTCTGGGGGTTGGTAAGCAAGCATCGCTTCTTGGGTTTCTTGCTCTAACCTGTAGCTGGGAAATGTGGCATCAATGTGTACTTCACTGGAACCATACCTAGGCATCAATGGTAAGATCGCAAGCCGATGTTGTCCAACTTCAAGGGTCCCATTTCTCAAGATCTTACTGGTATCCGCAAAATTGTTGGTTCCCACCACATAATCACAAAGGTACCTCGAGATCTGGCGTATGGCAACATTCACCTCCGCTTGCTGCTCTAATGCCTCCATTATCTGCCCGTGAGTGATATCCATGAGGACATGTGGAGATCTAGGCCTCACCAGGACTACGAGGCCAGTAATAGCTGCATCATTGTAGTTGACCTCAGTGTCCTCAAAGATCTTGTCCAACTTCAAGGGTCCCATTTCTCAAGATCTTACTGGTATCCGCAAAATTGTTGGTTCCCACCACATATCACAAAGGTACCTCGAGATCTGGCGTATGGCAACATTCACCTCCGCTTGCTGCTCTAATGCCTCCATTATCTGCCCGTGAGTGATATCCATGAGGACATGTGGAGATCTAGGCCTCACCAGGACTACGAGGCCAGTATAGCTGCATCATTGTAGTTGACCTCAGTGTCCTCAAAGATCACGAGGTTTTACGGTAGAATGTAGCCATCAGTTGTTGCTCCGATTCAGCTCCGAGGGCCTCTTCGCCTACAAAATAAGATTGATGTGTTACTATAATAAAATCTTCATGATTGTTTTGTAAAAAGAATAAAGTAACAAATGTCGTCATTTAAGACAATGAAATTTGTCACACCTTGCTGGTTTGAAGAACCCGAGGTGGAGGAAGACAGCGGGAACCCGTCGGTGCTTAAGAGTGTCAAATAACTCCTGAAAAAAATGAACATAAGAGTGTCAATTAAAAATTTTGGAGCCACACAAAAATTTATTCTCGCCAAAGGGCGGAGAGATTGTAAGCGGTGAGGCCAAGCTGATTGACTAGTGGTCAGCTTGGGTGCAAGATTAAACAGTTTAGATTTATTTAATTAAGTTAGCCATAGTTTGTATTGTAGGATTAACTACCAAAAATACAAACCCACATTTCAGATCCAAATAAAGCCAAACGAAAAACCAAATCACTCGTGCATGGATGATTTAAAATTTTAAATGCACAATTTTTAATTACTATCTTTAGAATTTATGAAAATGAATTGAGGGTTGACCTTGAATTTGACCGGGTTTTTATATGATCCACACAATCAAACAAAAAGTTTTAAATTTTTAGAATACTCATTACAATTTAAACAACTCAAAAATTGTTAACATACATTTCTATACATCACAAATTTTATATCTAAAATTTCTATAATTGATAATTAAGATCTAAATTTGATCTAACATCACTAATTCATCACTAATTCTATACTAAATTACAGAAATCGATAGGAGGTCGAGAGAGCACTCACAAGGGATGGATCGGGGCCCGATGCGGCTGCAACAATGGGTACTCCTCATCCTTCTCCTCTGGATGCGGCTGCCTCCGTGTCCTCCCGCTTCTCCTTCTTCTCCCCCTTCAGATGCGTCGGCGGGCAAGGGCAGTACGGCGTGGCAGTGCCGGTGGGGCGGGGGACAGCGGGCGGGCGGCGAGGCGGGGCAGTGCCAGCGGGGCGGCGAGGCGAGACGGCGAGCGGGCGGCGAGGCGTGGCAGTGCCGGCGGGGCGGCGAGGCGGACGGCAAGCGGGCGGCGAGGCGAGACGGCAAGCGGGCGGGGAAGCGGCGAGGCGACACGGCGGGGAGGCGGCGTCGGTGCGGGGGCAGTGTGGTGTGCTCGATCTGTATTGTGTGTGCGCGCGAGTGGTGTCTGTGGTGTGGCCGAGTGGATAAGGGTCAGGTGATTTTTGGTTTTGATACAAATAAAAGACAAATTTATCAATTGAATTTATAATTTCATTAGATTTAGTGAGCTTATGATTTGGTCGGTCCTATTTGTGAGTTGGTGGGTCCAGCTTGTGAGTTAGTGAGTCCCGTTTTTCATGTTATGTGCTATATATAGTTTCATATTTTATGGGATTGGCAATGACTTCTCTCCATACCTAAGACATTGATGTCTCATGATATGTTGATTCTTGGTTTTCATACATATTAAAGATAAAATTATCAATTCATTAGATTTAGTGAGTTTATGATTTGAAAAACATAGTCCAACTAATAGAGCCAATATACGTGAAAGCCATATGTTTTATATTTTTCATCTCACTCTTCATCAAACACTGCCACATCGTCAAAAGTGATGACATGAGAGTCTAATAAATGACCATGAAACTCCCATTGACATTGACCTAAGATTTGTCACACAAACCTAAGACATTGACCCTGAAGCCGTGTCTTCTGCTCAATCTCCTCGTCCTTCGAGCCTACCAGAGGACTCCCCCCTCTATCTCCTGCTCAATGTCCCACTAGAACCCTACGTGGGTCCCTTTTGTCAGTTGGTGGGTCCCGCTTTGTGAGCTGGGGGTCTTGCTTGTGAGTTGGTGGGTCCCGTTTTTTAGATGATGGGTCCCGCTTATGTGCTATATATAGTAGCATGTTTTATGGGACAAATTTGAAATCTTAGAATTGCATGTTTTTTTGGTACGGAGGGAGTATTCGTGATTTATATTCCCAATGTTTGACTAAAATCTTGTGCGACGGCCGGAGACGGCGAGGCGAGCGAGTGCACATGGAGTGTCCTGCTTGTGATTTGGTGGGTCCCTTTTTCAGATGATGGGTCCCGCTTGTGTGCTATATATAGATGTTGCGAAGGGGCTGGGAAGCACAACATTTTATCCGGTGCCGTCATGATGGTGCGGACCGGATGAATGCTGATTCATACGTAGATGTTGCGGAGGGCTGAGAAGCACAACGTTTTATCCGGTGCCGTCATGATGGTGCGGACCAGATGAATGCTGATTCATACGGTCTGATGTTTTTACCTGAATAGAAACAATGTTAGATCAGTAGTTTTATACGGTGACTTCCACCATGGATAGCACCGGATGCTGCCGTGTTGTTCCGAGGACGCCAAAACATAACGTGTTAGTTTTAGAAATTCCATGACTTATCCATACCTAACGCATTGATGTGCCATGTTACATCGATTTTTGGTTTTGATACAAATAAAAGACAAAATTATCAATTGAATTTATAATTTCATTAGATTTAGTGAGCTTATGATTTGGTCGGTCCTATTTGTGAGTTGGTGGGTCCAGCTTGTGATTTAGTGAGTCCCGTTTTTCATGTTGTGTGCTATATATAGTTTCATGTTTTATGGGATTAGCAATGACTTCCCTCCATACCTAAGCATTGATGTCTCATGATACTTTGATTTTTGGTTTTCATACAAATTAAAGATAAAATTATCAATTCATTAGATTTAGTGAGTTTATGATTTGAAAAACATAGTCCAACTAATATAGCCAATATACGTGAAAGCCATATGTTTTATATTTTTCATCTCACTCTTCATCAAACACTGCCACATCGTCAAAAGTGATGACATGAGAGTCTAATAAATGACCATGAAACTCCCATTGACATTGACCTAAGATTTGTCACACAAACCAATGAACCAATATAGCTCTATGTATTCCACTAAGGAGCCACGGGACCACCCGCACCCTGAAGCCGTGTCTTCTGCTCAATCTCCTCGTCCTTCGAGCCTACCAGAGGACTCCCCCTCTATCTCCTGCTCAATGTCCCACTAGAACCCTACGTGGGTCCCTTTTGTCAGTTGGTGGGTCCCGCTTTGTGAGCTGTTGGTCTTGCTTGTGAGTTGGTGGGTCCTGTTTTTAGATGATGGGTCCCGCTTATGTGCTATATATAGTTGCATGTTTTATGGGACAAATTTGAAATCTTAGAATTGCATGTTTTTTTGGTACGGAGGGAGTATTCGTGATTTATATTCCCAATGTTTGACTAAAATCTTGTGCGACGGTCGGAGACGGCGAGGCGAGCGAGTGCACATGGAGTGTCTTGCTTGTGATTTGGTGGCTCCCTTTTTCAGATGATGGGTCCCGCTTGTGTGCTATATATAGATGTTGCGGAGGGGCTGGGAAGCACAACGTTTTATCCGGTGCCGTCATGATGGTGCGGACCGGATGAATGCTGATTCATACGTAGATGTTGCGGAGGGGCTGAGAAGCACAACGTTTTATCCGGTGCCGTCATGATGGTGCGGACCAGATGAATGCTGATTCATACGGTCTGATGTTTTTACCTGAATAGAAACAATGTTAGGTCAGTAGTTTTATCCGGTGACTTCCACCATGGATAGCACCGGATGCTGCCATGTTGTTCGGAGGACGCCAAAACATAACGTGTTAGTTTTAGAAACATTGATTTTTGGTTTTGATACAAATAAAAGACAAAATTATCAATTGAATTTATAATTTCATTAGATTTAGTGAGCTTATGATTCGGTCGGTCCTATTTGTGAGTTGGTGGGTCCAGCTTGTGAGTTAGTGGGTCCTGTTTTTCATGTTGTGTGCTATATAGTTTCATGTTTTATGGGATTGGCAATGACTTCATAATTTTATTAGATTTTGGGGTTTATGGTTTGGAAGCAGAGTTCAAAGTAATCTATATCTATATAACTTATATAGGAGATGCCCACTAAGGATTTCTCTTAACCCGCATGAAGCCACATCATCACCTCCCACTAAGTTACACATTAATATCCAACTAAGATATATTAATTGTTATTTCTCACTTATGTGGTACACATCATCTTGAATTTTGGATTATTCTAATTATCTGACCAACTTTGTGCACATTTTCTATTCATTAGATGTATATCTTATTTTTTTTATCTATTCAAAAGTAACATAAAAGTTTATAATTTTTATCAAGAGATACCTCATATAGCTCTTCGGATAACTCTACAAATGCATTATTTTTACGAGCTCTTTCAAATCCCGCAGCAACTGCGCGGGGAATCACCTAGTAACTTATATAAGTAATCCCCACTCTCTAAAATCTCAAGAAGCCACATCATCACTGCCCCACCAAGATGCATTAATATCCAACTCGAGAGTATGAAACATGAATAAAAAAGTTGTACGATTTTATACGGTGGCTGAATTGCTACACGCACCGTATGAATTGCTAATCACACGGTACCTTTCACCCCACGGCGGCGGTTTTCTTGGCAGGGAGACGGTTGCGCTTCCCAATGCCGTCGGTTTTCTTGGCCAGTGGCAATGGGACTCCCCTCCATTGATTAAAAGGTCGGCGACAGTTTTTCTATGCCTCATTTGACCCCCGCGCACCACCACCCCGCCGGCCGGGCGCGTCGTCGCGTGCCCTCCCGCCTCGAGCCGCGCGCTCGCGCTTCCGCCGCCGCTCGCCCACCCCCGCCGTCTCATCCCCGCCGGCCGATGCGTCCCCTCCCGCTTAGAGCCCGCGCTCACAACCCCGGCCGCCAGCGCTCGCCCCGCCGCTCGTGCCCTCCCCGCCGTGTCATCCCCGGCCGGCGCGTCTCCCTCCCGCCTCGAGCCGCACGCTCACAGCCCGCCGCCCGCGCTCGCCCTGCGGCTCGCCCCCGCCGCTGTTTCTTGGCCGGCGGCGCATTGCTCGATCGGTCACGCGCCTCGATCCCCGTGCTGTCGCCGCTCTTCTTGCGCCGCTCGCGCTCGCGCTCCCCTGCGGCGATGGATCACGCCGTGGCCTCGTCGTCACGCAGAAGACTGGATGTGGCGGTTGCTGTTGCGACGATGACTTCCTTCAACATCGATCGACTGCCTTATGATGTGATCTCCCACATCATTTGTCTCTCGGTGTTTTATGAAGGCGAAGAATTTGCCGTCCGCGAGTACTTGCGCCTTCGTCAGTTCTCCTCCACTTTTCGGACCATCTGCGACTCCCGCGACGTCCTCCTGCGCCTATCCTTCCGGCAGTTTCGTCGCCACTGCAGGGATATGTGGCACACTGTGAGGGCACGCTATTTGATGCGCTTGCATGACGTGAATCATCTGGAGGCCCTATTCTACGAGGGGATTGTGAGGATGGTGATTTGGCGGGGTTACGCCGAAGGGTTGCAGCTCGTCATCCAGGCCGCTGCTGTTGGGGACAACCCCGCGGCTTACTTCTTGGCGATGCTCCGGTATCGGCTGAACCCAGCGGATCCCGAAGCATTGACGTTGGTCCATCGCATTAGTGGCGGCCCAGATAACGTCTATAGTAGGTGGTGGAACCGCGGCCTGCCGGCGTTTCGCGGGGTGGTCCAGCAGGGACTCTCCTACGTTGCGCACCGTTTCAGGGCTATTCATGCCTTCGACATAGAGTTGATCCCACAGGATCCTCACGTGTGCACATGGAGAGGGTGCAGGCGTTGGCCGGATGGGAGTATGGTCACCCTCTACTGCAGCCCACAGTGCCGCAACCGTCATGAGTTCGACCTCTTGACGTGGCCCTTCAGCGGCGCTGTGTGTTACGCCGTCAGCAGGATGACTCTGTGAGGCACCCCTGGAGTTATTGCTGGCCAATGTGGTGGGCGATATCTTTTGTCGGTAAATGTAAATTATCGTGGAACTTGTAATAAATCTATGAACTTGTTATGCTATATATGATGTTGCATGTATGTTGTTTCGGTGCCCAGTGGTGGGTGATAACCTTTGTTGTTAAATGTTAATTATCGTGGAACTTGTAATGAATCAATGAACTTGGTTTGCTATATATGATGTTGCATGTATGATGTTTTTGTATTCAAGGTTGTGCTATGTATGATTGTTAATGAGCTTGTATCATGGTCGTGCTTATGGAGAGACAATTATGAGTTGTTTGAGGAAAAATCAGTTAATGTCGGTTTGAAACACGTTGCACGGTTTTATATGGTGACTTTACAAGATATGTGCATCGGATGGATTGAATATTCTTCCTGTGCGTTGTGAGATTGAAATAAGCGAATACACATTTTCATCCGCTGTGCATACAAGGAAGCATAACCGGACGGAATGGTACTTAACATGTAAAGTGGCTGTAACACAGTTTCATCCGGTGCTGCTACGTTTTGCGGCACCGTTTGAACTCGCGTTCATCCTGTCTAACAGTCGGACAACTTTCCAGGGGCGGGTGAGTCAGCCGCCCCTGCTAATGGTGACCACCCGCCCCTAAAAAGGAGTATATCTATATAAGCTCGAGCGTTTCTGGACTTGGCCAAAATTTTCGGACAGAGTGCGGGACGCCGACAGGCTGCCCAAATTTTCTCTACCCGTAGCGGCCCCTGCGAGTCACGCCGGCGCCGCCGCGCTGCCTCCTCTGCCGTCCCCCTCCGCGTCCACGCCCCCGCCTCTGGCACCACCATCGTCTCCTCTACGCTTTGCCGCCGCTCGTGCCGGAGCGCAAGCCCTTCACGCACACCGCGAGGACGACGCCGCCCCGGCCGTCCGTGCTCCGGCCCCAGCCCGCTGGTGGTAAAGGTGAGCACCTTGTTCGCGCGCCTTAGGTGTTCGATGTAATGCCCGTGAGAGCTGAATCTGTTGAAATACCTTTTTTTCATGTGTTTGATTACTTGGTATTGGTTTGAAGGAAATTAGGTTCAACTAATCCAGATCAGTCAAGTTTTACTTTATGCTCATGATATACAATGTTTTTTCTTCACATGTAACATGTAATCAAGACGATGGATGAGCCATCATCATCCAATCATGATGATGACAATGGGTTTGACTTGGACGTCATTGGGGCCCAGACCCTTTGCGACCCTAATGAAGTATTTGAAGATGATAATGAAGAAGTAGAAGATTCCGGGGATGAAGAGACGGGGAAGATGCCGACATTGGATACGGTCCGCAAGTAGGAGAAAGCGCCTGGGTACACAATGTGTGGATGGACCCTATTGATCCACACCCCACTGAACCGCGTGAAGGACGTACGGAGATGGACCTTGACCCGGATTTCGATCCGGTTAGTGAGGTAACGACGATTCCTACTCTGCTTTCATGTACATTTTCATTGGATAGACAAAATGATATGTACTTACGATACTCTTATGATCGTGCTAGGTGCGTCGTTCTCTGGTAAGAAAAAGGAGACGCCGCCAACGTGGAGTAAGCCCCTCGCCAGCAGAAGACTTTGGGGTCGAGTCTTCTGCGCCAGAGGCTGAATGCACCACCACAAACAGTGAGCCTAAGAAAAGAAGGGGCCAACGAGGTAGAAACCAATACCCCACAGGAACCTGGATGGTTGAAGAAGTAGGCCCATCAGGACTGGTTACGAACCCTCCCTTTGTTCGTGCAAAGTTCCGGAATGCCCTGGGAGCATTAATCAGAACAAAGGTGCATGTGGACCCAACGATCCCAGACTGGAAACAGGTTCCTGAAGGGAAGAAAGTCGAAATGTGGTCGATCATTTCTAAATCATTCAAGTTTCCTCGTGGAACCAACATGGATAAAGTACGGGCCCGCACCTTATCAAATTTGGGTGAATGTTTTCGCCGCTGGAAGTGTGACCTGAACAAGTTAGTACAGATGGGCAAGCCAAAGCCTGAGGGTTATAGTATAACCGATGCACGGTGGGCCGAGTTCATACGGCAAAAGACCTCTCTGGAAGCGCTAGCCTTAAGTCAGAAGCAGAGAGAACTTGCGCGAAGAAATCAGCATCATGTTTGCCTTGGGCCGGGTGGTTACGTTGGTAAGGCCGATTTGTGGAAGCGGCGAAGAGAGGAGGCAAAATCAGCTGGGCTACCGGACCCTTGGGAAGGCGTGGACGAGCGTGCCTTCCAGTGGTGTGCAGGGAGGGATGGAGAGAAGGAAGGTGACAAAGTGGTCTTCCCACAACCTCAAACCGAAGTAGTCGGAGCGAAGATTCTAGCACTTGCCGAAGCACAGCGCAAAGGTGAATTTGTGCCGAATAGGGACAAGGATATGCTTAGTGAAGCCCTTGGCACGAAAGAGCATGGAGGCCGGATCAGAGGCATGTCGAAACATTTGAGCTTCAAGGACGGTTTCAGTAATAGGCAGGGGTACAGGCGTCACGATCGATACAAGGATGAAATTAAAGAAGCAGCGGAGAAAGCACTGGAAGCAAGGTTTAATGAATATTTTGCGGCGGCATTTGCGGAGCAGCAGCAACGACAAATGATCAGCCAAACATCATTAAATAATAACTTAATGTTGACGCGGCGAGATGGGGCCACTGCCTCACAGCTTCATCCGAGTAGTGTTGCCTCTACGTCAGCAGAACTATATCCGGTAGATGCTATAACTGTTGACACTCCTTGCTCGTTGCACATTCTGATAGGCAGAAGTGGAAGGTCAAAGGAGGCTGCCAAAGGTGTGGCATTGGTGGTGAGCAATAATCCCGGCTTGGAGGGACAACCTACGCCGCCATTATATGCATGGGTAAAAGTGGTCACAATTACGGATCCAAGACATGACGATCACTTCTTGGACTTAGCCCTTCATGATGGCATTGAAACCTTGGGACAAGCCGTTGGAAAGAATGCACCGTGGCATAAACGAGATATCATACTGGAAGCTCCATCACCTGAAGATCCTCCCTCACTCACACTTTGCTCGCAGAGGATGGTGACGCCGGCACAAGTTCATGGTAAGAACACACCAGAGGAAGTGCCGCCATTACATCAATCGTCCCCAGATAATGTCCCAGTGGTTTCGTTATCACGCCTGCCATCACCACAACAACAACTTGTGGCCACCACTATCTGCAGCCCGTCATTTCCAGAGGTACAACAGGAGGCCAACCCATCATCACAACAAGAAATTGTGGCCACCACTATCTGTAGCCCGTCATGTCCAGTGGTACAACAGGAGGCCAACCCATCACCACTAGTACAGCAGGAGGAGCAACCCCTATCACCCGTGCATCAATATGAGCCAGCCGAGGTCCAAAACTTGCCACCACGACCCGAGCAGTTTATGGGGTCGCTGCCACGGGTGATCATGGCATACAAGAGTACAGAGCCTGACGTTGTGAACAGGTGGATGATGGCCAACAACGGCACAGAAAAGAAGATGACTCCGAAAAAAATAAAGAGAAAGGAAGCAGCGGTGCCAACTGGACTGGGGTTTTCCAAGCCTCGTTCGGACACGACATTCGTTCGTATAGTTGGGGTCGATGAGATAGGAGATTTGCCAGATTGCCCGAAGAAATTCAAGTATGGCAAAGACTTGCTACCCGGATGGGCTCTTCATGAATGTCCAGGTGAAATGCAGAAGTTCCATAGTTGGTACCGTAGGGCATGCACCCTAGGGCTCAAAACTATATGGGCACGGGTCGATGTGGAGGTGTTTGGTTGCAATAAATGGGAAAACCAAGGTACTGTATAATCATCGATTTCGATGACATCCATGCAATGTACCGCCTGCAAATGATGGATCTAGGCCCCATGTGATTGTGGTGTATGTAAGTGCTCCATGTCCATACACCATGTATATATGCATATGGTACTGGCCTTTGTAGTCTCAAAATCATTTTTTTCGGCGTGTTGTGCAGGATGCAAGGTCGCCTCGCAGTGGCTTCGAAGACCAAGATTGGGTATCTTGACCCTTTTATTATTTGCGAGGCTAGGTGGGCATTCCCCCTCAAGTGGCCGGATGCCGCCGAGGAACTAAAGGATTGTAAGACGGCCAAGGATAAACAAAAGAAACGAAGGGAGTTTTCCATTAATCTTAGAAGGAAGGTGTCAATCTACATAGCAACTATGATGGATCATCATCGAGACGCGGAATGCATATGGGCTCCCAACCTTTTCGGGTACGTTGTCTAAATTCTAACAATTCTCCAATCCTACATATATCGATTAGCTTGGTACTTATCCCAGCTATATAACACTGTGACAGGAGACACTGGGTTGCTTTTATGCTTTTGCCGAGGGAAGCCAAATATGTGGTCTTTGACCCATTGGATTACCCGCCGTCACAATACAATGATTTCACCATCATCCTAAAGAGGTAACCCACTTTAAGATTTCCCACACATCTTTGAAAATATTCAAGTCGGTAATTACATACTAACTTGTCCCATTGTTTCAAGCAGTGCTCTTTTTTTCTACATTAACCATTATAAAGGGCCGGCGCCTAAGGGAGCAAAGGACTGGATTCCACGCACACACTTCCCATGCCATAAGCAACCAACCGGATCTTTGTTTTGCGGCTATTATGTGTGCGACTATATTAGGAGCTGCAAGCACTACACACCGAATATTGAGCGTGTACTTGTCTTTATCATATTTTAGTACTTTCATTTTGCGTCTAACTATCACTTGCTTAAATCTTGCATGCTTTCATACATTACAGATGGTTAGTGACTTCGTTGCCGGGAAACCACTTGGAGAGGTAGATCTGCTAAAGATAGTCGGCGAAGCATGTCACTTCATAATGTGTGAGGTGGTTCACCAGAAGGGAAAGTTCATCCATAAGCTACAAGAATATTTTAGTGAAGACCAATACAATTCTCTTCGTAACTGGCACTTGGAGAAGTATCGCCTTACCAAGTGAGGGTGTGAAGGACACTAAACTTGTGTAATTAATGTAATATACATTTGTGAATTTGCCTTATTAATATACAAGAATTACTTTTATATAATTTGCAATTATAATAAATTATGCACAATTACTATATTATTTGCAATGAGCAGATTTGTGACTACCCCTATATTAGTTGTCGGACGAATAGTATTAGAAAATCAAATAATATTAAAAAACAATATTAGAAAATCAAAAAACAAAAACTGAAAATAGAACTCCAGGGGCGGTTCTCGCCGTCGCCCGCCCCTGGAAACACCTATTACAGGGGCGGGCAATGGCATGGTCCGCCCCTGGAAACACCTTTTCTAGGGGCGGGCAATGGCATGGTCCGCCCCTGGAAAAGGTGTTTGCAGGGGCGGATCATGCCATCGCCCGCCCCTGGAAAAGTTTTCTAGGGGCGGGCTACTAACCCGCCCCTGCAAATACCTATTTGTAGCAGCCAAAAGCAGGGGCGTATTTTGGAGCCGCCCCTGGAAACACCCGTAACCCGCCCCTACAAACGTTTTCTGTAGTAGTGATACGATGTGTGTAATTAGTACTTGAGCCTTTGTTACACTAACATCATACACTGAATAGAGCCATTCTTAATATGTTTAGAGAAGAAATATGATGTGTGTAGCAAACAATAATGCATGATAACTAACTATTGCATTCTAGTAAATCTCATCACGTGAGAAAATTTAGAAAAAGTGTGTGCATTTCACGTACATCTGAATAAATGCATAAACATATATATTGTCAAATGACTATGGCATTATTATCAGTTTTGAGTACACATAAGTAATCAAAAGTAGAAAAAAAGTTTATTCTATCTAATGTTTCTCTGTATTTAGTTCTTCCTACAACTTTGGCACAGTAATAGTTAACATAGAAAACTATTGATTCTCCATGTATCACATGGGCTCTAACATGCTTACCCTTCAACTCTTGTTATATATCGTCCTGCTTAATAACTACAAAAACAATTAGGATATGTTGGGAATGACGAAACCAACTCAAGGGCATTTGATTTAAGACTGATGATCTATGTTATATAGATCATGGTGGTTTTCTCTTCATTGTGGATAGGATAAAATATTTGATGATCTACAATGGATATAAGGTGTGTCATTTGACATCCAAATTCTGATGATCAATATATATTTACTTGTGGAATAATTTATCTGTTTAATTCTTTGTTAGGTTGAACCTGCGGAGCTTGAGCAATTGATTTTCTCAATACCTGGCATTACCGATGCTGCGTGATACCGTATGATGTTTCACAAAAAAATGTTTTTATTACGTTATCCATTAATTTAGAGTGACAAATACATTTCTTGGAAAAATTATATTTTTGTTGTCTTGGGTTTACAAACTTTTGCTTACTATTAAGTATTCATTTAAGTAGATTTTAACCTTTCCTCATGTATTTTTAAACATATAATCTTCATTAACCTAGCTCTTTGCAAATGTTTCACATAGTTTATTGTCATGAGTTTTAAGCTAGAATATAATTCCCCATTCATTTACTTTACATTTAGAACAATAATCATTTTTATTTGGAGTCCCTGCTAAATGCTTTTTGGGTGTGTTGCATAGGTTACCTCATGAAGAACTCTGAGATATTCCCTCAGCACTTCGTACAGGAACAGGGAAGTAATGTCTCTGGCAAGAACATTATGGATTATATTATGTTGCTAACCAGGTAATATACACAACTGCTCGGTGCTCCTTTTTTCAAAAAGTCATGAATCTTGAAGCAAAGTAGAGATCGAAGATCAGATGGAGGGTAAATATGTGTTAAACTATCTGGTTGTATGCATTTGCATGCCTATCTATTTTCTGTCATGAAGTACTGTTGCTAGTGGCTAGTGGCATGGAGTAGTACGTGGAATTTGAAATTAAGATGTGACATGGAGTGCAAATGGACTTTTGTTTGGTAAATTGTAGAATATGAACTTATTCGACGCCACATAGTCGCTTTTATCATTATGTTTACCAAATTTATATTCTAATACAACTCCCTACAGGTTCCACCATACAAAAGAATCCAGAATGTCATATTTGTCAGTTCCATACCAAGGCCACCTTCAGGGAAGACAATGTGAGAGAATTGCTAGGGATGGTTAAAGATGGTCATGGAATCAATACAGCGGGTGACATCGATTTGGAGAAATAACAGCTCAGAACAACAGTCAGTCGTTTGTAAGTTTGTTATAGTGCCTTCATACTTGCAGGTACTCTTCAGAGGAACGCACTGGATTTGTTTCTGGTCGCTGCTACAGAAGGAGAAGAATCGCCTTGCAACGGCCATGGGGTGTAGGATGCTTGAATCTGCTACCATGGAAGCCTTTGCCACTCATGGTTGGAGTTTCAGAAACAGGATTGCATCATAGTTTGTTTTCATGGCGTTGGTTGATAGAATTGTTCTTCGTCTGAACTCTCAGAATTTTTGTTTTTTTAATTCCATGGCTTATAGTTCGTATAAGCCTGTATTAATGAACAGCTATATGTATTGGTCGATGCAGTGGCTGAAATATTAATATATATTCCCTTATCTAAAAAAAAGTTTGTTATCAACGGGTGATTGACGTTTAGTCTTGACACTTAAGAGCCAAGAACGGCTTCAATGGTTAGCAGAAGTGATGGATAATCAGTGGAGGTGGTCACAATAAACTAGGCCTAACCGGATAATTTATTTCATTTAATTTATTTTTCTACTAAAAAAATATGAAGCCCGAGCCCTATCCGAAAATGCCCAACAAATGCCCATGGGATGGTTGCTATAACACCCGAGCAATTTCCACAAATAACGTGCTTTGAATAAAGAGAAAAAGTAACTTTTTAAATAATGGCTTGGATAGTTGATCGGAGACCATAGATGCGTAGAGCTCGACAAGATTATTCTGTTTTACTACTCATATATTTACTTTGAACTTTTTTTTATGGAAACAGGAGGGGCGCACCCCTGCTGGTTATATATTATAAAGCTTAAACAAAAGGAGTACAGCAAGAGCAAATCAGGAAACAAAAAAGGAAAAGAAAAAATTGACTGAATTACACAAAAGCTTCTAGCCATAGGCGCATCAATTGCTTTTCCGACTCCTTTGCTCTCAGGATAACCGAGGCAAATTCCTTCTTGAATCTTTGTTTACAGGTCTGAGAACCGGGTGTGTCCAAGGATCGGTAGATGGTCGCTTCCTGGTATGATGAGTGATTGACAACGTGGTGTGGATTGACGTTTGCCTTGGCTCAAGTATTGCAAGTGTAGAATGCAGCTTGGTTGCATTGGTGCACGTGAAGAACAGGAGCGAAAGGTCTTAGCCATGGCGGCCTCGAGGGAGTGGAGAGACAAGTAGGCTTGGATCGAGGGACCCGGTGGCTAGATGGATCTAGTGCGGTTCACATGGTGGCAAGAACGAGCAAGGGAACGTGGTTCTGGTGTGAGGTAGCGGCTCACGACCGAAGCTCGTACGCGAACATGAAGCCGGTGCAAGGTAGCGGCTCACAACCGAAGCTTGTACGCGGGGTTTGGTGGTTTGGCCAAAAGACCATCGGGTGGACGGTTTCCCTTGGTTTGGGCCTCAAAACCAAGGCCGAGGACTCGGCGTGGCGAAAGCGGGCCGTGGGCTGCTAACCTAGCCTTGGCCGGTTTAACTGCCCCCTGGGCAGGCCCGTGAGGCTTCGAGGAGCTTCGATCCGGAGGACACGCGGCGTGATTGCAAGGGTTGCGTCGGAGGAAAGCAAGCTTGCAGTGGAAGGTGTCCTAGCCGGAAATATCTTCGATTCAAATGTCAAATTTGCCCCTGAGGGGTATGTATCACTTAGGGGTAGTTGAGTCATTAGAGCACCACCTCTTGGACTATAAATAGGCCCCCTAGGGGTTGGTGGCTACTATCTATCTCTATAGTTTATTTTCCCTTGCACTTGAACTATTTTCCTTTAGGTTTTCCTTTGTAGTTTTCCATAGGCTAGCCAAGTGCTTCACCGGAGAAATCTTGAAGAGGGTAGGACGAGGGAGGATAACTAGTCTCTTGTAAAGAAGTTGACCTCGTGGTGTATGGAAGATTTGGCTTTCTCTTATCTCTACTTGTGTGATTTCTTTGTTCATCCCGTGGCTCCTTTTGGTCCTTTTGCTAGATTTTCGATTCCTTGTATTTGAGGTCGTTTCTTTGTGCGATTGCTTAGGGGATTCACATATGAGCTCGTGGAGACTCTTTTCCTGGTGATCTGCCCTCACAAAATGCAAAGAATCGCTTCAGATATGGGGATTTTTGGATGAACTCGAGATGGAGGTGTTCTTCATGAGATTTGAGATTCTGGGAGTTCTAGTGAGTTAGAGGCCAAGATTTTTGGGGCATACCCTCTACTTGAGGTGTAGATCATCTCCTCAAAGTTTCGTCTTAAGAGCTCAAGCCGTTTGGGAGATCAGGTAATTCGATTTTGGGTGTTGACTTTCGGATCCCGTGCTCCCAGGTCAGGCCGGTTTAACCGCCCCCCTTTGGAGGTTTAACCGCCCCAGAAAGGTTTAACCGCCCCTGGCTGGGAAGAGAAGAGTTTGTCTCGTTTTGGTTCGATTTCGATTCGATTTGCTCGATTTGGTTTCCGCTGCTGTGATCGTGTTCCTAGGGTCAGTAGCTTCTCAGTAGCTACGTGATCTTGGCTAGATCGTGTTGCGAGGATTTGGAGTTGAGTTGGGAAAAAAGCCGGATTTGTTGAGAAGAAATTTTTATCGGCTCCCATTCACTCTCCCCCTCTCTGGTCGCCTAATCGATCCTACAAGGTCTGCAAGTTGGGTTGGATTCCTCTAAAAATCAAGTCATTTCTTGCCATCCAAATACTCCAACTCATCAAGATGATCACTTCCATGAAGAATTTGCAGTTTAGCTGATGTTTGAAGCTGTCAAGCACATCAAAACATTCAACAGTTGGATTATAGAGGAGACCAAGAAGACCTCCCCAACTGATTTGGGCAAAGCTACATTGCAGAAAGAGATGTTGCAGGGATTCTTCGAAGGAGCTTTGACAGAGGACACAATCATATGATTGGAGGTCCATATTTTTCCTTTGTAGCAGCTCTCTTGTACTCAGTCTATCTTTTAGTAGGAGCCAAAAGAAAACTTTGTGCTTTGGTTGACAGTTATTTTTGAGAGCTGACAGTTGGCTAGGACATGCTTCCAGAATGACTAAAGTGTCATCAGCATACTGGATTATTGGGAAGTCCTGGCTGTGGAGCATTGGGATTGGCAAGTGGAGGACATTTGAATCGTTTTCTTTGTTAATCAGGGTTTGGAGAAGATCTGTTGACAGCACAAAGAGAAGGGGTGACAAATGATCCCCTTGTCTAACTCCTCTCCTGCAATGAATAGTTTTACCAGGCACTCCATTAAGAAGGATAGAGAGGTTCCTGATCTGAAAATAAGTGACATCCAGTTAATCCATTTTGGCCCAAAGCCTTTGTGTTTAATAATTTCTAACATAGTCTCATGCTCTATCTTATCAAAAGCCTTTTCAAAATCTAGTTTGTGAACGACTATTTCCTTTTTTGAGGTGTGACAGAGATGAAGATATTCAAAAGCCCAGGCTATGCAGTCTTGGATTGTTCTTGATTTGATAAATCCATATTGGTTCCTGTGAACAAGTTCCATGATCACCTTTTGCAGCCTGTTTGCCAAGAGCTTTGTAATTAGCTTCATAGAGGTGTTGAGCAGAGATATGGGTCTGAAATCTGAGACTATAGAGGGGCCATCAATCTTTGGGAGCAAAGTTATATATGAACCATTTATGCTTTGAAGGCAAATTTCCTCCGAGTGGAAAGCTTCACAAAGATCATAGAAATCTTGCTTGATCAGTGGCCAACATTTTTTCATAAAGTCAGTATTAAACTCATCTGGCCCTGGTGACGTATCATTTGGTAGGTTCATCACCACAGAGTCAATTTCTTGTGTAGAAAAAGGTTCCTCAAGAGCACCCAAATCTGTTGCAGCCTGAAAAAGATCTTGAAGATTGTATTGTACTCCTCGAAATTGAGATGTGCCTAATCTTTCTTTGTAAGCTTCCCACAGGAGTGCAGCTTTTCCAGGGTGATCAGTTACTAGCAGACCCTGTTCATTATGCAGAGAAGTGATCAGGTTTCTTCTGTGCCTAATTGTTGCATTAGCATGAAAGAATTTAGTTCCAGCATCCCCAAATCTGACCCATTTGATAGTTCCACGTTGCTTCCAGTACACCTTCTGTTGGTGCAGGAGCTCTGTTAATTTGTCCTCAAGGCGGGTTTTGAAATTCCATTCAGGGATTGATAGGTCTCTAAGCTCCTGCAAAATTATCAGGAAATGTAGAGTGATCTTTACATTAGTGATGTTTGATTTGAGACCAGAGAGATGTGATTGCCATGCTTTGAGCACCCTCCTTAAGTTTTTGAACTTTGTTGATATATTCTTTGCTTTATCAGTTTGATTTGTCTGTACGCTCCAACCATGTTGAACTATTGCCATAAACTGCTCATGCTCCATCGAATAGTTTTCAAAATTCTTCCTTTAGGAATGTTAGTGCTCATGCTGACAATACATGGTGAATGATCTGAGGTCTCCATAATCATGGGCCAAGCTTGGGTGTTTCGGAAGCTGAGAGTCCATGCATTGTTTGTAAAGAACCGGTCTAGCCTCTACAGGAGAGGACATTGTTGTTTATTTGACCAGGTAAATTGCTGACCCTGCAGGGGGATATCTACTAGACCAGGATAGCTAATAGCTTCATTGAACATCATCATTTCATTTAGGTCCCCTCCAGGACGATTTCTGTTCTCAGGGCCTCTCATTAGGTTGAAGTCCCCTAGAATTAACCATTCCATTTCATTTGGCATCTGTACATTTTTGAACCAATCAATGAATTCTCTTTTGCCTTCACTTGTGCATGGAGCATATACATTGGTGAGCATCCAATCAACTGAGTTGTGCCTTGACTTCAATTCAACTGAGAGGGCGAATTCATTTACAAAGGCAAGGTGACCCTCAAAGAGGTGAGATTTCCAAATGGTGATGACACCACCAGAGGCCCCAATTGAAGGCAGAAATTTGAAGGCATCAAAAGATGGTGGACAGAAGTTTCTAATGAATTGCACGTCAAACTGTTCTCTCTTTGTTTCCTGGAGGCAGACTATATCACATTGACTTTCTATATCACATTGACTTTCTATAATCTTGTCTATAATTGAGTTCCATTTTTTATCAGAGTTGACGCCTCTGATATTCCAACACATCACTTTCCAAGGTCTTAAATTATGTTGAGCCATAGATAACCAAACCAAGTGAGTATGTTAACATTAGCTAGTCCACAAGATAGTAATGCATCAACTAGAACGGGATCATTCATAATAAAAAGCCACAATGTTTGGTAAGCACTGAAAAGGGTGAAGCTAAGATACTTGAAACGGAGACAAGCAAATAAAAGAGGGTCTGCATAGGGGAGGTGAGAGAGAGAAGAAGAGATATGATAGCGTTTTAGAGTACAATCCATGGGTAATGCAAAAAGAGGAGCTTTTTGATAGACTTAAAAGAAAAAATAACAGGCACAGATTCATCCGTTCAGACCGTACCAGGGAAGGCCTACCAAATATTTACACAAAAGCCAGATATTGACGCATAAGGCCTGGCAGTTCTGCGCTTGCTAGTACTACAGCATTTGCACCAAACAGCTCACTAGTTGGTGCAAGGAGGATTTACCATGGTGCTGCGGCGGCACTGCTAAAGCGCTGCTCGGCAGACAGATATGACTGCTCAAGCGTGCCTGCTTCTGTTTTGAGCCTTACGATCTCTGAAGCATCATTAATCATCTGTGAAATCGCAGACTGTGTTATGTGGCGGAAGAGATGAGCCTGCAGCTCAAGCTGACGGACAGTCATATTTAGGACACCAACTTGTGCACCCAGGTGCCCATGATCAGTTTCTTTGCGACAAATCTTGTTCTCCGAGTCTTTAATTGCAGCCTGCAGTTCAGCATGGCAATTCCTTATGTGCAGCAATGTTTCCAACCGTGACCTCAGGTGCCTGACGTCGAAACCATCTGCCTCCAACAAAGAAAGGCCCTCCATCTTCTCTTCGAAAAGCGCATCCTCATCATGAATACTCAGCTTCCTTATGCTATCTGCCAAGTTGGCAAAAGAGAACATCAAACCAAATGCCATCCCTTCACGGAGCTCTGGAACATGCTGCTGGAACTGATGAAATTTCGGTCGCTGTGGCACCTTACGGAAAACATCCATTGCCTCAATATGTGCCCACATCTGGGAGGTCTTCATGAATGGAAGATTCTCGATAACCAATGATTCTGTAGGTTGATCAGCTATGATGCTCTTATGGACATCAAGAGATTTCTGCAACATGGAGAAGCAAGAGCCTTGTGTTCTGCTTGGAACATACATGGACATTGGCATACGCTCAGAATCTTTTGGATCAATGAATGCATCACCTTGTTCTGCTTCAGTAGAGTTGCTCACACAGACAGAAGACAACTGTGTTATTTCTGAGTTTTCGATGGATTGGCTACCTTCAGCTGCAAACTCTACCATGGCTGAACTATCCTGTTGAGACACTCCATGTTGCTCATGAGGTGCAAATTCCTTGAATGCAGGTAAGGATATAGCTGAGGACAGACCATCAGCACCGGCATGCGTAGTGTCAGACATGTTACAGGTGTTTTCTTTTTTATCTGCATTGCCAATACAATCTTTCTTGTTATCATCACAGTTCTCACTGGATGGTAACAGATTCGAAGCCACACCGGCCATACTAGGGACATTTTCAGTTGGGACAGCACAACTTTCGACACACTCCGCCATGGCCTCCATGTTATCTTTATCCCCAGCATCTTCACAACTCTCCCCTGAGAGCAGCAAATGGACATTAGCATCACCATCCATAACAGAAGGCTGCTGATATGTCGTTTCACTAGTGCCTTGCTCCATGATTATTGCTTTGGCAGCATTGTTTCCACATTGTGTCGAATAATCTGAAGGGAACACATGTGCCTCGCTAGGATTATCCAACGTTGAAGTAATAGATATCACTGACTTCTCAATCAGAACATAATTCTCTTGGTGAAACTGATCTGCTTCAATTGGTACTCCACTTGGTATGATCTCATCTGCAACACCACTCTCCCTTAGATAGACACTAATTCCCTCTGAACCTGAAATAATGAAATGCACATTATCTAAGAATTTGTAGTAAATGAAGACGTTACTGATTTCTCTGTAACAATTAGTGTGTATACCTTTATTGTCATTTAAAGGCCTTGAGTCGGTGCAAATCACTGTATTTACTTCCGAAAGTATAGCAGAACCAGAATCTCCATTCTTAGGCAGATAATTACCATTATTGTTGTTCAGTTCATTGACTGTGAAATTGTTATAGTTAGCTAGTTGTAGAGATTTATGCAGCAGGGAAAATTAGTAGTACAAAACTTACGCTCTTCAGAGATAGCTGCAAGTTTGATGGCTTCCTTAACCTTTTTACCAGTCATCCTTTTCCTTTTTTGAATCTACAAATGTAAGCAGCAATCATGGAATAATAAAAGAACTTAATCATAATTATTTCTATGGTTGAAAGAAATAAGGGTTTGTGATAAAAGCTTAAAACTCACAATTCTAGGGCTCCCTCCCAATAGCTCTGGTGTTTGAGGAGACTTCAGCTTTTTCCTGGACAGACCAACTCCAGAAACTGATCCAGAATCAATGTTCTGACTAGAACCAGTTATCAGATAACGACCTTTATCATTTGCTTGATTTCTCTGACCAGAAAATAGTCTTTTCCTGGACAGATCAGTTCCAGAAAATGATCCAAAATTGATGCTCTGTGTAGAACCAGTCATCAGATAACCACCTTTATCTTTTGCTTGCTTTCCCTGATCAGTAAATACCTTCTCTGATACTACAACACTGCTAAAATCTATGTTATGTGATTGCATTCCAAAAATTGGGCCCTGCGGGAGAGGCCTTAGTTGTCCAAATGCTCCAAACAAGGAAGCCTGCAACTGCCCAGTCTGTGGCACAGAGGGCATGGTAATCATCCTAGAAGAGGATAGCTCGAGTTGAGAACTTAGACAGAGCTTAGGATCATATTTCAAATTGTGAAATCCTAACACTGATGACTCTGAAGGAACTTTCAAGTGGGACTTGAATGATAATACTGTGTTTTGTTGATCCACCACTTTTTGTGGAAAAGAGCTTGGCACATGCTCCATTTGATCATTTTCATTGCACGACAAGTCAGGACAAACCTGTTCCAATATTAAATCTTCATCATTAACCTTCTCCTTAAGATAAGAGCTTGGTTCATCTCTGTTCTCTTCAATGTCATTACATGGTGCTGACGCAGTAAGTTTGACACTGTCACTACATGATGCCATGGCCGCAGAAATTGGCCTTCCACTAGGTGTCAATCGAGGACCTCTATTAGCCGGTTTCTGACATGGAACAGACAGCACAACATCATTGAGATATTCTTGTAACAATAACAATGAAAACTTAATATCATGCCCAAACTGAATTGACCAATTGATAAGATCAAGCAATAGATAGGTGTCACTGATCTCACAAACGATGCACAGATTTTGAGCAACTGGACAATGTTATAAGGAAGCTAATATTGATATTGTTATATAGTAATAGTATGTACTCGTGCAAAACCTGACCACATTCAACTTTTCAATAAGCATACATGTTTAAAACAACACAAAGCAGAGACATAAATATTTGCAAAGAAAACACAGCATATAAATTATGCATACCTCTGTCAAGCAGCGCACCCACTTTCCACAAGACCAGTTATACTTAGGGCGTAATTGTGTATGATCAACAGTCAACAAATCCACACATTCCACATCGTCCATGTCTGTCTCTTCGCTCTTGATTTTAACAACATACTTCTTGCTAGATTTATTATCCGAAACCTCTAAAATAACACCAGTCCACCAACTACCTTCATAAAAGACCTCCACATGAGAAGATGGAGGAAACCTATACTTAGAGTCCATATGAATGATGTCCCGTGTAGGCCGAATATATTGAGAATCTAGAATCTCAGTAACCTGCTCCCCATCCTCTCCTACATCTCTGTATTGTACTAAGAAACTTTTAGCACCAATTACTTTCAGGATAGTAGCTGGATTCCAGTATTTTCCAAAGGTTTTTGCAGACCGACTCACTTCAACTTGGCTTCCATCTCTGAATAGCGGTGTTACACTTTCCTGCACAGAATAAGAGTAATAGAATGTACATATTTGAGCTTCTTTCTGTGATTACAACAAAAACTTCTTTAGCTAGAATTTATCTCTTCGTCAGATACCATCTCAGGCTTTCAATTAACAATTATTAAGAACATGCACATTGTAAAGGACTAAAGATTACCAATGGTTTATTATTTCTCCATCTTGAAAGGAAAAAAATACCATGGATTAATTAAATGCCTCAGTTAACAAATGTAAACAGCAGGCACTTTCTTTTCAGAGTGCATTGTTACCAAATTCACAGCTATTAGCAGTTGCAAACATAATAGATTAATCATATGTGTGCAAATTTGCTCACAATTTTGTAATTTGGTACAGTTGTCACCAAATTGGGAAATGAAAAAAAAAAGTTAATGTAAAGTTATTCTTGTTTAAGCATGGTGAAATCTGCGCATGGTGATTGGTTGTGTGGTGGTAGTGGAATGCTCGATGGATGGTTTGTGTGGTTCCTGTAGCGCTTCTCTTAATTTAACATCTCTTAACTCCATAAGAAAACATTTTGACTAAAAGTGTATTACGAAACCATAATTATTTAATTCTTCTATCACACACACAACACATTATTAAATTAAATAGTTACTTTGAGACTTCGATGATGAAATTCAGTGGCGGACAATGAAGGTGACGCATTGCAAAATTTATCAGAGTAAGAAATTAGTAAAGAAAAAAGTAATTAAACATCCCATACAAGCACAAGCACAAGGAAGGAGCCATATCGCTCACCACCTCTGCAGCCGAAACCCATCGGTCGCCCCGGAACACGCGGTTGGGCCGCAGCGCCTTCTCCTCGAACTCCAACAGCTCCCGCGACGTCGGGAAGCACACCTTGTAGACCCGCCTATGCCGCTCCTCCGCGCCCTCCGCCTCCGGCCCCACCGGCGGCGGGGCGGCGCAGACGACGCCGGCCCACCAGCCGTCGTTGTGGAACGCCTCGACCATCTCGTGCGGCGCGAACGCCCGCGGCGGAGCGGTGGGCGGCCGCGGGCGCACGTCGGCCACGGCGGCGGGCTCCCGCAGCGGCGAGCCCCCGTCCCTGCTCCGGCTGAGCGTGGCGTAGGCGACGACGTAGCTGAGGCCGCTGGGATCGTAGCCCACGACGGTGGCCTCGTAGAAGGAGCCGGCGAAGCCGTCCTCGTCGCTGCGCACCTCCACCGCCGCGCCGAGCGGAAACAGCGTCGGGTCGTACTCGCCGTCGCCGCCGCCGCTGTCCCCCGCCGCCGTCGCCGCCTCGGCATCCGCGCGGGGCCGGCCCCGTTTCCGCGGGCGGCCGCGCACCATCGCTACCCCCTACGCCGATTCGAAGCTCGTGCGCGTTTCTTGGTTTCTCCGCTCCGGTTGACCGTGGTTGAGAGTGAGAGGAAGGCGGGGAACTCGGGGAGTGTGCGTGAGGGGAGGCGGAGGCAGCAATGGAGGAGGGAGGTTTTGGTGGCGCTGGTGGGAAGGGGGCTCGGCTTCCGAGGCTTGGCTGTGGGAGCGGACGGCCAGGATGGAGGCTGCGGGGGGCACGTGGACGCTGGTCTGGAGCACGTCGTGCGATGCGACTGCGAGGAGGACACGCGGGAGCGGAGTGGTGGCACAGTGTGAGATTGATGTGACTGGACTGGCAGGAGCGTACGTGGGCGGAGGAAGGCGAGGCCACGACGGGCACGGACGTACGCATACGCTGCTCGCCTGGCAACCACCCTTTTGACTGGGAGGGACGATTCACACGAGGCTTCTCCGGCAGGCAGGCCACACTTGCTGACTGACCCACCGAGAACGACCAGACCGTGCTCGAGCGCCCCAAGACCGGCATTGTGCTCCTTGGCAGCTCTTTCACTTTGTCCACCGGGAGCGGCCAGAATCCAACCGCATGCCATTAATACTAGGAAGGGCAGCACGCTACCGCTGTGCCTGTTAGAATTACTTGTTATCGTTTCATCTATTTTTTAATTTTTCTAATCACAAAGAACACAAAATGATTACATGGATGCAACAAAACACACACATATTGAATGAAGTAGACAATATGCATGGAATGTACGTACACAGTAGCAATCATGAACAGTGATGGTGTCATGCTGGAGTGACTCCTCAACAAACTCGATGGCGGTAAGGCATATGTTATCGACCATAGAGAGCATGGTTGTCTTAATATAGAGTGCGCAGTTAGGAGGGCTTTTTGCCATTACCGCGCTAGAGCTCGTAAGAACTGAGAACTGAAGCGGTGCGATGTGACGTTGTTGGCCTGTTGGCCGACGAATAAGAAAGAGAGGGGAGAGGACAACTTGAGGACAGGAACTACGGTTCGACGAACTCGTCTCACGAAAAACGGTGGTCGTGAGCTTCACATGTAAGGTCGGTAAGCCCGTGGTGGACGGTATGTCCCTCCGAGGCAGCTGCACCACCTCTGATCCAAACTGGGGCTCAAGAGCAGAGAAAAAGGCGGCGAGTTGACACGTGATGCGAGAGATTGTGCGAGCAGCCGAGGAGCGCAATATTTGTGTCACGTTCTAAACTTCGTGAGGAGGCAACGACAGCTCTAATGCATGAAGGGCACCACAATTTCATTTGGAATCATGTGGCGATGACGCACCGACTCTGGTTGGACGCATTTTTTACCGGTATGGATGCATGTATTTCTTCTACAGATAATACTGAGGTACCACCAGACGTGATACTCGTGTTAAAAAATAGACATACTGTAGCGAAAGAAATATGTTGTAAAAAAGTTTTAAAAGGCAAAAAAAATAGTGCACTATAGCTGACTGCGGCGCTATAATGCGCTACAGTGCCAGAGGCGCTGGGAGGGCACAAACCTCCCCGCGCTATAGAGATATACTTACTGTTTCGGCGACATGGATGTACCTATTTCTTCTGAAGACAATGCCAAGGTAAAGCGCGACGTTGAAAGTTTAAAACCACGTGGCAGGCAAGGATGTACCAACTATAGATGACGATGTTTTTTACATAGATGTACTTATTTTGCTAGAGACAAAATCAAAGCAGTACTCATATATGAAAAGAAAAAAATAAAAAATAAAACAAAAATGAAAAAAATAAAAGAAAAGTAAAAAATGAAAAAATAAAAAATATTTGCTACATTGCACCGATCGCTGGGAGGGCGCCAAACCTCTGAAAAAATAAAAAATGAAAAAAATAAAAGAAAACCAAAAAAATGAAAAAATAAAAAATATTTGCTACATTGCACCGATCGCTGGGAGGGCGCCAAACCTCCAGCGATATAGAGTAACTTATTGCTGCAGGGCCGGTCCTTTTCCGACGCAAATTGCATTGCACAGGGTGACACACTGATTAGCACCATGGATCAGATCAGGTCCGTGCTAGTACAATATAATGTTAACTAGGTGCCGGGTCCCTCTTTTTCCACATCAGACAACATCTAATAACTGTAAAAAATAGTTAAGAGAAAAGAAAAGAATATAATAACGGCTCATCTTCAGCTATTTAAGTAAGATTGCAAAACAAAAATAGCAAACAAATAAATCCAAAAACTCGTATTTTCAAAACATGTCATGCACGATTTATATTTACTGCACGTACATTCTCCTTTAATTGCAGTGGCATGACTTGCAACAAAAATCAACTAAGAAGAAATAATAGTTATATGCATCATTACAAGTCTCGCCCTTCAGCTTCTTTAATTAAGACGGTAGAAAAAATAGAAAAATAAAGAGTTAAATGCATGAGTAGTACATGAACGTGGATGCATTTAAGTGCATTATCTCTCAAATTGCTCATTTGGATACAATAAGTTGGCTGGTGGGTGTGCTTAGTTACATAATGTCTCTAATTGTTCATTTGTGCACAATAACTTGGCAGGGCAGTGCATTTAGGTACATCATCTTCATTTCTAGATTTTAAAATCCTAGAAGTCACAAAAAATCCCAATTTGCTTCTCTTCGTGTAATGGAACAGGTGTCAAAATAAACACTAATGCACTCCATATCCGATGGCACGTTTACGAAAAGCTGTCTGATTTATGCCATCTTCGAGGAGCTGAACATATCCATGGACAAGCAAGACATGTTCATAGATTTCATGCTCCGCCAGAAGCTCTACATGCTCTACTTACAAACAATTTTCACTACCACATAACCTCACACATATTGTGTGCTGGATCCGCTGCTAGCATGTCAAAAGTTCGTCCGCTTTTCACATTCATGAGCAAGCACACACCTAGTTGCAAAATTAGTACACTGAAATAAGAAATTGAAGAAATGATGCACCTATTTACACAAGTCTGCCACTTATTGTATCTAAATGAGTATTTGGAGACATGATGTACCTATTTGCACCCACCTGACAAGTTATTGTATCCAAATGAGAAATTAGAGAGATGGTGTATCCAAATGCACCTCTCAGCCAAGTTTGTGTACTGATTTTGCATTTAACTCAAAAATAAATATCAAAGTCAAAACTTATATATGTCCAAAGATTAGTTAAAGTTGACTAGCTATTTTTTTATTTTAGCTAGTATCTAAAATAAAACGTTCTTCAAAAAGGTGATATGATCCAATGGGCTCTCTAAATTTTTCCAATCAATATGACGAGCTGCACTGGCTAACCAAATATAGAGAGCCTGGAGCCAGAAATAGCTAGGGAGATAAAATAGAAAAGATGATGAAGTGTTTGTTGGAAACCTTTTTCCTTATAAAATAGCTATATTTACATAACCAAATAGATTTAGCTGATTTGTTGGAGATGCTCTAAGAGCAACTCCAACAGTCTAGCTAAAAATGGATGGCCAAAATCTTGATTTAGCTATTATGTGAAACAAAAAATCTACTAAATAAATGATTAAATCCAACGGTCTCTGTATGAGTAGCTAGTGAGGTAGGCTATCTAAATATAGAGAGCGAATGAGGTGGGATGAAGAGCCACTAAATTTGAAAGAGCAATATACAGAGTCTGTTGGAAACGTTTTTTGTTTAATAATAGCTAAATTTAACTTTACAAAATGATTTGGCTAGTCTCTTGGAGGTGCTCTAAAGCGTGGCATGCCCACTTCATATTAATTTACTGAGACATTCTGGGGTGAATCTAGGATCTTAAGAAGGGAAGCTCGTTTTCATGTTCTTCTTCCTTCCTGGCCCCCCTCTCTTTTTTTCCATGGCTGAAAATTGTTGGGGAGACTTTAGGTGGACTCCATGAATTCATGTTTCGCATGCTTGACATTTAGCCCAGAATCTAGATTTAAAAATGAGACATATGTCCGTTTAAAATGGCATTATTCTAAGCTCATGCAAAAAGTACGTACAAACAATGCACATAGGATGGGTTAGGCTAGGCGAAGCCTCACCACCGTCCAACCATTTCGAGGAGCGAGGCACGCGTACACATAGCATTATGATTACACTTTTGTTCTCGCTTCGTGTAAAAAGGTTAATGCGAGGGTGATATGGCTAGAGGGCAAAGGCTTATAAGTTAGTTTCACCCTTACTACTCTAGTAATATGGTACTAAACTCGTGCATGCACACCTCGCTCATCGGCCATTGCTGGGCCGGGTGTCACGACGGCCATATGCCATGCCACGTTTGCAGGTTGCATTCAACATCTTGATCTTGCTGATTCACCGACAGCATATCGTGCATGGGCAACCACTTTTGGCCTAAGGAGGATACCATAGTGGAAGGATGTAGTATGATACTAACAAGGCCGACACCTAGGTCCAAATTATTCCTAGATGACTAGGCATTAGCAATGACTTAAAGAAATTTGACTATTTTTATTTTCTGGTACATATTAGATATGATCAAGTAGTAGCTAAGAAACCACAATAGTAATATATTTTGTCAATTTAGCCACAAATATACTTGTCAAAAGTTTCCATAATTAGTATCACAATAGCAGTGGGTTCTAATTAAGCTAGATTGAGAAACCGTACTTCATAAATTCATAACATTTTCACATGAAATCTGATGCGGCTAAGATATAAAATACATATCTATATCTATATCTGTACTCTAAAGGACGACGAAATTTTCGTTTCATCCGTCGTTAAAATTAGCCTACACCGTTGGATCTTATGACGATCCAACTCTCTAGATTAATCTAAAAAGTTCATGTTGACTACATCTCACCTTTGAGCCTACACCGTCGGATTTTATGATGATCGAACGCTCTAAATTTATCTAAAGAGTTCATATTAACTATATCTCTAAATTAGTTTTTTTTAAACACGTGTCTGCAGCACGTGCCGTTCCGCTAGTCAATCATAAATAAGTCTAAAATATAGAAAGAAAAACATACCTTAGAGTTTTCAAATAAAACCCTAAGACTGTTTGCAACGGTGACCTCTATAGCCTCCTGGACCTCTAAATATAGCAGTTTTGTTAAAAAAAAAAACTTCATGCAGCGATGTGCAGTATAGCCTCCTCTAAATTTCAGGGACTCCCCTTCATCTCCTACATATCTAGGCTCCCCTCTGGCCTCTACTCTGGGTTTTCCTCTCAAACCAAGCGCCGCGCACGCGCCCATGTGTGGGCCCCACCATCAACCTGCCCACCATCCCTCCAGTGACCCAGTTCATCTCCTCCCCTTCTTCACCACTCATTCTCTTCTCTGTTTCTCCCCGTTTCTCTCTCCCTCACCAGATCCGGCAATGTGACAATCTAGGTGTTTAATTAACTTAATCACCTGCTAAACCTTGTGTCTTAGCCTAATTAGATGTAATTAAGCCCCACCTAGATTTTCACTTAAGCAAAGTCCACCCAAAATCATTTGCACCTCGGTGAACTTTGGACCTTTCTCGGTTGGCATGGCTTGAATTCAAATTTTCACTTAAGAACTTGAAAATCGACCAATACAAAAGTTGTTCAGTTTTCAATGGGACACATTTTTGTCAATTGGCTCATTCCAAGATTTTGAGTGGATGACACCTTAAATCTCAGTCAAATTTGGTCAAACCCAAAAGTTCACAGCCGGCTGACACTCGAGTTCAAGCAGTTCTTCCCAAAGTTTTCCCGTCGAGCTACTCACTTTTCCTATGGTCACCCTTTACAAAACTTGTAGCTGATAGTCTGGGGCTCAACTTTGTTTTTTGGAGATTTTGAACTTTAGTTCAAAATTTTGGAGTAAAGCACGTTTGAATGGACGTCCGGCAGGTGCTCGACGTATTGCCGGCACTCCTGAGTGCCGCACGTTCCAGCCCCTCCCGCGCTTGCCACGCGGCGGCCGTCATCTGACACGGACGCCGAGGCGTGCTGTTGCCTTAATAGCGATGTTTCCTGTCCCTCCGTCCTCGCACGACCACGCCATCCTGTCCCCCCTCCCCCCCGCGCCGTCCCGACCGGACGTGACGCGCGTTCCGTGCGCGCCACATGGCTACCGTCGACCCGCTGGCGATCCGCCGCGCCTTCGCCCCGACCAAGCTCGGGAATAAGATCCCTGTGGTCCCTATCTGCTCGCCAACCCCGTGCGGAGCCACCCTGACCGGCCGCGGGTCAACTCTGCCCAAGCGGCGCCCCGCCGCGATAGTCCGCCGACCGGCACGCCCTGCCGCCTTGGCCGCCAAGTTGCCCCACCGTCTGAGCCTCCACGTGGCTGCTTCGCCACTCCAAGCCGGCGTCCGGACTGCACCCCTGGCCGCCTATGAAAGGCAAAGCCCTCCCTTCCCCGTGAAGCCCCGCCGCTCGCCATTGCCCGCCGCCACTGAACTCCGCCGTGCGCGCTGCTCTGCCGCCGACCAACGCCACCAGAGCTCGCACACGACCCCGCTCGAGCTTCCCCAGGCCTCAGCCGAACTTCCCCGTGTAGGATCTAGGATACCGACTAGAGGGGGGTGAATAAGTGGTTTTAACTAAAATCAAAGCACTAATAAAAATTTATTAGTAACACAAGATAAATCCTATTTCTACTCAATTCTAGACTAGATAAAGGTTTGCAACCTAGGGTGACAAGTATGATTCAATCTCTAGGAATGTAAATGCTCAAGATAAATTACTAAAGAGTAAATGAGCTAAGGAATAACCAATCACACAAGAGATCGAATTTTTCCCGTGCTGTCGATGACTTGCCGGTCACCCCTAATCCACGTTGAGGTGGATCCAAAGCTTCAACCGCTTCTCAATCAAGTCACACTTGATGTATAAGCTGGCTTGAATGCAATGAACCTCTCCAAACCTCGATTCTACTAGAGTTGCCCTTCACCACTCCGGCGAGGTGAGCACAAGACCTCTCACAATCGTCCATGGCTTCTTCACAATCTTCTTGAAGACCTCAATGGAACCTTCACACACCAAGCCGTCTAGGAGGCGGCAACCTCCAAGAGTAACAAGCCAACGACGCTTGCTTGATGTTCTCCTAGTGCCTCAATGCTCAATGCAATCCAAAGCAATGCACTAGAAAGCCTCACACTCACAAGAATGCAATCCCTAAGCAATTGAGTGATAGAGGAATGGAAGAGGAGACTCTTGGGTCAAATGAGCTTTCATAATGGCCAAGAGAGCCTATCCAAACCTGTGGAGTGAGTATATATACTCCCCCTTCAACCAACTAGCCGTTATGTGTAAAACTCGTGAAAATAGGGCATTAGCGGACCGTCCGCCTCAGAGGTGACGGACGGTCCGCCCCAGCCCAACGGCTACTATTTCAAATAGTCAAACGTGTCACACATGACAGTTACAGCACTGGCGGACCGTCCGCCTCATAGTTAAAAAAAGGTCACCACGCGACTAAGGACAACTTTTATCAAAGGCAGACCGTCCGCCTTAGAAAAGTGCCCTGAAACCCTCAAAACATGATTCTGTGTAAAGGGTCTACCAAAGGTTCCGCCTAAGCAAAGAAATGCCTGCAGACCGTCCGCCGGTACCTGGCGGACCGTCCGCCTTAGAAAAAGGCGCCCAGACCCAAATCCAACACTTGGTCGATTTTTCATGCGAAAAGAGTGAGGCCGACCGTCCGCCATACCTTAGGCGGACTGTCCGCCTAACCCGAATCAGCATGGTTAGAACCCTTTTAGCTTATGCGTTTTCTATCCAACTTTTCTCAAACAAAGTTAGCTCTCATGCATGCATTAAACTATTTGAGCAAGTTGGCACTAGAATTTCATCATTCAAACATAATTGACCCCTCTTAATAGTACGACTATCTAGCCTATTAATCCGGTCAAATTTCTTCTCTAACACTCCTTGTGACCGGTAAAAGAAACAACCTATCTTTTACCTATTCCTCTAGCATCCATTTGCTTCAATATTCGGCGATATATCGTGATCAATCATTGAAGCCCATCCATTCATCCGGACTAACCTAATCTCATATTCTTTAATAGAATTGTTAGTCCATGATGATTGTCATTAATTACCAAAACACATTTAGGGGCCTAGATGCGCTTTCAATCTCCCCCTTTTTGGTAATTGATGACAACAATTTTAATGGAGTGATGTGAGAGGTTTTTGAGTCTTGAAAGCACTTACTCATTTGAATAAAATCATGATGCATGATAGAATAAGTGATCTCAAAATTCATTGTAGGGAATGACTCCCCCTACATATATGCATATAATTTGACATTTTGCTCTTCTCATATATGTGTAGATAGAAATTTTGACAGAATCTCCCCTACAAAAAGTGACCGAGGCTACACAAGATATTTATATTTATGCTCTCAAGGATATAAAAATAGAAGATTAGCCTCAAGAAACCATTAGGAACTAGAACACATAATATGGAGAATATAGAATATAACCAAAGCAAATCATAAGTTCAATCGAGTTCTAGTTCCACAACCACAAACCACACAAGTACTAGAGTTATTACAAGCCAACATAGTTCTCGACACAAATGCAAATATAAAACATAAATGCATGCCATGCAAATTCAAGTCTCATGATTCATGATTCAATGATCACTCCTCCATCATCAAGTTTTCTCCCCCTTTGTCATCAATGACCCAAAAAGGAGAGCTAGTTCTCCAGTGGTGGTGGAGGAGGAAAATATGGCTGGTGAGGGGTAGAAATCCTGTGGTGGTGCAGGAGCTAGGAAGTAGGCATGAAAGTGTCCTATAAAAGCATCAATATCCTGCTGGAGGTGCTCCTGCCTATCAAGCACGGTCTGGAACTCTTCGTGAGTTGTTATCCCATCAAACCTCTCTTGAAGTGCCTAGATATCACAGTCAAGGTTGTTGCTCATATTGTTCATCCTCTCCATGACGGGTGTATACACGTTCTGCTAAAGATGAGTGCCAAACTGAGTAAGGCGAGTGTCAAGCTACTGCTGAAAACCCTGCTGCATGGTCTGAAGAGAGTTATGCATCTACTGCCCAAAGGCCTCAAAATGTGAAGTATAACCGAGCTGCATCTCTTGAAACTGTGTGGTCATGGACTGATGCAATGTAGCAAAGTATGGGTCAAAGTACCTGGCTGGAGGTGCCCACTGATACTACTGAGGCTCAGGAGGAGGTGGTGGTGGCATGGCTTGCGCATCCACATCTGCTGCTGGTGCATCCTCTGCTCCCTCTGGGGCTGCTCCCCCTGCAGCTGCTCCCCCAGCTGCTGCTGCTGCGGCTGCTCCTACTTCAGCATTTGCATATGCCTCATTTTCATCTCCTTGAAGATATGGAGTAAATGGCCTTTCAAGGAAGTCTCTATCATTGCGGAAAGGCTTGTACAGGAGATGTCGTTCAGTGCATTGCCCTCTAAACTTTGTCTTGGTGAGGATAAGGGCCATGATATAGGGAGCAAAGTACAAGTTATACTCAATGCTTGCTTTCTTTTTCAGAATTTGCCACATGATGAGGTTAACCACATCCATCTTTTCATTGATCATGACATGATGTACAATGTTTGGAGCCCAGCCAATGAACTTTTCTTTATGCCCACTCTTTGGGAGGATGGTGGCACGAATGATGTTGTTGATGACCGCGGGATGGTGCCTCAATCCTGTGATAGTGGTGTAGACTCTAGTAATCCCAGTCCTATTTGGCTCATAGAACCCGGTGATGTCATGAAGCTCAAAGAAATTCTCCTCAACCACATCAAAGCTTGTATCATCAGTGAGAGATGCATAGTCTAGCTCATTAGCCGTTGCAAACTCTGCAGATGTGGCTTGGTACTTTCTTTTACCCGTCATCCACTCAAGAGTCTTCTCAGTCATGTCAATTTCCACAGTAGCATAGAATTGACGGATGATGGTGTCATTCCAATCACAATGATTCTCAAGAAATGCTTGCAGCTCTATATTATCAAAGTTCTGCACCACTCCACTCATCACTGGTTGAGTTGCCATGTAATAGAAATCAATCTTTGATGCTTGAACACATTCTACTTGAGCATATGACCAAAAAAATGCATCCTCTTGCACACGGGTATGGAAAAATAGGTTACCGGTGTCACGTGGTAATGCATACTGATATGGTGCCCGCAATGATGCAAAGTTAGCAGCATTCCACCTTCTTCCATGATGGTTGATGGTTACATCAATGAGCTCATCCTCACTTTCCTCTTCTTCAACCTCAGTGTCACTTGGTGCTTGCACGGAATCACTGAGCTCAAAATCCTCATCTGACTCGATAACACGTGCTCTCTTGGACGAGCTGACCTTGGACATTCCTTTATTCGTGCGAGTGTTGCTGTCAAGAATAAATCACATGTATATGCAATGGTCATTGAGAAATCTGAGTTTATTTCAACCAAAATATGTTACTGCCCTGTTCAGAGGCGTCAGTGAACCGTGGACTGTCCGCAAGTAGTTGGCGGACGGTCCGCCGTTCACTGCGCCCACGAACAGGAATAGTAACTTCCCTTAAATCCATCGATCGATCTCAGTTTCTAACCCACCAAACTGCATCAAATCACTACCATATGTTGCTCTTGACTCTATCAACTCAATCCAATAAACATTTGCAAGAATCCATGGTTGAAATTGAAATCCCCATATCAAACCCTAATCTAGTTCATGAGTGAAATCCAAGCAAATCAACGGATGAATCAATGAAATACCGAGATGACATGATGGAGGAGCTTGAGAGTAGTCCGGGGATGATCACAGACGGTTCGGGAGTCACCAAGTCCTCCCCCTAGGTGAGTGGCCTCTTCTTCTTCTTCTTTGAGAGAGAGAGAGAGAGAGCGTGAAAGAGGAAGGAGGCGGCTGTTCTGGTCGAGCGTGGGATGAGGGGGCTGGTCCCCTAAGAGATAAGATCCAAATCCATGTGGGCCCACTTTTCTCGCCCGCCGCGGACCGTCCGTCGCTTTCTCACGGACGGTCTACCAGAGACCCGCGGACGGTCAGGCACTGCACTCACGGACGGTCAGGCACCCGCGGACGGTCCGCCCATGGACCCACGGATGGACCGCTACACCATAAAATATCTCCTTGAATTTATGTTTTCCTGAAGTTCTTTATTTGATTGCTACAAATATCTTTAATCACTGATTCTTTTGGTAGGTTTGAGACGTGGTAAATATCCTTGAGTGATCATAGAACCAAGATCCATGGAAATGAATGCAATGATATGAATATATATATGAAAATAAGCAAGTAAATGCATATGAAAGATAAATACGATATGGTTGCTAAGTTTCAAGCCACATTAGACAAGTCAATGACGTTGAGTTCATTTCTTAGCTTGCAAAATCATTGCTCATCTAATGGCTTGGTGAATATATGAGGACCCAGGGTGTCCGAGGACCGGTGGATGGTCGCTTCCTGGTGTGATGAGTGATTGACAACGTGGTGTGGATTGACGTTTCCCTTGGCTCAAGTATTGCAGGTGTAGAATGCGGCTTGGTTGCATTGGTGCAGGTGAAGAACAGGCGCGAAAGGTCTTAGCCATGGCGGCCTCCGAGGAGCGGAGAGACAAGTAGGCTTGGTTCGAGGGACCCGGTGGCCGGTGGATCAAGTGCGGTTCACATGCTGGCAAGAACGAGCAAGGGGACGTGGTTCCGGTGCGAGGTAGCGGCTCACAACCGAAGCTCGTACGCGGACGAGAAGCCGGCGCAAGGTGGCGGCTAACAACCGAAGTTTGCGCGCGGGGTTTGGTGATTTGGCCACAAAATCATCGGTGGACGGTTTCCCTTGGTTTGGGCCTCAAAACCAAGGACCGAGGACTCGACGAGGCGGACTTGGGCAGCTGGGCCTGGCTGGGCTGTCAGGGGCGGTTTAACCGCCCCCCAGGGCCGGTTTAACCGCCCCCCCTGGGCTGGCCCAAAACCGGCGTCGAGGAGCTTCGATCCGGAGGACACGCGGCGTGACTGCAAGGCTTGCGTCGGAGGGAAGCTAGCTTGCAGTGGAAGGTGCCCGAGCCGGAAAATATCTGAAGACCAAATGTCAAATTTGCCCCTGAGGGGTATGTATCACTTAGGGGTAGTTTAGTCTTTAGGACACCACCACTTGGACTACTAATAGGCCCCTTCAGGGCTGGTGGCTGTCATCTCTCTAGTTATCTCTTTAGGTTTTACTTTGAACTAGTTTTCCCCTTCATCCCCTCCACCTAGAACTACTTCGAATCATTCCTAGTTTGTATAGGTGAATTCATGGTTATGTGATTGAGTTTGTGCTGCTCATCTTTGTGCCATGATTTGATTTCCCGAGCTCCCTTTTCTTTTTCTATTTTCGTGGGTATTTTCGGAGCTATTTTTGGGGGATTTTCGTTCTTCTTGTTCCCGAGCGTTTTCTCTCGGATTTCTTTGGGGGATTCACGTATGAGTGCCTTGTGCCTCTTTTGCTGGTGATCCTTTGCCCCCAAACGCCGAGAATCGCTCTGGATTTGAGATTTTCGGGATGAACTCGAGGTCATGGTGTTCTTCGCGAGATCTGCGATTCCGGGAGTTGTACTGAGTTAGAGGCCGAGATCTTTTGGGAAAACACTCCACTGGGGGTCTAGATCATCTGACCAAAATCTCGCCTCAAGAGCTCAAGCGGTTTGGGAGATCCACTTTTGTTTTGACTTTTACCCGAGGCTCCCAGGCCCGGGCGGTTTAACCGCCCCCCCTGGCCGGTTTAACCGCCCCCCCTGGGTGTGTTAGATCGAGCCGAGTTTCGGGTCGTTTTGGTGTTCGATTCGATTAGGTTCGAGTTCCGCTGCTCGTTTCTTGTTCCTAGGGTCAGTAGCTTGACAGTGGCTACGTGATCTTGGCAAGATTGTTCTCGGAGGTTTCGGAGTTGTTTTGGGAGAATAGCCGGATTGTTTGGAAAGATTTTTTATCGGCTCCCATTCACTCCCCCCCTCTCTGGTCGCCGTTTCGGTCCTTCAATTGGTATCAGAGCCGGTTACGGGTCTTTGCGACTCTAACCAGTCTAAGATCCAAAGATGGCGTACCAAGATCGGGGTTCCGGGCCTCCGCACTTCGATGGGAAGAACTACCCGAACTGGGTTGCGCGTATGGGCGCTTTCTTGCAAGGCAAAGGAAAGTTGCTGTGGGATGTGACGAAAGATGAAAACTATGTCAATCCCACCAACTTAGATGCCCAGGATGCAAAGGAGAGATTTGAGGCGAATGCCCGAGCTGTTGACTACTTGTTCCGTTCTTTGTCTGCCGAGGAGTTCGAGCGTGTTTTGGGCGAGGACCTAGCTTGCCAGATCTGGCAGAAGCTCAAGGTAGCCCACGGTGGTGATAGCCATGTCAAGGCTAGGCTGTTCTCGATGTACAGGAGAGAGTATGAAAATTTTGCTCATCTGCCTGGAGAGTCTGTTGATGCTTTGTTTCAGCGTTTCACTTCGATTGTCAACAACATGAAAGCCAACATTACCTGTGCTCCCATACTCGGATCATGACCGAGCTATCAAGCTCCTGCAAGCACTTGATAGATCCGTGTGGGGTGCCAAGGTTGAGGCGATCATGGAGTCGGCAAACTATGAGACTCTTTCTGTTGACGAGCTTTTCTCGAAGTTGAAGTCTTCTGAGGTTGACAGGCAGTTGCTTGCCAAGGCTAAGAGTCCGACTGATCCCCATAGTCTGGCTCTAGTCGGTGGCTCTGGATATGGACATGCTAACACTCCTAGACACTTTGCTTGTCTTCTCTTGTGTCCCTTCCAGA